>CM028920.1:6715000-7060000 GCA_016801845.1 Polydactylus sextarius | reverse complement strand
GGCAAAACTGGTGATGCACAAGACCGAAAGACACTTGATGACATCATGAGTTGTGTGGAAAAGCGACACATGAGCCATCGGATGGGGAGCATGCTGCACCATCGTTTCCCCAATGGTTTCACCGATTTGTTCATGGATGAGACTGATCGGGAGGTCAGCACTCTCACTGATCGAGCCTTCCGCAGTCTGTGCGTTGGAGATGATGCAGTTTATAATGACGAGTTCTTGTATGGATACTCACCTTTCAGCTGTCACAAGCCCTTGGCGGGGGAACCTCACAAAAAGACACAGAATAAGGAATCTAAAAAGCAAGGGCAAAACAAAAATGACAAAAATGATGCCCAACCATGGAAACAGCAGCAACAGAAGAACATGTCCCAAATGTCGTCTTTCCTCAAGGCATTAAGTGCCACAGAGAAAAGCTGTGAAGGGATGTTGATCAAAAATGGAGGTATGACAGACGCTAATGGGGAATCATGGGATAAGTCGGCACTTCGCAGTATTCAAAGAGAGCTATCGGAGTTCTCCTCGGATTATCACACAAATCTCACAGATGGACATTATAAGAACCGTCATCGGCATCAATCTGGTGATGGTTCATCAAACAAAACCGGGAAAGATGTTTCCCTTCCTTCAGGCAAATCCTCAAAGGTCAAAAATGGAAAATCCACAGTTAAATTAAGGAAATTAAACATCAAAAACTTTTTTCTCCACAGTGAGTTTAGCCCTTTTCAAACCTGGAGAGATTTTAACCGTTTCCCTTTTGGCCAAGAGGAAACAGTTACGTCTATTCTTCCCACAGATAATATCCCTAAATGGTACGACTTGCCGTTTTACAAGGAGCTGACAGAAGCACACAGAAAAGAGACACTGCACACAGAGGAGGCAAAGCCGTGCCAGAAAGCAGCAGTTGAGACGCCTCCTCCCACTGCTCCTAAACGGGTTCCTCCCCCTCCTCCACCAAAGGTCCTGCCAAAGCCCTCAGCAACTCCAGCTGAGAAGAGGTGTTCATCAGAAGGAGGGGATGGGATTGCTGCCCCCTGGAGGCGCAACAGGTCAAGGGCAAAAAGTGCTGTTCCAGTCAATCAATCTGGGATGCCAAGTCAGGACAATTATTCAAAGACAGTAGATGAAAGTCTTTTGTTGATCAAAAAGGAGGCTAGATCTGTGGAGGTGAAAGCAATTGAGGAAGTCAGCTCTGTGGCATCTACTCCGTTTAGTATCTGTCAGCTGATGACTCCCCTCATTCCCTCTAGACAACCAACAGAAACATCAGAAATCCTCTCACCCTCTGCTTTTGACCTTACACTTAGACCACAGTCTGAGGCCAAAGTGACCCCTGAACCTCCAGTCAAGCGGGACAACTACAAATCACTTGCCTCTAGCATCCTTTTTAACCTCAAAGACAACAGGAAAAGGGTTAAAAGTCGTTACAGCCCACCTAAATTCAAAAACCTAGAGCAGGGCAGCATCCAATCGCCACACTCAGATAATATTAAACATCCAGATGGCTGTGAGGTCAATGCATCTGGCTTAAGCACACCTGTCATTTTAAAAGATGGACAGCTGGTTTGCAGTCCCATTTTGGAACCTGCTGGCAGCCCAACGGTTAGTGATACAAAACATGATGCTGAAAGGCCTCTGTCAGATGACTATTTATTATCAAATCTACTGCAAACCAAAAGGGAGGTAGGTGAAGATAACCCCATTTCACCATTTATACAGTCGAAAAAGAACAAGAGCCCCCTGGCTAAAAAACAAAACTACCCCTCTTTGAATTTGTACAAGAAAGCTAGCCCTGTTGACAGCGATATGAAATATCTTCAAGTCCCAACAGAGATAAATGAACTTTCACCACTCACGTTGAACAAAGAACTCTCACCACTAGAACTGCCAACAAACACAGGCCTGTCACCAAATACTTTAAATGTCAACAAAGATTGTTCACCCATAATTTCACCTCATTCAGTTGAGAATGAGAGGTTGTCATCAAATGTATTGGCAGGGAAAAGAACAATTCCAACAGACAAAGCAAATCGACCTGTGAAAAACACACAAGAAAAAGACTTTGGAATACAGCCTGCCTCTAAGGAAAAAGACAGTAGTGGCCAAACCCTGAGTACAATGGATGTGATCAGAGCAGCAAGAGAAGCGATTAATGTAGCAAAAAATAAAGCTCTATCTGTGGCTCAGTCAGAGAACATCAATATGCCAGTGTCATACATAGAGGAAATGAAGGAGAAAGAAACAGATGAGAAAGTTGCCTATTCAAAAGAAAGGTTAAGCAGCAGGAGGGCTAGTTCAGTACGAGAAAACAAGGTTTTATCTCCAAGTAAAAATGAATCAATTGGTCCAACACTGGTTGGCAAAAATAATAATGTCAAGAAAGAGCCTCCACCAGTTCCCAAGAGAAATTTTGCAAAATCTGATATTGAATTTGCACTTGAGAAACAGCAAACACGTAACACTGACAAACTCACTAATGGTGATTTAGGGGATACAAAACTAGATTTAAAACCAAAAGAAAGTGAAGCTCAAGTCTCAAAACAAGAGAAGATTAAACGTATATTCTCAGCCAGACAGAACAATTACATAAAAAATCAAAGATATGCAATGATGGATGATGAACATGAGGAAGGCGATTTGAATGTGAACACAAGGACAGAGACGGATGAAGAGATGAGAGAAAAAGGAGACAGTGATCATATAATTAATGATTTGCATGCTTTGAAAGAGCTGGAGAGAGCAAAGCTTGGTGATCGTATTCTTGAGAATGCAAAGAACAAACTTGGGGTTATTAACTTAGATGAAGAGGCCAGGGTTAAGAGTGATTTGATCTCAAGGGAGCTTCGGAATATAAAGAAGGGCATGCTGTCTATGAGAGGGAACACATCAGCAAAGAGAGAACTATTTGTAAAGAAAGAGAAGGAACAGAGAAAGCAGGAGACTTTCTCAAAGATAGACAGTAATGTCATGGTAAACAAAGCACTTATAAATGATAATTATGACAAGGCCAAAATGGCACTTGAAGAGATCATATCAGAACGGCAGAAAAGAAAGAATATATGTACAGAGCCAGATGCAAATACAGTATTTTATGAGGATGGCAATGATGAAAGTTTTGTAACAAGGACACAGCAACACAAAAATGCTATGAAAGATGCAATGATGGAGGGCGAGGAAAAACAAAATGGAAGCACTTCTGCACTAAAAGAGAAAGAACTGAAAGAGAGGTTGGGTGATTTGAGAGATCACAATCACATGAGGCAGATTCTGTCACAAACTGACCCTAAACTTGGTGAGACTCACAGATTGGGTGGTAGGATAGCTCTACCAGGCATGGATAAGATAGGCAATAGGATAGATGCACTCTTTCATACAAAAGCTAAACATGTTAATGATAAGTCAATTGGTAATCAAAGCTATGAATTAGAGGAGGTGAAATTTAGACAAACATCAAGACAGGAATCTGAAGACAGTGGAGAAAACTTGAGTAACGAAATTGGAAACCAAAAGTTAGATGCTCCTCCTGTTCCTCCTAGAAGCAAAAAAGGAGGTAACAGAATAGATGGAAGTGTTACAAGTTTAATTGATGCAGTAGATAATGAGGTCTTTAACAACAATGATAGATATGAGAATGGTGAAGCAAAATTAAATGAAACAACAGGAACAGGAAAAGCAGACAATGTTGTATTCACAAATGAAGCTTTGCCCAGTCAAACCGAAACCACTTCAGATAAAGAGATGGAGATGTGGGATGTGGTAAATTCTGCACATGCAAATCTGATTACAGTAACTAAGGCAGTATCATGTGAACCCACCTTACCTTCAAAATATCAGCACTCTGAAAATACATTGTATTCATCGCCTAAGGTCAGGCAAGAAGATAATCAGACAAATACTTTGCAGATAAATATGAGCCCCACAAAAGAAGCCTCATTTGAAAACAGCAACACAAAGGCACACGGCTCGTGCAAGATAAAACGGAAGGCCCCTTTGAAACCAGACTACTTAATCACACCAGATAACAATGTAAATAAGAATTTAGCAGAAGAAGATGAACCTGCCAAAATAAATAAACCTACTGGGGTTATAAATGTGGACGCAGAAACTCTCAGTGAAATGCCCGGAGACATAGTATCACCCTTACTACTAGTAAATGGTGTAAGCGTCAATCAGAGCCCACCTGATCAAGCCAGCTTGTCTTCAAAGTCTTCCTACTTCTCTGTGGAGAGCGCACTGCACAGAAATACTGAGACTGAGTCAAATACCTACTACTCACTGGATAATTTGACTGGAGATGTGGGAGAGGTAGATGAGGGGATGAGAAATGACTCAAGAAACACAAAACAGGGTTCAGACAGGACTGAAGTGGAATATTATTCTTTAAGTGATCATGAAAGTGAACCAGAAGTTGTAAAGCAACCAATAACATCTCCTCAAAATGAGAAAGAAGCACCATGCAATGACAACAAAGAAAAAGAAAATACCACAACAGAACAAAGCAAAGTACATGATGAAGAAAATCAGACACCACTGTCACCCACAAACACCCTTTCACCAACTTTGGGGATCCCTGCATTATTTAAAGTAAAAGACAACACTTTCAGTAGTAAGCTGAAGAAGACCATACAACCTTGGTCACCAAAAGGGAGTCTGAGTGGTTCAGAGAGGGGAGAGGAGGAGTTACATCAAATAAAAGAAATCACTGAGCTATCACTGGCTAATGAAACTATCACCAGTTGTAGCACTGTAGTTTCAGCAGAAATCTTCAAACCTAAAGAGGTTTTATCTAACCAATTATCTCCAGTGTTGCTTTCGCCTTCAAATCTACAAACTGAAAACCCAAAGAAACCCCAAGTTGGACAATTCCTCACTGTCCCACAAGAGGAAGACAGATTTTCTGGAGTGAGTCCTTCATCTGAAGGTGTGGAGAGTACAGGTGACACAGCTGATGAGATGGGTGCGAGCACAGGAGCTCCAGTAGAGCGTGATGTGTCAAAGGTGCCCAGCGAATGCTCTGGATCCACCTGCAGTGGTAATGACAGCCAAACAGGACTACCTAAACCACCAGCTGTCTTGCCCAAATCTGAAAAGGCTGTTCTCAAAGCAATTAAACTGGCAAATAGGAGAATGAAGAAGGAGGAGGCCCAGAAGTCTCCTCACAAGTCATCACAAAGCAGCAGCAAACACAGAACAGATAGACACAAGGATGACAAATCTGAGCAAAAAAGTAGCAGCAGCAAAAAAAACAGCAAGAGCAGTGAGAGAAAACGCCCAGAAAAAATGGAAAACAGTCACCATCAGATTGAAAATCACCATGGTGAACTCAGCAATGACAGAGGCGAGCAACTACTTCATGAAAGAAAAAGCCACCACAGTGAAAGCCACCATCGAGAAAGAGCAGAATCACAGAACCACAATGTTCGGAGACAGAGCCGTGAGTTGGTGGATAGCCGTAATCAGAGCAAAGACACACTGACCAGTCCTGCAACAGAAAGACAAGGTCGCACCAGTGACAGACACAGTCGCGATAAGACAGATAAGAGACACTACAGCAGTGATAGGGTCATCAGCAATGTACCTGTATATAAAGCTCACGTTGGTGAGAGACCCATGTCAGACAGGCCATTCCAGCGGTCACAAAGCATTGATAGGTACTTAGGAGATAAAATGGAACGCAGGCTTAGTGCTGACATGTCAGTCAATGAGCAGGTTGATCCAAGGACCCAGCGCATTGAAAAATCCATCATGGATGAACTTCAGCAGAGAGGCCGTGCCAGAGACAAGGCAAGCAAAGACAATCCATTGAGAAGGAGTCACAGTATTGATACGTACACCAGTGAAGTACCTCACCCCTCAACGCTGTCCCGCCAGTCAAGCCATACCAGCCACACCAGCCACACCAGCCACACTAGCCACACCAGCCAGCCCTCACGCAGGTCCAGCACTGAACACACCATCGTCACACAGTCCTTCCCTATGACCCAGCGTAAGCTCCTCCAAGATCCAGACTCAGGACAGTACTTCTTTGTTGACATGCCTGTACAAGTCAAGACAAAAACCTTCTTTGATCCTGAAACAGGAAGCTATGTGCAGCTGCCCGTAAAACCAACAGAGAGTGCTATTCCTCAAGCATCCCCCAT
Organism: Polydactylus sextarius; assembly: GCA_016801845.1. Taxonomy (NCBI): domain Eukaryota; kingdom Metazoa; phylum Chordata; class Actinopteri; family Polynemidae; genus Polydactylus; species Polydactylus sextarius. Next base: position 7,053,854 of record CM028920.1, on the reverse strand, counting down.
GGAGGTCTTAACCCCACCTTTAGTTGTTTACCATGGTTTTGTCCCAGTGCCGTTGTCCCCCATGGCTAAGAAAGCTACCATCCAAGCTCCTCAAATAGAGCCAGAGGAGTTTGAACAGAGACACCTAGAAAGGTCAAGGCAAATGCACTGTAAGGAGGGGCAGCCATATTTAGAGCCTGTCTGTGGTCAACATGACCACATGTTAGGGGAGTTCATGGGCACAGAGGAGCTGGACTGTCCAAGCTGATGATCATGAGGTTTGAAAGGAAAAGTCTACCCTCCTCTTATACTGTTGTGTATCATCAAGCTGTGATGTCCATTGCATTCCAGGAAGAAATATATAATCAAGTCTTGTTGACTTTTGTTTTGGTTTTCTAAATGATGGATTTTTTTCTTTATCTGATTGTTTAATGTCATTGTAACTGCAATGGCGATATCTCATTTTGATGTTTCTTGTGTTAGATACCCAAGGAAAATGCAAATGAGAAACAAAATGGACCCAGGAATGCATGGTACATCATCAACATCTGTTTAGTAACAGTGTTAAAGTCTTTGAGGGTGGATTTTTTTCCTTCAGTTTTTTTTTGTCAATTTCTCAATAGTTTTGCTTTATTTGCCTAAAATTTTCACGAGGCACAGAAGCTGTGCAGGCTTTGTGAAGCTTAAGATGCCTCTATTGTGTTTATGAAGAAGAACGAGTTTGACTTGAGTGTAAACTGTCAGGGGATAATGAATTTGTCTGGATGAATGATAGTTGTTATTGAATGCTGTTGTTTGAATGTGGGTTGAAGGATTTGTGTAAGATAATGTGCAATTTTTCAGACAGATATGAAACATGGATAATCCATGTACATTATGTATTTAAGTGTAAACAGAGAGGGTAAGCTTGAATGTAAATGTGGAATATTTATTGTAAATGCTGAGTTTGTTATATTCGACTACAGTGGTATTCGGGTCTCTTCTACTTTTCAAGTTATGCTTTTTGTTTTATTACCTGCAAAGTTTGTTGCCTTGATATTTTTCCCACCAGGCAGTTTCCAGTCACTTAAATTATCAGTAGAAACACAAACAATTAGAATTTGTTAAAATATCTTGATTTTTTTTTTTTTTTTGATTTCATCTAACCTAAATTTTTAAAATGGTTTGCATGCTGAAGAAATTGCAGTTACACCTGCACAGAGGTGATTTATACTGTGGAAAAGCTTGAACTGGCATTACAGCATTACAAAAATGAATGTTTTTTTAAAAAGCAGAGAAAATACAGGAGAATTGGTTTTGCAAGTTTGTTGCATTGGCATTTTCTAAACTAGAATAAAGCAGGGCTGTATTGTGTCTGTGATCCATTCCAATAAAAACAACTGTTTTTACAGACTTATATCGTACTAGTGTTTTTGATTTCAATGCAATACACATTGTTCACTTAAATCAAATGTCTAAACAAAGTACAATTAAGTAAAATCATAGCTACTGAAGCTACTAAATCTGAATGGTCAAATCATAAAATGGTTAAAATGAGTGATCTTTCAAAATAGAGATATTATTTACATTCATGAAAAGAAATGAAACCTGACAAATGTTTTATTGGGTGATTACCTCGTTGATTAATTGAAAATGGTACATTTATTTATGGGTGAACAACTATTCAATGCAGAATTACAGTTGTGCAATCAGTTTGCAGTTTCAAACCAGACCTCTATACTGCCATCTGGTGGGCTAACATAATATAAAGACAGGAATGAATTAGATTTAATGTCTGCTCGTATGGTGCCCTTATTTGCATGACTCCACAATGAAAAAGATCATAAAGACAAAAGGCAGTTGAAAATCCACGACAGCATCTCTTCTTAACTGCACAACTGTTGTAAAATTGCTTTTGTGTTTAGAAAATGTTGAAAACCACCATATTTTACCCCAATTAAAACAAGGACTGAGTCCTCAATCCAAATCCCTATCTAAGTTGTTAGAGTTGCTGCAAACAAAAGTTGCAGATATAAAGTTAAGAGATAAATAAATCAGTTGCTTAGACAATCAATGAATTGTACTTCTCTTTTGTGCTTGTGAACTGAATTGTTTAGGGTTTTGGAATTCATCTGAAAAGGAAATTTGAAGACATTACATTGGTCCTAAGAAAATTTTGATGATAGACACCATCAACAGATGACCAGTTTATTTCCCGTCATCTAAATCCAACCATGGATCTGAGGGATGTACTGAATAACAAGGATTACAACTTCAGAGCTCTAGTGGAGTACATGCCTGGATGGGTCAGGGATGTATTGGTGACAACTGGCTACCTACGCATTACTGGGCAGGTGGTGATAATGCTATGAACAGGTTGACTGATATTGAAAGTATTCTTGATTTTTTTTCTATGAAGATGCAACTCCAAATCCTGATACTGACACCAATAAGTTTATTTTATGAATTGCACAAGGATTGGTTGGGAGACAGTGTCACCAAAGTAAGAGAGGCGCCCAAATCAGTTCCAGGAACCTTTGGAAAACTTTGAAGTGGGTACTTCAAAGCACCATCCCAGATTTAAACTAGGTTTCCAAATATACCACCCAACCTACAGCAAGAAAGCCTAAACCTAGTCCCAATCCTAACCTTAGCCCAAATTTCTAATAAAACAATTTGTTGAATGTTGTACAAGCTTCCTGTCATTAAAATACTTTGGGATCCTTAGACTAAACTAGTGAAAGGCTGATTTAAGGTTGAGGAATAGTTGTTTTATTTCTCAAAATAATACAATATTTAAAAATATGCACAAAAATACAGTGTTTTAATCATTTCAAGCAAACCATCACCGTCCCCCATCCCTCACTGTCCAGTGTTAAAGAGTGCACAGCCAATCAGTGACAGCCGCAACTTAACGCCACCATGTCGTCATATTGCTTCAAAACCACGTTCTCTTCATCATCAAAATACAGCAAACTGATGGACTGGAGTCTGTCAGGTACGCAGCAGGGTGCTCCCACCTCATCGCTGGAGAGCTTGAGCGCGTGCATAATGGAACGCACCGTGGCGTGGTTTGTCGCTCTGAGACTGCCCCCCAACGGGAATGGACAGGAACCTTTGCAGTGGTAGGCATTATATCCGCGGGGGGAGATGATCCACCCCGACCAACCAATCTCCTCAAAGTCAACAAAGAGGGGAATCCGCTGGCAGGGCTGGGAGTGGCTGGGGGGCATGAAACCAGGAGATGCACGTCGCCTCCTGGAGCGCTGGTCGTGGCGGTGCTCAGGTGGTGATGCTGCTGGATGACCTTGTCCTGTAGAAAGAGGAAGGTGATCACAATGGGTTAAAGGGTTTTTAGCATCAGATTAATATTCTGAATTAAAACAAAAAACAACTTTAGTACCAAATAAGTACCGCTATTGTGATGAGTTACACATTGATGGATGGACGCAGAAAATGTATGTTTCTCTGATTGGCACATATTCAGGAGAAATCAACATAACAATACATTTTCCACTGTATTTTTGAAGTACTTATTGTGCTATCTGGGAGTTTTAAAAATCTAATAAAAAGATTCCCAGATGATCTTTGTTTGATTAAGTATTATAAACTATGTGGTTTGTTTTTTAAATAACCAGGAACCCAGTTTTATGTAATACATACTGTACATTTTAATACCTTAAACTTTTTTTTTGAATTGTGCAAATATGTGTTTGAAAAATATTCAGTAGTGCATGTGTAAGACTTACCGAGATATGACTGGTTCGATGCTCCCACCCTCCCGTCATCTGAGAATATGACCAGGTAGGAGTTTGCGTCTGACAGCTCTCCGCTATGCTTGGATGAGGTCGCCACTGACTCCATCCAGTTACCAGAGGGAAGTGTGGTCACCACCAGGATGCCATTATTCTCCTGGCTGTTGCGGATCCACTTGGACACCTGACATTCAAATCAGGATTATACAAGTTAGACACATTTACTTTTTAAATAAAACCAAAAAATATTTGTGTGAAACAACAGGCAGATTGTTACCGTTTGAGTCACATTGAAGACTTCCCATCCCTGTGTGTAAAGAGGCACCAGTCTGGATGTGATGAGGTTTCCTCTCCAAGGCTTCACTCTGCTGTCCAGCACCTCATACAGATCCACCTGAACATTAAGATATAACACTGTCACTTCACTGAACTGGTTCCATCAAACACCAGTTTCTAACCAAGACTCCCAAACCTCAGCTAAAGATACAGGTAAACAGAAGCAGGTTAACTGCTCTGATTTGTGATCAATTAAATTAAAATCAAAACAAACAGCTGTTGGTTTGATGATGAGGTGATGTTTGCATTACCTTATAGAAATGAGGCCCGTATGATTTTCCCAGAAAAAACTTCTGTTTCTTTCTGAACCAGCGGAACTCCGCTTTGATCATTCTCTCTTCTTTCCCGAAAGACGACAAGTTGAAGAAGTGAAACCTCTCCCCAGCGTGACCTGCAGACGGAGAAATACCAAACACACCTTGAGTAAAACAATAAAATCATCATTTCTTAAAGAAATGTTAACAATAATCTCTTAAACGGACAAATGGCTGTGCGTAATTGCGCAATTGGATGGCATTTACGCATTCAAAAAGGCAAAAAGTTTCACAAATGAACCATATCTCACGCGTAAAAGTGCGTTTGAGACTTTCGCTCACCTTTATCCTCGAAGCTCCTCACTATGTTTCCTTCCAAAATGTCCTTTTGACTTTTCGGTGTCCCGTCATTCACCGACACCGCGTTAAAAAGATCCAACATGAACTGCGGCGCTTTCTTGTGAGGAGCCACTGCGGGTCCTCGGGGTAAATCCTTCAGGTGCAACAGCGCGTCAAGCTTCTGGCTCTTCTTCTCCGTCTCATCCGAAGCGTCTCGTCGCACCTCACCCGCCTCCCCTGCCCCTTTGCCCCGCGGGATGGCGAGCGCCGCGACGTATCCGAGCTGCAGGGCGAAGACGATCCAGAGGCGCAGAGATCCTGTTGTCATTTTTGCGGTTGAGAGCGGACTGAGCTCTGCACCTGTGTGACGGTGGGTGATAAGGGCGACCCCGCTGCCTTTTGATGACAAGCTGCGCCTCTATTCCGCTAAGACCGGGAGATGATTGGGCCGTGATTGATGATGGTGGAAGGAGAAAGACAAAGGAAAGGTGAAAACGACCCGAGAGTCGGCGATAAAAAAGAAAAATAAATAAATGACTAATTCCCCCCATAGCTGGTTCAACCAGAGGAGAGACATGTTTGTGGATACATAAAGTTATTAGTGCAGTTATAATCAGGAGTAACCATGGAAACTACTATAAAATCACACAATAAAGAACCCTTTGAGCAACAAACTTAATATTATGTAATATAATAATAATACAACATATGTGTATATGTAATATATGTGTGATGAATATGAAATATTACAAATGGATCTTTATCGTGGATGAGATTCGTATTTTACTGGGCTGCTATAACAGGAGACAAACAAACAAAGTTATCCAATAATGATGTTTTGTCGCCGTTGCTGCGCGTCACGTGTCCCTGGGCTCGGTTGTGTGTTATCAGTGTGAGGCCAGTTGCGCGAGAGCAAACGAACCAACGGAGGCCGTGACGCAAATGCAGCGCGTTTTTTTTTCTTCAACACTCCAACCCCACCCCAAACTAAACCCACCGCGGTTAATGCGCACATTTCCACAAAAAAAGATAGATAGAAAGAAAACGCAGCCAGTCACCTTCTCCCCCCTTCACCCCCACTCCCACCAACCATGTTGTTTGCAAAGTGACTCAGAGTTAACACCGAAATCACGCGTGACGTGTTTATTCCCTCCGTTAAAGATGAATCCGGGATGATCTCTAATCAATCAGCTCCAAACAAAAGGGATCAAATTCGCAAGATCATCACGCTGATCAATGACCCCCTGGGCCCCCCTCCCCACCCCTTCTACTTTTAATCACATTCATGGCCATTACGTAAGAATGATGATCCCCTCATTTAGGGGCCATTACTCATGTTTAAGGCTCCTAAGAGTGAATGAGGCCCCACCACCTTTAAATTTTTTTTTTTTTTTTTACTGATCTCTTGTATCACTTTGTATCCAAGCTGTCAGATAAGATACAGCACACATTATAGCTATAAACACTGTCAACAACAGGATGCCAGGAGATCAAATGATGATTGGATTTAATGAAACACCAGAGCAAAGTGAAAGATATACTACATACTTTTGTTTCACATGTTTGTTATAAGCTCCAGTAACTGAGGCCTCAGACATGCCCCCACCCTCACTCCTCCAGTGACGTTACGTTATATTTGTGTTCCTCAGCATGTGTGTTTTCTGTACAACATCTCGGCACGTGAACATATATGACCCAGCTGCACAGTGTGGGATGTCCTCCATTGTTGACACTGACCATGTGCTTCTTACAGATAGAGTTGAAGGGAAGCCCTCTGACGTAGATACCTGTGCAGAGCTCCTGACAGCTGAGGACGCACCACAGCGAGCCACAAGCTGCTGATTTCAAGGCTCAGTAATGGAGCTGGCGATCATACCATAATGTTTGTATGATGTTATTCTGTTAAAGATGCTCACAGTGCCATGCAACTGTCTATGATGGATACCCATATGCCCATTTTTACAATTTTGCAGGTTTTTCACATTAATCCATCCAATTGTTGTTGAGATATTTCAGTTTGGATGAACATTGCCAAGCCATGTCTGACCAGTGTGATCACATAATTTGCACTGTGATCCTGTGGCAGTGGCTTGATCCTGTTTAAATGCAGCATTGATTTACTCCTAATTTTTCATCTGTGTAGTAAAGCTACTAACTGGCTGACATTGGCATCCATAGCATCTCAAACTTTTAGTTGTAATATCTGTAGTTTTAGATTTGTTTTTATTTGTGTGGGTGCTTGTCCTTTGAGGGATGAATAAAACATGTTGAAATCAGCTGAAACGAACTGCAGTTTCAATACTTGATGCATCAAACAGACAGTGAACCGAGCACGTTTATTCCTCTTTCTGCCAACAGTGCTGAGCTATGGAGCATCACATGTCCTTTATTTCACTCAAGTGTGTGGAAACAGAACTGCAGCATATACAACCATATTTTTTTTCTAAATTTATAGCAAATGTTTCAGCTCTCTGCAGTGCTCTCAGATAAACAGCAGATGGTGCTGTTGATCCAGGAATGGATTCTGACCTTCACTGACAATCTTCAGTATCACAATATAAAAACATTAGATTTCAGGCTCATGATTTTGAAATTATGCCTCACTCTTTATATTTGTTTAATATTCTGTCCTCAGTTAAAGAATTTCATATTTCCAGACTCTACAGAGTCTTGAATAAGTTATGTACGATAAACTTGAACAGCAATGTCTGTTTTTAGAAAGAGGAAGAGATTTTTTTTTTCAACAAAGGCCTAAAAGTGGTGTTAAATAATATATAAACTGTAAATGGAATAATTACCCTCCAAATTAATTCCCAGTTGTTTAACTGTTCAGAAAAGACTTCTCTATATTTTCTGTATTATATTTGAACTCTATGTTTATGGAGAATTGATGTGATACACAGAACATTTAACATTTTGTCATTGGGCCCAGTGGATGTAGCACAAGCTTCAGTGAGTGTGCTGTTGTCTACTCTTTTCACCCAGGGCTGCCTGGCTCCACATCTGACAAGTGTGTCCATGTGTTAATGACTTCACCTTGTGTTAAATACCTCTACTAAGGCAATTAGAGACACATGGAAGGCATTTGCTACAAGTGCTGGCCACTGCTGCAACCCTGTTTGAATGAATAATGAAGAGGAATACAATCACAGCAAAAGTGGAAACATATGATAAGTGCGTTGAAGTCAGCTACAATGTAATCTGATTTTAAAATATATAAATGTTTTTTGACTGACCACCACCAAGCAGTGTCATCTGTCATGGAAATGTTTGACACGTCCATTTTAACCCAGTATCCTTTTTGTCCTCTACTAATTATTGGTGATGAGCCTGGATTGCAATAAGACGGTGTTGTCTGTCGTCTTATAGAGATATTTTTTTAATGGAACAACACTTAGTGGTTTTCTGACAAGGGGTAAATGAACAGATAGATATCATTGACATGTGCTTATGCTAATCATGGAGCCAGAGCCAGCGAGCAGTTGGCTTAGCTCCTCACAAACACTGGAAACAGTAAGTCTAACTGTGTCCAAAGGTAAAATAACCACCTACCTTGAATGCTCAATAATTAACAGGAAGTAACTGTTTCCCAAGTTTAATTGGGAAATAGTTCATGATTAAACTCTTTAAAATTTGCTAAAAGTTCAAATCACAGCCAGGCTATTGGGGCAGAGTTAGCTTATTATGGCAACGTAACACAGTGTAAAACCAACACATTTTCTACCGCTGTTGGAAAAAAACGATTAACAGCAGCTATTTTCTATGACGTATCTATATTTACGCTAATTCAATTTGACACTTTTGTCCAAAGCGAAGCACACATGAGGTATAAGCCAAGCCACAGCCAAACATTGAGAAATCTTCCAGACAAAATGCTTCAACACTAAGCTCGCAGGTGCCTGAAGTATCTCAGAGCTGCCTCGCAAGTGATAATACGTAAACAGAATCAGTCAATCCATTGAAAATTTATCATCTATTTTGCATCAGTTTTTTCAGTAGTTTTCCAAAATATTTTCTGCTTCCAGTTTTCCAGGACTTTTCCCCATCATTTGCAGTAATGCTATAGATTTAATGGTTAAATACTATTGTACTACAAAATCTGTCAAAAATAGTCAAAGAAGGTATCTAGGAATCTGAAATTGAGAGAAAGAGCTTCAAGAAAAGGACCAAACCTAGGTTGGTAATTTGTTGCGCCACTGAAAGACAGAAAACAATAGAGTTCAGATTGAGACTTTCTGTTATTTCAGGACATTGATGGTCATTAATTTGTAGGTCATGGTGTATAAGAGGGCTCATACACTTTGATCAAGTTATTGAGGGAGTTGACTGCTGTGCTGGCACCAAAGTAGCGGCCCTAATGCAAATTGGTATTACAGTGCTAACAGAGAGGTAATAGTCATTTAGGTGGGAATGGCAAATAAGTGCTTGGAATCATCAGCATGACAGTGATTAGTAAAATTTCAAGAGAGGACAATGGGTCCAACGGATGTGGTGAATACTGAGAAGAACAGACCTTTGAGATACCTCAGTGGAAAGAAAGTACTACTAATGAGTACTAATGATGCTGTTGGTTGAAACTTCACTATAGAAATCAGGAACACTGTATTTTCTTAAAGTTGAGGCCTTGTTGGTTATGATTACACAGGCCCATGACAGCAAACAAAAAGTTCAAAACATGAACCCATACCTTCAGTTTTACATTGACAAAACAAAAGGAAAACCACTGTAACCATCTTTATTTAAAGTCTCTAGTGCTGTTAAGACAAATGACTGAGATATGTACATTTACATGACAAATGAAACAAAATGAAGATAAACTTACACCTTTTATGATGTCTAAACATACTGTTCTGTCGTCAATAAACGTTGTCCCCATGAATTTAAGCTCAGTTATACAAAAAGATAAACACTCTGCTAATCAAGCTCCAAGTAAAAGGTGGACTTTGTTGTGTTTGGCAGATTAGGTTTAGAAGTTAAAAGTGTCAAGTTTTAAATGTAAAACAGATGCAAATTCAAAAGTTACGTCACTACATTCAGAGCAATACTATTTCCCTTTACACCAGTACACATAAAAACCAACTGGTTTCCATATTTTGTAACCAGGTGAACCATCGTTGAGTTTAACATGACATTTCTAACTAAACAACAGACATTTTTCCTCAAATATTGCTAGTCATGTATTACTCCAACATCAACTTAAAATCTAATCTAAAAATGTTGCATGGCATTAACTGTGAAGGAAAGGGTGACACCCGCAGCAACATGTGGCTGTCTGGGAAGTGATACGCCATATGAGCAAAACAACAAACTTAATATTCAGAGAAACAAATTTTACAGTACAGCCACTAGGAGGTGTCAAATGGCCAGCTTGATTCTCGCACACACAACTGATCTGGTTCCATCACAAAAGAATATGAGAAGTCCAACTGATTAAAGTTAGCCTGAGTACTTGACCAGTATAGCCTCAGCCATTAGCCCAGATCAACGCTAATGCTAACTACAAGCTTTGCTAAAATGCTCCATTGCAAAGCTGGCAATATCAACCAGTGGTAACAGCAAATAAAGTCATGTTGGAGCCCTTTTAGTAGCTGCATCTTGCCATCTTGGAAACATCAGACGAATATGTACTCTGGTGTGATCTCTTTTAGCTAATGGTTGCTTTCATCTGAACATTTTGTGCTACACTCAGCCATCTTACATTGACGATGCTGTGTGGGTGATCTGTGTCTCTTTAAAAAATGAGGAAGGCTAATGGTCTTGAAAGGAAGGACTCACAGTCAGACAGAAGAACAACAGAGAAAAGATATACTGAAATTACGTTTAAAATCTCACCTATAATAAAGTTAAAGTCTTTTAGAGATGGTTAGTGCTTCAATTCAATGACTGAACGTTGCACATTTTTATTCTGTTTATGTATCTTCAAAGTCCTTGAGCAGAATCCTCAACTTTGAAAACTCTGAAATAGTTTTTTCACACTGCGAGGCAGATTGTGTGATGCATCTTCTTAACTTTTCATCCTCCTCAGAAGTTGGCATGATTTGTGCCAATGTTGCAAGTATTGTCAGTAGTTCTCTCACTTTCCTCTCCATGTTCACTGTCGTCCCTATTACGTCCTCACTCTGTTGTGTCAGCTCAGCTGCTTGACTCAAAAGCTGCTGGAGTTTTTCTGTTGTCAATAGCAGACCTGTTGCCTGTGCTCTAGTTGTTGTCATTAACGCAGAGGATTTCTCCTCCAAGTCTTTAGATACCTCCTTAATTCTCTTCACGCCATCCATTTGTTGCTCAACAACTGTCATGAATTCTTTTACCAACTCTTCCATTTTTTCAGTACTTATTTTCTCTGTCATTGTCTTGGTTAAATTAGCTCGAACAACAACTGCAGCTCCACTGAGTGCAAGAGCACCTCCAACTGCTGCCATACTTCCTGAGCCCCTAAATAAAACAACTGCAGCTATCCCTGCTAAACTGAAAAGACCTCCAATTGTTCTGGTTGAATTTTTGTCTTGTTGCATCTCTGTTATTTCTGCTGCTAGCTCCTTAAGTTCTTTTGTAATGGCTCTCATTCTTTCCTCTTTGTCTCCATACTCTTTGATGAATGACCTCCCACTTTCATTTAGTCTGGTTAGATGATCACACAAGTGAGGTGGTAGCCTTCTGGAACCCAAGGACATTTTCAGAATGACTTTGGTCAATTAAATCAGTGTGAATCTATTAGAAATCAAAGCTAGAAAGGGTAATGTTGTTCGCTTGGTGTTGACTATCTGCCAGAGTCTCCAAGTTCACTCACTGAAAAAAAAGAAAGGTCATTAGTTACATGTTTACCAGGATACAATAATGATACCTTTTCATTTGGTACAACACAGTAAAATGATGAGCCAAAACATTATGACAACTCACATCTGATGATCTCGTAACACCAGTGACTTGATCAATGCACATGGATAATATTGGTGTTTCCTTCAGGTCCAAACTTACAGAAGTGCCACTGTGACAAGTTGCAGAAAATAGTGATGATGCTTATGTAAGAAATGTGTCACAACACAGTACATCACATCTTTTATCTTATTAATGTAATGTATAATTAACATTAACACACTTGTTGAACTCAATGGTAAAGCATATATCTCTGTCATTCTAACTTAAGAGTAACAAAGACAGTAACAGTTTTCTTAGATTCTCAAACAATGTTTCAACTAATTAGTTATTGCAGAATATCAAAAACTGCTAACATAATATTTGACAAAATAACAATGTAAACTGAAATTTAAAAGGCTTACATGGTGGTTCCTCTGCTTCATTGTCCACAGACCTTTTCACAAAAATACTTCTGTTTAAATTCACAAAGCTCTCTGTGTCTTTCACTGCAGCCCACAGCCTGTTCCAGCACTGTTCCTCAGTGACATTTAATCATTAATGTCATTTATGTGCCAAACCCATTTTGGCTTCATGAGTTGATAATCAGGTTTGTTGTTGCGTGTGCTTCACAGAAGCCACCTGATTATTTGAATCTTTGAATGTGAAAGAGAAAGTGAAAATATCAGTGTCATTACGCAGCCACATTTGCGTAATTGCGTCCATAACAACGCAATGTACATATGAAAAGCCCGAAAACCCCACCAAAATGCAATAAAATGCCTCCAGTGTGTGCTGGGTGTCATCAGCATAGCAGTGATAAGTAAAACCTTACAAGTGGACATGGAATGTGGTTTATATTGAGAACAGTGGTCCAAGCACAGACCCTTGAGTTACCCTAGTGGAAAGAAATGTCATGTCAACAAGAAAAGCATCTTTTTATTTATCTCATAAACTAATTCTTGGAATTCATGGAAAACAAATGTATCAGTGGATCAGTTGTTCAGTTCTGGAGCAGCTGTTCATTAAAGATGGTGTAAACAATGGTGTCCTAATTTGAAAGGGAAATGATAGTGAAATTAGTTTGATTTCAGTCTCATGTTGAGTTTACGTGAACATTTTTTGAGGTGACACTGATCTTGATCTTTGACCTTTGGCCATCCAGTTCTAATCAGTTCATGCTTGAGTCCAAGTGACTGTAACATCATAACATATAAACTACAGGCCTATGCTTATTTTGTGGCCCTGCTGTTTATTTGCATGTATACATGTACAATACATAATATGTACACAGCCATGTCCTCAGCTCCAGTCGTGTATTAGTCTGACAGATTTAACAACAGAATGTCTATAACGTTAAATGATATTATCCTGAAGTGAACTTAACGTCACTGATGTCACGAGGCAGGAAATTCAGGCACTGTGATGTTCACTGATTATCATTTATAAATCCAGAGGTTTGTTCTGACTACTGTTAAAGCGCTCAATTGTGCTCAATTAAAACACAAAAAAGTTAATGTAAGTGTTTTATTTTAAGGTTGACAAGTGACAGATTAAACCATTATTCTATGGGCTTTACAGACAATGTTATAGGACACTGAAAAATAGGTAACAAGCATATTACTTTTTCTTAGTTTTGAACTATTCAGCTCTAAAATACATCTAAACTGTATCACTTATTTTGATAGAGGCCTGATTGGTTTTCAATAATCACATAACTACACAGGCCTGCGACAGCAAACAATAAGTTCTTAAATATTAACTTATAGCACAAGTTTTACGAAGACAGAACAAATGAGAAATCATGTTAATCATATATAACATAATATATAACATAAATGAAAGATATAAACAAATACAAATGGAGGGAATGTGATGTTCAGGAAACCTTCCAACCTCAAGAGCTTTCAAAAAGCCCTGACAGAGTGACAAAATGTTACACATTTTTATTCTGTTTTCACTTCATCCAGGTCTTTGAGCATCATTCTCATTGTTGCAAACTGAGAAACACTATCACTACAGAACACAGCACAATGTATGATACAGGAGATTAACTTGTCATTTTCTTCAATAGTTGGAATGACTCGTGTGATGTCAATGATTAAGTTGTACAGTTCAGTCAGCATGGTCTTATCTGCAACTCCCGTCCTCTGTTCTGTCAATTGAGCTGTTTGCCTCAGATGCTGCTGAAATTGTTCTGCTGTCAACAGAAGATCTCTTGCCTTTGCTCCAATTGTTGTCCTTAACATTGAGGATTTCTCCTCCAACTCCACAGACAACTCTTTAATTCTCTTCACAGCCTCCAATTGTAGCTCAACCATTGTCATGAATTCTTTTCCCAACTGTTCCACAGTTTTTATACTGGTTTTCTCTGTCATTCTCTTGGTTACATTAGCTTTAACAATAAGTGCACCTGCACCTAGTGCTATACCACATCCAAGTACTGCAATTACTGTGCCAACAAATGACCTTTCTGCCTTCAAAGCTATAGCTAGTCCAATTGATACAAGTATAAACCATTTAAATCTGATTACATTTGTGTCTCTTTGCATCTCTGCTACTTCTGTAGGTATCTCATCAAGTCTTTTTGATATGGTTTGCATTCTTACTGCTTTGTCTTCATACAGTTTGATGAATGATCTCCCAGTGTCATACAGTCTGTTTAGTAGATGAGCAAAATGAGGTGGTGGTTCTTCGGTTGCACCTTTTCCTTTGTGAGAGGCCATTTTCACAATGACAGTTACAAATCAAAGCTAAACTCAGTGATTCTCGGTTGAATAAGGCTGGTGTTGCAGCCTGAAATTTGTAAAAAAAAAATGAAAATGAAAATTTATTAGAAAACACAACAACTATATCTTTTAATAAAATACAACACAGTTCAACAGCAACATGACTGATAGAGAGAACCATCCAAAACATGCAGACAACCCATAGCTGAAGCATGCACTAATTGGCTCAAGACTCAAAAATGCACAAGGGCTTTTAAATTCCGCAGAGTTTAATCTGACTGAGCAACTATGAGTGTGCGGCTCTGCACATATTACAGGATTTACAGGATCTACAAGGTCTTCTCAGAGATCTTGCTTTGGCAAAACTGGTTGAGAGCCAACATCAATATATGTCAATGGCTCATCATTGTATGTTAACAGGTTTTATAATCTCAAACTTACGCCAAAGAAGTTGTCACATTAGATATTTACATCGCACCTTCAGATGTTTCTTTTATTCCAACGTTGGACTCTGAAAAATAGAATACAGAACAGACGTTTTGTATTTTAGACGATGTAGATGATTCCATTTGTTCATGTTTAAATACTGAAGCAAATGTAAACTTCTCATCTTATCTCTTTCTTTCATCAGCGGGAGGTACAGTAAATAAGCCTCATATATCTTCTGGATGTCAAACATCAAACACAAAATGTGTGCTGTTTACTTTAAATAAAATCTAATTTGAAAGTAATTTATAGATTCTAAGACACCAACAAATTCACTGATCATGTAACCATGACAAAGACAATCACGACCAGAAACCATGGGTGTACTCATGTCATTTTGGAAAATAAAGATTATTTTTTGTTAAACAGTAAAATGATCTCTCTGTTGTTCATCATTACAACAAATTATCATTACAAACTACAAATGTGTTTGTTACTCCAGACACACCATATGCACGTGTCCACACACACTGTTGACTTACCTGGTGGTTTGCAGAACTCAAATTGTCCCATGAAATAACATTGGTACTATTGATACTTCCAGAGGTGAATGAAGGTTACAGAAGTTACAAAGTTAGCTAGCAGGTATGTTAGCCTCTCTCTCTCTCTGTCCCCTCCCTCTGAGTTTATTTTCCTTTGTTAGGTGTGAGGTTTGTGCTGCTCTGCGTCAACAATCAACTATTCACTATTATAGGGCTGTGCCCCAGCTGATGCATTTAGTGTGCCAACTGGAAGATCATAATAACACTCAACAAGCAAGTATGATTCTGTTGTTTTTATGTGTGGATGGATCACTAAACGATGACTGACAGGGACAGAGACCGTTCCACTGCAACAAGTGTGACCGAATATTCAAAAGCCACCATTACTATTCCTTTTTTCTTATTTTTCACAAAATTGCATTTGAAAAAAAAAAGATGTCTAAATTTTAACATGCCTAAAAACAAAACATTAGTCAAGAACATGAATGATGAAAGTTTAAGCAAAAACTGAGATGAAAATTCAAAGTGAAAGCGAAAGTGAAATGTTAAATTAAAACATGTGATGTGAAACAACACAAAGAGACAGAGCCTGAGTTTTACTGTTACCATTTCCCACTCAACAACACAGAACAGATGAATAAACATGAATTAGTCATAATTAAACAAAGAAAGAAAAATAAAGAAATCTTTTATTTCACAATCATAATTTAGTCAAGTTTATTTGTATAGTGCCAAATCATAACAACATTTATCTCAAAGCACTTTACAATATTATAGAATTGAAAAAAACAGGAGAGACAGAGACAGAGACAGAGAGAAGAAGTGCATTGCATCCTGGGAGTTCTCCCCAGCAGACCCTTAACAGTTGGTGAGCTGAGGGTCTAAACTACATGTCTACTGTCTATTTATATCATAAGGAAATATTTTCAATTTTAGAAATTGACCACAAACAGTGTGTTTCTATTGTCATTATCGCATTAACTTTGAAATTTGAGATGCAAACTCACCAAACCAGAAATACAAATCATTGTTGTATCATGTTTCTGTACAAACTTATGCCTGGGAGTGGTGTAGCGTCCAGCTTAATTATTACACTCCACTCATAGAAAAGACATATTTATATGTATGTATGTAACTCATCACTCAAAATTCAACACAGAGTTTTTGCATTCAGTCATTCCAGATCAAATAAATATCATGTAAGATGAACAGCACCACAGTACAGTGTTGTTTCTTTGTCTGTTCCTTTATTCCACACATTGTCCTTTTGCCACTTCCTCTCTATTTATTCTCTTTGAGTTCAATCTTGACATAATACTTTCTCCTAAATCTCCACCTCATAAAAACATCAAAATATGCATTTTGTGGTAAGGTGAGCTGAAAATGAGAAGAGAGAGGATTTAAAGAAAGACAAGCTAAAAAGCACTAATCAGACAAATAATGGATGACAATTAATGATGACAGAAAATGGATAGACAGAGACAGAGGAAAAAATACCCAAGAGCCTGAGACATAAAAAAATGAGGATATACTAAAGCGGCCAGGTTTCTTTAAATCCCTGTCACTGTAGTTGAGACAGGAGTATTAGATTAATACTCACCAGAGCCATTAGGACAAACCAGAGGATATCCTCCTCTGCTCCAATAGAGCTGATCAGAGTGGGAGCATAAGTGCTGTCAGGTCGTGGAGACTAGAAGACTTTCTGCTTCATTCTGCCTTGAATGAAGAATTGGCCTGCATTCAAATATAACAATATTAATGATCGACCAAAAATTATAGCTGTGTGTAAATGTATATCTTGTGTGTGTGCAGACACATTTGACAGACGTCTGATCAAAGGAATCTTGAGATATTTCATTCAAAAAGTCAAAAAGACAAATGTGCGAGGTCACGGTGACCTTTGACCTTTTGAGAACTAAAATCTATTCAGTTCAATCTTGAGTCAAATGGAACACATCTGCAAAATTTGAAAGGATTCCATCAAGTCAAAAAAAAGTGTTCTAAAGCCACAGAGACTTGCGCTAAAGTTAAGAAAGACATTATTGCAATTTTTCATATATTTGGGTGAACTGACCCTTTAAGGTTATAGTATCTAAGTAAGTTCTTCCAGTTTCTGGCTGATAGTCCGATGAGAGAATCAATCATCTGCTAAGTAGATGACATACAGGATAAAGCTAGCAAGAAGCAGCTAGATTAACTTAACTTTTAGTTAGTTTAGTTTTAAAATATGTCTACAAGCAAGTCTCAAACTCATTAATGACCAGGTTTTATTTTCTGTGTTCAACACGTACACAAATAGAGAAAAGTTCAAATAACCAAAGAGAAGACAATGCTAGCTGTCCCTTCCTGTTTAATCACCCCTTAACTCTAGCACCATATGTAGCCTCCACATTTAGCGTCTATTTTTTCTTTTTTTAGCCTTGTGTTCTCAGTTTCAGCAGTGTTGAGTGTGTTTATCCCGTATCTGAATTAAATCTTTCATCTCATTTGAATCGCGGCTTTAATTTGGAGAAACACAGAGAACATTTAGTCTTAGCTTGTGCTCCAGAGGTAGTGCTATTGTATGTGGCTTTGGACCAGTTATGTTTTTTTCTCTCCTCCTCCTCCTCCCCCAACATTCCATTTCCTCCCCCTGCTCAGTGTGGCGACCTCACCTTTCTGTCATTAAGTCAGCCAGACGCTACTTCATCAGGCAAATTATTGTGGTTTAGATGATATTACTCTGTGCTCTGTATTCATTTGTCTGATACGTGCAGTAGAAAGTGCCTCATAACAAGTACCTGTTCCTAATTATGTTTGTTATCATGTTCGGCCACCTGCACGTTCTGTGTTTGTGTGGGTGTGTGAGACTTTTAGGGACACATTCATATTTGATTGCATAAGTGTTTCTACCTCTGTGAATGTGCAGCCATGTATGTATGTGTGCATGCTTGTTAAAGTGGCAGTGCTGGACTTCTCTTTTCGATTCCATTTTGGTCAAATAATAAAGGTAGAAGCATATTCAGTACCTACTTCTGGAAAGGCAACACTTCCTGTTTTTCAGAGCTTCCACACTTCCAAGTAAAAGACACAAAGCTACCGAAGTGTTGGCAGCAGCAAATGTTTCAGTGCCAATGTGTTCAGCCAGTCTGGTGCCAGTGTTGGAGGAATGGAGGCCAACAGTGAGTACATTGGTGGCAGAGGGTTGAAAGGAAGGAGCCAGGGAGTTGCTTAAAGGCAGAATGGAGTGGTTAAAGCTGGGCCGGACCTGCTGCGTCCAAGCATCAAGAGTCTGTAGTTTTTAATTGCCGCCAATCATCATGTGCTCAGTCTGCAAGTGTTCTCTCAACACCAAAAGTCTGAGCAGAGGGATTAACAACTGTGAGTAAAATTGGAAGGTGCACACTCTCTCGTGCACACCCAGGCTGAAGGACCTGACCAGGGCGGTAACACTAAACAGGCTGCCGGCCCACCAGCATAGTAGCCCACTGGGATTTGTCCCAGTTTTCTTGATAGCCAGTTCTACAATGTCAGAGGGGCAAAAAGAAAGAAAAAAGAGTGATACTCTGCCTGGGTGGAAAGCTTTATGTGCAGAAAATTAACATAATGTGATCTCAATGACCTTTGACCACTAAAATCTAATAGTCGTCCTTCAGTGTGAATGATTCATAGCAATTAGCAAATAGTATAGCAAGGTGTTCTTTAGACCTCACATTTAAGAGGCCAAAAACATGTTTCTTGAGGTCACAATGACCTTTGACATTTGGCCACCAAAAACTAATCAGTTTATCTTTGAGCCCAAGTAAAAGTTTATACTAGATTTGAGAAGATAAAGATAAGGATGGACACATGTACAACTTGAAAACATTAGGCCCTGGAGACACGATCAATGCCACTAATTTTTAGAGCTACATTATTGATAATTTTTATGGAGCACAGATCAAATGTGACTATGTAAAGTGAATGGGGTCACTTGCAGTAACAAACCCACACAGAATTATCTCAGCTAATGTAGTTTCATTCAGCTCTTGGTAGACTAAGTGGAGGATTTAGCAGCTAAAGCAGACTCATGTTTGTTGTGTGGCCATGAACAAAACTATAGTTTGAATTTACCCTAGCATATCAATTAGGTGGCAACATGGTGAGTTTTCACCTTTATCTGTCACCCCCATGTGGTCAAATTTGTAATTAATACAGCTTTAAGTGACATAAGTGTCACAATTTTTTTTTCTTTTTACAGCGAGACGGATGAAGAAGTTTCATTTAAAATAAATGGAGGAATGGTACTTGTTGAAGGGACAGTGAACAGAAGGGAAATTTCTGCACTTCTGCACTGTTTTTTATTGTGTGCCAACATCCTGTGGCTCCTGTAGCTCGACTGATGTAGATTAAGGTGGACTGGCCAAATAGACTGAGGTAGCTCAGTTGTTGTAGCTATGGCTCCAACGGCTCCAGGGAGCCAGGCACATGGAGTAGCAAAGAGTAATGTTTGTTTGTTAATGCCACATGTTCTACACAACTCTGTATGTGTGTACGCTTGGATATTATATGTATTTGTGTGTGTGTGTGTGTGTGTGTGTGTGTGTTTGCGTGTGAGTCTGTATGTGTGTCAAGTTTCCAGATGAAGTGAAGGTTTATGTTATTTAAATTGGCTCATACATCATGCTACCAGCCCATTATGACTGAGGTCTGCTATCTAAACCACACATCTCCTGCTCTGTTTTTGTCTTCTGTATTTGCATAAACTGGTCACTGGTTTCAAAAAAATGTTGATCACAAATGGTGCGAGGAAAACCTGGAGCTTTGCCTATCGGCTTCAAATTGTTCTTTCCATTTTCTTTACCGCAGCGTTGTTAGTATCTGAGACTTCAGTCGGAGGAAAAACACAGGAAAAAAAGTTATTCCTTTTCTGTCTTTCAACAGTCTTATTGCTACAACCCCAAACCTGACCAAACCCACAATGGATCAAACCTTCAGAGCTGGGATATACTGTACATTACAAACCTTATAGTAGCGATTTAGGCCACAGAACAGAGGGTTTTTTAGTAATATTATAAATTTAGAGCCATCATAGTTTGTGCTTCCATGTAGGTCCACTGGAAAGGCAGCTGTGTGAAATATAAACAAGGCAGAATTTTTATTGCCATGGCTAAAAAATACTCACTTATTTCTAGTTTATAGTCATGGTGATCCAATAAAATACAATCTGGGAAATCCAGACAGATTTGTGTGTTTAAAGGCTTATTATCAGTCTCCAAAACACTGCACAACATTTTTTAGCAGAAGAATTTCACAACTCTGGGCTTTTACAAAAACAGCTTTTTTTGTTTCATCACTGACAAGGTAAACAACAGAAATACAGTGTTCACACTACAGAGTAACTTATGAGGAATCAGCAGACTTCCATTGAACACAGGGTCACTGTTGGTCTGGATAAGAGTTAAGTAGTAATGAGAGCAGAAGTTGTTTATTTTCTACTTCGACTCACTTTCCACTTGCCCTCATTTGTCAATGTACATTCTTGTTTGTTTTATCGGTTTCTATTAAACTTGTACCTGCTTTATTTAATCTATACTTGACATGGTGGATGTCAACCACTGCACTTGCATCTACTATTTAAAGACCAGTGTGTAAGAGTTTAAGAGTCCAAGTGGGTTAAAGAACCTACAGTAGACATGAAACATGAAAGAGCTTAGACCCTTGACTGTTTGGTTGTCCATTCTGGGCTACCCTAGAAGCTTGGCAAGACAACATGACAGGGCGTGTACCCCTTAAACTTATTCTTAAAGGCTTATACTTCTTCTTGAATTCTGTTTTCCTCCAAGCACCATCATCTCGTATCATCTTACATAAGACAATCCAAAGTCCAAAGGCACCACGAATGAGAATCCTTGTGGAACAAGCTTTCAAATGCTATCAAATCCTATCTTTGTCTTCACAAATCTCTCAAAGACTTCATCTTTCTTAGAACATCAATTCCTCTAACACCATAACATCCCAACATTCCAAGATCACAACAGCAGCTAGTTTATTGGCAGTCAACAACTTTACATGAAGCTTTTATCAGACAAGTTTGAGAAGAATTAAATGACCTGGTCAATTAACACAACACAAACTCCACATTAGTACTGAAGCTTCTCAGAGCCTTAACCCTGCTACTTATCAAAGTCAGTCAGTCAGTATCCAATCAGGCTTTAGAGTGCATACAGTCAGCGGTTTGGGCAGTCTGCAAGTCTGGACAATCGAATGCACAGAGCTGCAAAGATGACGCCCGTTTGACATTTCAGCAGCCGCGAGGCAACAGAGACTGGCACTGATCAGCAACACTTGCATACCAGTGCTAATACTGTTTTTTGCTTTAGTGCCAGCAAAATATTAGTGCACCTATAATGAGGTGAAGAATCCAAGTTCTAGTGCAAAGAAAACCTCATAGGAACGGTTACCAGAATATATTAAAGTTGTGGGGCTGAGATGCTGTATTTCATACTGTGCTTGTTTTTGAAACAAGAGATAAAGTAATGGAATATTATGTTCACTGGATTAAACACAAGTGAACCAGACACATCTTTGTATCCGAAAACTTGGACTTGCTGCTCATCAGCCTGAGATGTCAAAGACCTGTTGCTATCTGTCAGTCAACCTGTTCTTGAGCAAAACCTTAACGCACTACAGCATTCTGTGCATGTCATCTCGAATAAAAATGTAAAGACTATGCAAAAATGTAAAACATAAAGGTCTGATGGAAGAGGATAAAGAAACCCTAGACTCTGATTTGTGGTCAGTTTTTCTGCTTTCTCACTGATGGTCTAGGATTGGGATTTGGGAATGGGAACCTGATCCAGGTCTGTTGCTCCCGTCTGAGAGGAGAGCGGCATATGGAATTCATCCACCACATACATCCATTTTTCATCATCACCCTTCTCTCCTTTCTCCATTGTTGTGTTGAGTTTCTAATGGGAATCTGTTTGACCAGTGAACCATTTATGCGCCAAATGCTCTGCACTCTTTCATCCTCTTTACTCATTCCCACTGGCACGCTCAGTGAATGGCTCCTGTCTTTTAAAATGTTTTCAAACCACACCAGGTCATATCGCCAAGAGGCTATTTGTAGAAAAATCAAGTTTCAAAACCCTGATATCATGTAAGGTGAAGTCGATTACTTCACCTTCATGTGTATAGGTGGGTCAAGAGTGACGCAGCTGGTCTGTTTTTACTTTTTGTGTGAGAATCAGTGCCTCAAACCTATGTATCACAGTCAGTTACAATTTATTAGTATATGAATTCTTGAGTTGTGACCAAAAACATGTTTTGTGAGTTCACAGTTGTTATGACCTTTAAAAAACATAATCTAATCAGTTCATCCTGGAATCCAAGTGAACATCTGTAGCAATTTTGAAGAACTATTCTCAGTGCTTTGTAAAGACATGGCATTCAATGTACATGTACATTTTTATGGACAACCTGAAAATATTGCCACTAGATACATTTGTATCTGGTGGTATATTTGAAATCACCCATTTAAGTCATATATATATATATATATATATATATATATATATATATATATCTATAACATCTGTTGCATAGAGACCCTTAGACCATTAATTGTTGTCATCACTATTATTCCTTTCAGTTATGAATAGTCAATCACTACTAAGCTACATTTTTTCCACAACAAGACCATTTTCATCTGTGTCGAGAGGCATTATGTTTTCAAGTTGTCTGCCCCATTCTTGTAAATCTTGTATCTCAGCCATGCCTTGAGGACCGTAGTACAAACTAGTAAGATATTCATGCTCAAAGGTCTTCATGTGAGTAAAGGACTGTTAAAAACCTAAAACATTTTTATTTTGAACAATGATTTCTTGCAGAGTTTTAAATTGCCACTTTAGTTAGGGCCTATTATGATGATTAGGTGATTTGTTTAGGTTGAGTTTGACATCCAGTGGTAAATTTTGCACAGATATAGTCCAGTGTTTAGTTTGAAAGTTTTAACAAACTTATTTAGGAGTCATGTAGTTAAAATGTAGGGATGAAAGAGCAACATATGGAACAAAAATTTTCTTATGTAAGTTTTCCTTTTTTATATAAAAGAAGAAAAAAAGTCTTTACCTCTGACTTCTTGCTTTAGGCAGGTTGTGGTTTTGTTGCAAAGCCTCCATGAATAATCTGAGACAGGCCTCATTTATAAATAACTGCCTCAATTGCTTGGAGCTCGTAGATACTGTACATGTGTGTGTAGACACTCATAGCTGGAAGGATTTATAAAGTGTTTATCTTAAGTGTGAGTGGTGTGGATGATGCCAAATGTAGAAAAGGATCTTTAGTTTCAACCAATCTGCTTGTTTGAGGAAGCCTGATAACAGTTTGGTTTTACTGCAATTATATTTAATTAATGACCAAAAATTCTGTTGTAATTGCCAACCCCAAGGTTTTTTTTAAACTAAGAGACTCAGGCACATGCATTGACATACATGAGTAGAGGGGAGGCATGCAAACTGGCTTTGGAACAGCCACTGCTATCTGACTTCTTCTTTAATAGATGTTTACATTGTATATTTATCACCACTCAAATCACTGCGCCGTTCAAACTGAGTTCCCTTCCTGTCACAACTCCAATAATTGTCAATCAAGTGTATTTAAACATGTAGGAAATGTGTAAGGTCTGTGTGATGGCTTAATATCTACATGCTTCAATTCAAAAACCAAAAAATGAATGGAAAAAATACCCACAATCTCAAAGACTCAAGACTCAAAGCCAAATAATACAAATAAGTTTAGGTAATTAGCTCTTTCTCCACCAAAATCTAACAGATTGTATTTTTCATTTTTATAATGTTCAGAAGTCAGAAGGCATGATTCTCTGTGATGGATTTCCCACTTCAGGTTGGGGATGAGTTGCTGCCCCAGATGAAACCTCTATTCAACAGAAGCCGTAGGATAGAGGTTGGCAGATTGTTTGGTGTAGCAGTCAGTCTTTGTTCCAATCCACCCACTTAAGTATGAGATTACAGATACAAGCAGCTAAAGTTGAAAGGGGCCAGTTGAGGTGATGTGGGCCAGGATGCCTCCTGAGCACTTCCTTTTTTAGGTTTTCCGGACACATCCAACTGGTAGGAGACCTTGAGGTAGATCCAGAACACTCTGGAGAAATTACATATCTCATTTAGCCAAGGCAGACCTTGTGATACTGGGGATCACTAGGGAGCAGACCTGGACCTGGACCTTACTTCAATTGCTGCTAACACAACACAGCCCTGTACAAGTGGCAGAAAATGTTTTTGGACAAAGGACCAGACCAGAAAAGGAACACACTGAATTGAGTAACTTTGCATTTTGTTGCTTATGAGTTTGACTTTAATGTTTATGATGTTGTAGATGAATATTACTTTACATCTTAGAAAAATTACATTGTTTGTTTTTAAAGTTTGACTTTGTGCCCAGCATAACTGTGGTTGTTTGTTGACTGATGGGTGAGAGTGAAGTACTCTCTAACCCATAGATCATTTGGACTTAGAATTAGGGAGTGCTGGCATTGATGGATTTCAGTTGATAGAGCACTCAGCTGAACTTGGTGTCAACTCATTATCCTCTCTCTATATCAACACAGGCCTTGTTATATCAAACTAATAGAGTTCT
This sequence comes from Polydactylus sextarius, assembly GCA_016801845.1. Classification (NCBI taxonomy): domain Eukaryota; kingdom Metazoa; phylum Chordata; class Actinopteri; family Polynemidae; genus Polydactylus; species Polydactylus sextarius. The sequence goes on along the minus strand of CM028920.1, from coordinate 7,029,045 downwards.
GTCCTGCCAATGTGGCCATAATCAGCTCATTATGAGAAGCTCTTCTGGCCTATACCCAATTCACATTATTGCTTCCACTTTCTCATAGCTACTCTGCTTGTTCCTGCCAAGTCAGTAGCAGTCAGGGAATGAAAGTCAGCAGCCTGCAGTCAACACTGTCAGCCAGCAACACCAAGGTCAAGTCATTTGTTGGTGCCACTTATCAGATAAGATACTCAATTGAAGGTTGGCTGGTCCAAGTTGTCAGCACATTAATAAAAAATCTGTGGTATTTTAGAGATGTTGAATCTAAAAATAACAACATACACTATATTTCTCACTAGCTAAAGATCATTACGTGCTAAACTGTACTGGTTGATAAGCGTCATTCATCTGTGTTTAATCTTTCGACAAATAACATGTGAACATATAACTTTTGAGCAAACAGTTCGATACACACAGATGTTGGACTCTCATCAGCACATAGCATCATAACTAAACTCTACTACTCTGCAACTAAAAAATGAAAATAATCTGATCCGCATCACAATTTTAACACTGGAGCCAGGAAGTTTTTTCTACTAAAGTCCAGCCAAATTCGTCATAAAGCGTCATAATTTTCCGAAAAATGTTCCAGACAAAAACACAAAACAGTGGTCTGATCTGAAAATGTTCCCTACTTCCACTATCACACAAAAACAGGAAATGTGAGTATAGTGCACAGAAATGCTACCGTCAAATCAAAGCTGGAAAATCCCCCAAAAAGGCCGAGACAAAAGAAGGAGTACTCTGAGAAAGACAGATGTGAAGAAGGTGAGAGTCTTGTCTGTATGATGAATATCTGTTGAATATCATTCCTTGACACTGGTGCCTATGTATAAGCATAGCCAAAAGTGAATACTGAACCTGACTGAAAGACAGGTAGAGAGACAGAGTCAAGCAGAGACGGAGACGTCTGAGTTACATCACTGTTTTATCGATTTAACAGACCTTGTTGATGCCTGATAGCCATTGGACCATCTGGAAAGTATGTGGATGTATTTTAATGAAAATATTATGTCAAATGACAACAAAGATCAGTTTCTCATAAATGTGCTGGCAGTTTTAAATGTTGGTCTCATGTCTGAAGAACCAAGTCACACAGGCAGTCTCACCACCGTAGGTCTTAACTAGTAACATTTCTGAAATGTCCAACATGGCACCAGCCTGAAGCGTATGCAGTCAAATTAAAGGTCAAGGCAGCATGAGGTAAAAACACACGCAGAAAAAATTGAATGTGAGTTTTGTTTGCCTGATTAAGTGTACTGTTATAAATGTTTCACCTAATTATTGTCTCATGCGCAATGAAGCAATGTTTAGCTGTTGACACTTACAATCAGAGCAATGCTCCTTTCTATATATTTTTTATTGCTGTCAGCTACATGAACTTTCAGTGTATAAGCAAGTCCCAGCTCAACGTCTTGTCATTTTCATTCTCAGTCCAACATCGTAACATTGGCGGCAGCATTCTCCAATATATCATGGAAATTATGTGATAAGTGATCCCCTGAAGTTGTGACAGATATTTATATATCTTGTGTGTGCTGCCCCTCCCCAGCCTGCTGGGTATCTGGGTGGAGTGTGCAAACCCTGCATGCAGAAACAAGAGACAGAAAACTAGCTCACATTCAGCTTGAGTGCAGGGTTTATTCTGCTTTCACAATACAGGAGATACTGTACAAATGACATCCTGTTGTAATCTTCGTAAAGCTCATTGCAGCATCAGGTGAACTAAGTACAAGAGATACTGCAACATCTTTAAGAAAGTTACCATGGTATATATTATGGTTAACCAACCAGTTCAGTTACAGTAAATTAGCCAGTGAATTCTTGAGATATGGCCAAAAACAATGTTTGTGCAATTACAATGACCTTTGATCACCAAAAATCTAATCAGTTCATCTTTAAGTTCAAAGAATTGTAGCAAATTTAAAATTCCCGCAAGGCCTTACTAAAATATCACGTCATGAGGCCAGAAAGGTGCACTTGTGAGGACAAAGGAGTCACTTATATCTAATGTCACTAGAGTCAAAAGCAAATGTATGTCCACCTAGCTGCCAAAAACAGCTGGGAAACAGTTTAACAGAATGTGAAATATATTTACACTAGCACCTGTATTTTCAAACTGGCTAACAAACAAATATAAACCATTTTTACCTACCTCATACATAGATACAAACATAGAGACTACAATGACCTTAATGAGAGTTGGTGCCTATCAAATGCTATGTGCCACCTAGTGACCTGTTTAAGTAGCACAGTGAAACAGTACAATACCATGAAAGCATTAATATAATGATGTTTAATAGCCTAAATCAAATTTGGGAAAAATTATAGATTGATATTATAATTATAGATATTATAGATTTGTAGAACACAGTTAACTTATTATGTATGATTTTATTCTTTGCTATAGCCATTATAATTTTGACAACAGCCCTTACTCTAACCTCTCCATGCCCACTCCTGCCACTTAAATCTACTAATTTGTCTACTAATAGTGACTTGGTATAAGGTCACCTTGGGGTAAAGATTTAGTATTTAAGATTTGCAAACATCAAATTTTTTAATATATTGAATCTGAAAAAGGATTATGCAAGATAATATGTGTTGGTGAGTTTTCAGTGACACCTAAAGGTGTTGGAACCACTTGGAGCACATGACTGTATGAAGTGTGACTTAAGAGGTGAAGCAAAGGAGAGGGATGAAAATGCAACAGAGAGGAAATATCTCAGCTATATGTTTGCCAACACAAACTGAAGATGAAACTGTTTAAATGAGCCTTCCTTTACCAACACAACAGCAGTTGGGGGACAGAGGAGGTGACAAAAAACAAGGTGTTATACATCTTTTATAAACAGTGAGGTTTTTCATTTAATGTTTGAAGATTATACTGGAAAAATCTTGATGCTCCTCAAATATACTAAACCTAAAAAAGAGTTCATTGGGGTCATCAGTGTGTTGCTGTAGCAGGTCCAAGACAAACAGAGGAGCCCAGGCCCCAGTAGCGTGGTCGTCACGTAGCCGGACAGCAGTCTGGTTATTTTAATGTCTACTTCACTTGTGTTTATGACTGTACTTGCGTATTTATGGTAAGGAGCCGTGCTTATGTTGGTACCTCGGGGTGCTAGTTGATCCGGTGACACACCACGGTTGCAGCTTCTGTGATTTGTTCCTAAAATGCGGCCTGAAGCCAGTTTTCATCACTGCTTCTGTGTGTTCTTGCAAAAACCTTGCTTCTTGCCAAATCAGTGGGTTTTTGGGGGTCCTGGATCCAAAAAAATCTGCATCCAGCTGCACCAGTCCACAAACTATATGCAAGTCAATTATGGTGTGCTGCCTGTCTTTGAAATACATGATTTAAGATACATAAACATTTAGACAAGACCACATCGACATGGTGAAAGTAAACCTAAAACCTGTGCTAATCAATGTTTTTGTACCCACAACAGATCAGCTCTTCTCAACTTCTTTTAGATCACTGATTTGTTTTTATGCTGAAAAGTGTAACTTGCATTATTGCATGGACTCTTCACAGTACGATGCATTTCCATAGATTTATGGTCTCTACTCTATTATGATGACTTGCAGCCAGGGTTGCATAATCTACACAGTAGCTGCTGGTAGCTAGTTTTAATCAAGTCTCCAAATGATCATCAGTCATGGTGGAACGGTATTTGGACGTAATAATCTACATGTGGGAAAAAGCTGACTCAATAAATTGAGCCAAAAAAGTCACTGAAGTAGCACATTCCCTCATGTTTGGACACTTTTCCCCTGTGAGTTAGTTCTGAATTTGTCCAGTTTGGCCAAAGACTATAACTGAATGACAGCAGTGACAAGAGCTCGTTCTCCAGGGCAGATCAATTCATGTTCTGTGATTACCCAGGCCAAGGAATCAACTTCAATGATCAGCTCCAGTAAAACAAAGTTTTGAAAATGTGGTACTAGACAGTTTCAAATGGCTGTGTTCATTGTACACTGTCAAATTGTGCATATTCCATCCCTTTTGGAAGTTTCCAGTTCATGGCATTGCAACTTTGCAGACAGCACTTGTAATTTTAATTTGAAGGACAAAGAAAATCTGAAAATCTAGGAGTCACTGATCACCATTCTCCAAGAGTAAGGACAAATAGAAACTCTCTTATCTCTGGTTGGAGCTCTTAAAATCTTTGCTGCTATAAGCCATCTGATGATGGTAGTTGCAGCCAGCCTCCTCCAGATAAGAACGACATAATATCTGGCCTGAACAGAATACCCATACTCATACTCCTCTTCCATGTGTGAGCCATGAGCCATCATTTCACATTGCTGTAACTGTGCTTCTTGAAAACTAAATGACCTCGTTGCGAGATACCTGTCACCTAGGTTTGTTTGTTTTTATTAATAAATAAATCACTTCCAAAATGATAGGACTTATGCCTCAATGAAGGGATCTTTTACCAGTTGTCCATCTTGACAGGTCTTACATTTGATTGTATGGCTCACGTGAAACGGATGCTTTAGTCACTGCCTTTGCTTTTGAATTATTCTATGTGAAAAGCGACTAGTTCCCTTACTTATCTTATTTTTAACTGGTGTTTGGCAGAGATTTCACTGTTGTACTTTTTATGACTGGTTTGAAAGTGTTTCTTTTTCATCAGAAAAGTACTCAGACAAATATACTTTGAGTATCTCCCTCCTGATCTGTGTTGACGTATAAGCTGATCTTTGGGTCCTACATATCTTCACGTTTCCTTTGATGCATACAACATTCAGATAAAATGAAGCTTTGCTCAGTGCTTTTGTTCACTGGCTTTGTATTCTTGGTTTCTGTGCAGTGATTACTACAGATGACCTAAAAAATTAGTTGTGCCATCAGGAGGAGGGAAGATCATTGGGGCTGACCGATGAACAATATACCAGCATAGCCTCACTTGATGCAATTGGTTCATGTAGAGGCAGACAACTTTGTTACTTTTCGTTAATTGTGTACAAACTGTAGTCCGTGTGTAAACAAAAAGAAAACCCCCAATGCACAAATCTAGATTTTTCACCAATTTAAATGTGAATATACAGAGATCAGTAACCACATTGAAACAGGTAAGTGTATCAGTCTATATGTATATTTTATTTGCAGTTCTATGCAACTGCTGCAGAAAATTTACTGAGGCTTGCAACAGCAAAAGCAACGCATTTTTCACATCTTCCTCAAACTGACCAAGATCCTTCAATAAAACCAGAGAAAACGAAGCACTAAGGAAAAAAAGAACATAAAAAATCTGTCAGATCTAATCAGCTGATTTTATCTTTCTCTGCATAATTTGGCAATAAGTGGAGCAGCTTTTGTGTGTGTGTGTAAATCTGGAGGGGATTCATTCCCCCTTAAAATAACTAACATTTGATTTTCCAAAGGTTCAAAATGCCAGGATTTATCCAAATGATATCCTATTACACTGTTGGCTTTAACATCCAAGCTTGGCTGGAAGTACAGAGTGCCTGCCCACTGCTTATTCCCCGTTTTGTTAGAAGGCGAAAAAGTGCCAAGAACAATATAAACAAAGTGTACAAGTTTCTTGAATTCATTTAAAAAAAAATCACGTATCTAAGGGACGGTTTCAGAGCACATATGCTCTTTTCATCACAACTGCCTCAACTTCATATTTTATGTTATCATAGTCATATGTGTCTAATATATCAGTATAACTCTGCTGGTAATCAATTAATAAGGAAGGAAACTTGTTTTACAATCCACTATGAGTTCAAATGAATAATAGTGCTATGGTTCCTGATTCTTTTAGCAAAAATCTGTGGAAGACTTTTCATGTCAGCTTTTTGTTGATAATTTCAATCATATCATGAAGGAATGATTTGGTTTGTGCCATCCTGCGATGTCACACTCAACCTGACTCTTGGTAGATTTCTATCTTTTTTCTTTCTCTGCCTCACTCTCTGTTTCTCATTTCTGGCATCTCTCGTCTTCTGTCAGTGTGTGAAATTCCCTGCAGGTCTGGCAGAATTCGTGAAGTTTCACCCATTGCACATCTGCTCCGGCGTTCCTCTGCACTTTTCATCTGGCAGGAGATTTGAGCATTGTTGCTGCTTTGTTCCATTTACTGGGAGAGAAATCTCAGGCAGTTCAGGTAGTTTTCTGATTACTCTTATTCACAGCAAAAACGCCCCATTTACTTTTTGAGAGTTGTGAAACTTCAGCACAAAGCTGATTTTTGGAGCCTTTTTTAAATCCTGATATTACAAATAAAGTTAATTATAAGTTCCTTTAGACAGAAAATATGAGCCATTAAAGTGATTAGATATACAAGGGATCCAATTACAGTGCCACAAGATATTTATATTAGAGCAAATCTTTAGCAGGAAATGAGAGAGGTGGGTTAGACTCTGAGAGTAAAGGCAGCTGTTTGCTATGTGTTGCAGAAAGTGTTAGTTATGACATTTTCTTCTAGAATGGTGCTGAAAAACTCATGAATAATTTATAAGCTTAATACTGGCAGTCATGAATCACAAATAAAAAAAAAATATGTCAGTCTTGATCTTGATTTTAATGGCAGATGAAGCTGCTGGCTGAAGTCATGACCACTGTAGGTAGTAGTTATTTGCAAGTCTTCCATAACCATCCTGGAAAATAAAAATCAGCACCAGGTAGGTGTTTTCCACTAAACATTCAGTGCCTCACAGGATGTGATACACGTTTCTAGTTAGTTTGGAATAAACACAAGTAGAAATTAGTGTGAGCCTTTCAAACGAGCAACAGAAGACCTTTTACAACTTACAAGAGGATATTCTGGGTGTGTTACAAACCAGTGAGCAGGCAGCGACTCAGTGGGCAGTGGTAGACCGATGAGTACGGTAAGTTACGTGGTTCCAAAGAGGGAAAAGATACTGATGTAGGCCAAAAAAATAAAGCCAGAGTGCACTCAAGTCTGTATTAGCTAATTGGAATCAGGTGTTTCATACATGTTTCACAACAACTGGCCAATTCACAGCTGTGTGGTTTGTAACAGTCAATTGTATTCATGTAGCTAGGTAGTAGGTAATTAGTGCTTAAATCAATGAGTTATAGCCAAAAACATGTTGTGTGAGGCCATGGCGATCTTGACTTTCGACCAAAAATCATTAATTCCTTGAGTCCAAGTTCATGTTTGTGCCAAATCTAAAAAGAATTACACTGTGCTGTTCTTGAGCTTGCATGCACCAGAATGTGAACACAGTTTTTGAAATGGCTTTTGATCAATGAGCTCATCATTAAAATTATTGACTTGAAAGGAATTATCGACTCTACAGAAAACTCTAGAGAACAAACCTAAATCCACTGTAGGGAAAATTCAAGGTTCCCCAAAGGTTCCTTGAGGTACCTCTTGTTTAAAAGATCTTGAGTCCTGATGGGATTTCAATTATCCTCCAACATTTAAAGGTTATTTAAGAAAATTCAGAGCAGGCTTTACAAAAGTTGGTAGCAGTAACCTGCAGCATCCACATGCACACGGACCGAATTAATCCATTGGCCGGACACAAACACAGATATTCCCAGTTATGCATCATTTTGAGTTGTAGCTTTTGTTCATGTTCTCAGACAGCATGGTTTCTGCGTCATATGTAACCATATACATAAGTCTTCACAAGTGTTAATGGTGCGATACCCATGTTTTTGCTATTGCTACATGGTCAGCATTAGCATTAACAGCTGTTTACTTAACATACCAGCAGATGTGTTGTGATTTCAGCAACAAGCTTCATTACTTTACTCACCAGGAGGTGACTACAGTCATAGAAGGCAACATTAATGCTAATGTTTCGTTTGCTTTTATTTCTGTTACTTGTTTCTATTGAAATTAGCATGCTAACCAGCTAGCTTCAGCCTCGCTAGGCTTGTCTCATCACTTTCCAATAACAAGCCACTGTAGTGTCTGCTCTGCCCTGAAGAAGTAGTGCTGCTCAGATGACTGAAGCTCTTGCCAAGGAGACACATTCGGTGGTAGACAGAACTTACATATAGCACCTTTTAAACATTTACTCCTGTCAGAACCATTTATAGTAACGGGCAAGCATACGAGAGCAGTTTATTAACTTTTAGTTTTCTCTCTATCATTGTTGAATCACAGGTTGAGTCACCTCTACAATCTGCAAATGTTTCATGATCATTTCATTTTCAGACTCTTGAATATCGCTATAATAGTTAATCCATCACGGTGGAGATTAAATTTAGATTTGTCCGAGCCCTCGTGGTGTCAGAATACCACTAAAAGCGTGCACTGATTTAAAAACCATGGCCAGGGGCTGTGTGGTGGTGGGTTCAAGTGTTGATGAAAAGCACTGACAACCAAGTGGTATTGGCTTTTGAGCAGCCACAGCTTAAAGTAATGTAAAAGTCTATTAAATTCATACAATCCTTTCCATGAAGTCTGTGTTTACTTGGTGGCTTTTCCTCTAGATTTCAACTTATGACAACACATTCTAGCTTTTGATTCTAACACTGGTCTGAAAAACAAAAGGAAAAGACATTTAAACATCTAAAAATATGTTTTGGAGTTGGTAGACAGCAGCAGCATAATTATTGACATATTTCCCCTGAGCTGCCAACAAATTCTCATTCTCTTAAACTCCATGTATTTTCTTTTTCACATGTCTGTCTGTCCCCTGTCAGGTGGATGAGTCTGGCAGAGAACTGGCCCCTGATAGTTCTTGCGCTGATACACATAATGAATGTTATGGGCCTTCAGGATCTGCAGTCTGTAATCTGTTAAAGTATCCAGCTGGCTCTTATAGTCAGCATCACAGGGGAGGGGAGAGGTAATGCTTTTTCCACCACAAAAGTCTGCATGATTGTGGTCAAATGCTTCTCTCCTGAAGTCTTGGCTCATCCCGTGTGACTGTAATCAATTTGTTCTTGTGTCAGCAGTCACACAGGTAGGGAGCCACTGTAGAAGACACATGCTGAAAATAATATAAAAGATGAAAATGCAGCTGAATGACAGCTTGTTCTTTTGGTGTTATGTTGGCAGTTGAACTTAAAATACAGTGAACAATTCATAATGAAAAAAATTTGATTTTCAGTTTTTTCTTCCATATTTGTAATTCAGACTGCCACTGTATCTAATAATTAAGCTGTTTTAGACTCTACAGTATAATAATATGAAATGTAACCATATAATAAGATAATGATGGCGAGGACTGCAATGAGAAGTAGTTAAAACATTGGTTTCTGTCGGTGAATGGTGGAAATTTTCTTCAAAATTTGAGCTTTTGCATTATAGAGCACTTCGGAACACAGGAACACAGTGGAATATACAAAGATACACTAGCTTTTATTGTATCACTCATCAGATAACCCAACCAAAGTTTGTCCTGTAAATGTCACATCCACAATGTTCAATGTCATACTTTCTTTTTAAAAGCTGCATTTCCCAATTTGATCTGAAGGAGGCAGTAAAGGACCATGTAAAAGCCAAGTTTCTCTGCATCAAGAGATGTGTGCCTCAGCACGTCCGATACGGGAAGGAGATAATTACAGGCAATAAAAAAAAAAAAAAAAAGTATTGACACAGCATGCTTTTAATTTGCTGTCAGCAAAATGTCATGTCTTCAGAAATGTGCCACAGGTCCTTGGGAGGATTCGGTCTCCGCAAGGATAAACGTCCTCTGAGGGAATTGAATCCTCCGTCTGTCATATGCAGGCCTCGAAAAAAGAAAAAAAACAACTTTCATTCCCTATCTTCACAGTTGAATGGGATGAGATTAAATTCTCCTGTGATCATAAACACACATGTGCCATCTGAGTAGGATGCATGTTTCATCATGCTCAGAGGGGAAAAACTCAGAGAGACAGAGCTGCCATATGTTCAGGCACTATATAGATAGTAAAAGATGCACCTTTATATACAAGTAAGAAGTTTATGAAGAAGTTGTGAACTGTTCTTTATGTAGAAAACAGATGTGTGTAACTTAATAAAAACCTGAATGTCATGACACCTCAATGATGGAGAATCAGTTGGAGGAAGTAGTGAATCTATTCACTTTGCATGTCAGCATATTGGTTTTACGTGACAGAAGCACATTCTATGACATATCGGCACTACTCCTTCAATTCTAGTGTTGCTGTTTTTTTTTTAGCCTGTCTAAAAAAACTGCTATCACGACTGTGATATAATGTGACAGTGATATACGAGCCTGTCATTTTCCTCAGTGTCTGTGTAGTTAATTTGACTGTAATGCTGCTTGGACATGACGTGTCATTCTTTCAGGCTGTGCTGCAGCTTTCCGTTCACTCTTGCCAGCGAAGTCATAGTCCAGTGCATCTTACGCCTGGAGTCTCTCAGGCCTGAGGTCAGATGGATAAAAGTACAAGCTGAAGAGGGGATGATGTTTGTTAATGTCGTGTTTACCAGTATGTTCATGTTGCAGCTTTTCATCCACTGTAGCTGATCTGCTGTGGCTACAACTTCTGGAAGGATCGCGGTGGAATTTTTGTGCAGACAGTCTTGGTGCCCAGAGGATTAATTACAATGACTCTGATGATCCCCTGACTTTTCATTGACATTTGTGTTTTGCATGAAATGTCTTGGGGATGATGATTGGATGCACTGACATGAAATGTGGATTAGACGTTCATATTCCCTCCAGAATGAATCGTCATAATATTGGTGATTTGTCCAGTGCTTTTGTTTATGAATGAATTCTAATCCCTAGAATTTATCTACAGTGATTAGAGCTAATGATCAAATGGTACAATACCATCATACATACCAACATGCTAAACCAAGATGGTGGACAGTTTTATTCCTGTTAAATATTAACATGTATTTATCCAAGGTCTTAGAAGTCTTATAGTGTTTCTCAATTTGGATACTTCTGTTAGTACTCTTCCATGTAGTAAACTATGTTTGACAGTGAAATGCTGTCTCAAATCAGGGATTTGCTGAAAATGATGATCACAACTCTTCTTCTTTTTCTCCTTGAATGGTAAATTGCCACTGGAAGGAACGTTAATCATTGATTTGGACTGCGATTTCTGTCTGCCGGGATATCTGCTGGCTTGCTTTCGATTATAATCAAGAATGAAAGTCTTACTGGTACTGACATCAGCTTGTGTGGACCCCTGCTTCATGCGAGGTGGAGATTTCGCCACTGCCGCTACCTTTCCCCTTCCACTACACAGCCAAGATGGCGCTTACTGAGGGTGAGAAACTTTTTGACTGAGTGCACCATGCAGGTACTAACAGTACACTGCATTTTGCCATACTTGTCAGTGTGAATGCACTTACACACTTCAAATAGCAAGTGTAAGTATGGAAGTGTGCAAATTGAGACACATGGTTAGAGTACGTAGTGTGGCTGTAGACTCTCACACCATGTCTAAACAGAGGGCATAACATGAACAGCACATTAGATGCACTCAGGCACTCAGATGTTACAAATCCTAATAGTTTGTTTAAGAAACCAACTAAAATGACCATTTTGAGATTGTACAACCTCAACCAGGCCAGTTGCAGGTAATTGATGTTTGAATTCATGACTTGTGTCCATAAACATGTTGTGTGAAGTCACAATGACCTTCAAACTTTGATTTTGACTGATAAAATCTAATCAGTTGATCCTTGAGTCTAAGTCAATCTTCCTGATAAATTTAAAAAGGATTTCCTCAAGGCAGTCATTAAATATCACATTCCCAAGAACGGGATGAACAACAAACCGAGAGTATAATACTGTTGACTGCATGGAAGAATCAAAATCCTCCACCCATCATTTAGGACACAGTGGATTACAGTTTTACAGGGATTATTTCTTTAGTAACAGGGATGGGAACAGGAATACGATCTGTGGAAAGAAATGTTGCTGTTTTTTCCTGTCACAAGAAATACAAACCAGCAATTTTTAGTGTGATGGGAAATCTCTATTATAACCATAATTATCTATATTGTTTTATTGTCTTTTTTTCTTGTGTGGATGAACTAACCCTACAGGTTTCTCTTCTTGGTTCTTCGTCCTTTCTTCTCACACTCACACCCACCATCAGGATCTGCCCCTCGTCAGTTACAGTACATGATCTCAGGGATTATCGGCCAGCAACACTTGGCGCTTGTTAATGATGTCATCATTAGGTCTCTGTGGGGACGTTGAGGTCAGCCGAGGAACGATAAAGGGCCTTTAGTTAAACACCAGAATCTTGTTGTTAACCCTCAAATTGGAAGTACAAACAAGATAACTGTGTTTTTGGAGGAAGTCGGTCTTCAGAGACTTGTGCTGTTCCAACAGTCTAGGTTTCCGTGGGTGGGAATAGGAAGATGGGCACAATGTGGGAGGCTCAAACTAAACACTGTCTGGGAAGCAATGAAACTGGGACTTTACATATTGTGTTACAATATTGCTGTGATATATTTTTTTTAGTCAGCCATGTTGGCTTTCACTATAATGCAAGGTTAAAGTAAATCCAGCACATAAAATGTAGTCGGCAACAGGAGAACTCAGTATGTAACACGGACTGGACTTTTGCACGATCCAACAAAGATATACATTTTTTCTAGAAACATTTCAAGTTTTCAGCTTCAGTTATTTTTTTAATCACATTGAATAGAAAGTACCTCCTCACTGTATCACTAGACTTCAATCCATCCATTACTCTACCATTTATTCTTTGATGTTTTGATAACAAGTGAATTAGAAGTTTAAGATGATCTACATCAGCATATACACTGGAAAAATATTTGAAGCGAAGCTAGGTTTGCACCCCTTGGCATACCAGCACCTCCTAAGCTCTAAAAAGTCTCTACACCCTGTTACGCACTGTTATATCTCTACACAGACACAAACCCTGGTTATTAATGAGTTTTAAAGCTGTTTTTAGGCACATTTTCTATTTTTGAACAGAGGTACAAAGGTAGTGCTTCAACCTACTTCCTTTTAAGTCTAAACTAATAGCCTCTGCTTCTAGTGCTCTTATCACTGCACAGACATGAATAGTATCATATATTCTCATTTGACTCTTGACAAGAAAGAAAATATGTGCATTTCCCCAAATGCCAATTAAACTATTAAATGATTCACACCCACTTGAGAATTTACTCTGTATTGAAATTGTATCACAAAACTCTTTGGAAACACTTCAAAAGCAAAAACATTTTCACTATAAAGTTGCTGAGAAGCTTATAAAGTCTTTGGTCTAAATATAGAGTACAGGTGCAGTGAAGTTCTCGTATCTGAGTAGCTGATGGGTGGGGAAGCCCCCGGTCTGAGTTCACGGCTGCTGCTGATCAACAGTTTGCCTGACTCAGCACGTAATCTCCCTCAGCTTGGAGTGAGTGATTGACGCTTCACTGCCCTGCCTCCAACCTCCACAGCTCACACCCACGATCCTGCTCCTCCAGGTGTGTAACACAGCTTTAATGTAATCCTGTGTGTGTGTGTGTGTGTGTGTGTGTGGACATAGATGACCTTCGCACCTGCAGTGTCACTGACATCAGCACTACAGCTTCTGGAAGACCCTTCTAATTAGAGTTGGGTGCCCTGTCATCACATGGTGCTGTTATCCCGCAAGCAGCTGGCTCACACACACACATATATGAACACACTCCCACCCACCCTCACAGGTGTCCAGAGCTGAGAAAAATATCATAGCAACCCTTTTCAGGGAAGCAGAGCAAAGCAAAACACAAGACAACAAACGTAATAAGATGTTTAACCACAGGAGAAGAAAACTAGTTAGAAGAAAACACAACCATCACTCAGGTGCCTGGTTAAAAAAAAAAAAAAAAGCAGCCTATGATTTAAATGCAATAAAAAGTTAAAAGGTGAAACAATTTTTTTTCTGCAGCAATTTGAAAAACAAAAACAAAACCCAGTTTATTTGTCACACTCAGTGTTGATCTATTATGATTGATATTATTTTGCTAAATTAAGAAGATTCACTAGCTTTCATCATTGTTTTAATTGTGACGTAAAACGAGGTTGAAAACACAACTATAGGAACTAACGTTACACACTAAAGTCTTTGTTGCCAAAAGTTCATTAATAACATAATGTCAGTCCTTTATCAAGCTTCATTGAACGTATAATCAAATCAAAGACATGTGTCTGCTCATATTCATTAAGTTCCATGCGCATTTGGGATTGTTTATGTTGTCGTTGCTGTTGGCAGCGGCGACGGCTCCTGCAAACGCTGTGAACGCTGAACTTTGTTGATGTAATGAAATCTATTTTCTACAAGAGCATGAAGTCAACGGTTGGAAGCGTTAGACGACAACGCTTGTGGTTTTACATTAAAGGCCGACCACTGCCTTAAATGCATTTATTGTGACGCACATGAGGGAGGTATAGTGTTTGTACAAACACAAAGAAAATGATCACTAAAAAGAAAATGAAGTGTATTTACCAATAAATATCAGCAATATTCACCCAAAGTTGGTGATTGAAACAATTAACAGTGTGAAATAAATGTGCGTCATTATATAATATTCCAGTTTTCCATCAGGGGAGATTGCTAGAGAATAAGAAATTCAACCACACTGAAGTCATCAGTGTCATCGTCTAAAAAGACTGTGGCAATTCAAGTGTTGATTATGTTGGTGAACACACAGAAAATTATCATCTGCAGGTTTATGCAGCATTTTTGAGTCTTTCTGCTCAATTTTTTTTGGCTTTATGGTTCACAACTTCATCATATTTTTTCACACTCACTGCCAGGTCAGCATCATAAAGTTAGCAACTAGCTAACTTTGACAAGCTGAAGAGCACAACAGAGCAATGGCTCAAAGACAATCCAAAGCACTGAACTGGATGCAAAATTTAAAGTTGTGTTAAATATCTGTGTATGCCTTAGATGACTACTTCCTGTTTTGATAATGAATCATGCATGTTTAGTTTTTCGTCCTGACACCTTGACCAATAATTTTCTTCATTTCAGGCAGAAGCGTGGTGCTATTCATTTTTATTTTCCTATCATTTCTATATCTAAACCAACCTAAACTGTGTGCAGCAGTAGCCTGGGCAACAGCCAGCTGCTAACACATCAGCGGGTGACTAACCTGGCAGGACACTGACTGTGGCAGCTGGTAGTGATTCAGCAACACGGAGCATTTAGAAAACGGTTTGAGCTTTCGAAACCACACGGACCAAATGTGTTTTAACTGTGTTCTGGGCAATGGGCTATCCTCAGGCCAAATGGCTTCAAGATTACAAGCATCACAGAACGATTTCTTGGTTCTTCTGAAGGAGAGAAATTGGCAGTTTTGTCCGAGAGTTCAACAAAAGCTGTATTAACGAATAATGTTTTACGCGGTCATATGAGGTAATTTGGTAGAAAGTGAAAAAATATACGGATGAAGGAATGGAACTGCAAATTGATTTTGTCTCTTGCAATTGTTCTGCTTACCTGGATAAGATCTCAGATGAATCCCATAATATAAACTGTAATTCAGTTCTGCTGTAATGGATGGGGATTGTAATGTTTCAGGATTATTATGAAACACATTCTTTGCTATCCTTTCCTTGTAACTTTCTGTAAGAGAAGGTTTGAATTTGAACCCGCCCACCCTGTCAAACCCAGGCTGTATATAGACACAAATTACTGCCTATTGCTAATTTCCCTTGTAATTACAGGTTGGTCTGCGCTCTACAATTCGCTGATTATCCTGAGCAACACAAACCAGAGCTGTCACAGTGTCAAAAGAGGGAAATTCCCAGGTTGAATTCCATAGAAAAAGTTTAAACTTTAGAGTCAGACACAGAAAAAAAAATGGCTGAAATTGTTTTTTTTTTTTTTTTTTTTTCACTGGATGTCAGATCTTATACATTCTAAAAACTAATGAGTCTTCAACTGATGTGAGCAACACAAAAAAGATGCTGTGTTTTGTGTTTTTGCACTTTCTTTTGCACTTTGCACATTTGTACCATTAAATTTCAATCAGTTAAAAAGATCCAGACTGGAATTGAGCTAAAATACAAAAAAAAATCAAACTTAATGCAGAATTGTGTTGATAAAAAAATACAATAAAATAAAATAAAATAAAATAAAAAAAAAACATGCTTTTTCTTCTGAGACCTTTCCTCTTGCTGCTGTTTTAACTTATCTCAGAGGTGAGTTGTGAAACTGAGCGGTGTCCTTTGACATCCATCTGGAGCTGCTTGCCCCAACATACGGTCACCTGTGACCTGCGTGAACCTGCAGCGGCCTCAGAAGGAGACAGAAGGCCGACTGAGTCACACAGTGGTAGCAGCTGAAGCAGCTTCCTTAGAAAATACAAAGGGATTTAAAAAATCTGTCATAAAACAGTATTTAAATACTCAAATATCTCATGCATGTTGAACTCTCTCACTGTCCTTCTTTGTCACAACAATCATCATTTATTCATGTGATCATTTATTTTATACAGTCTTCAATATGGGGACATTGAGGGGTTCCATATCACAAATATACTACATTTATAGGGTACATGACTAATGACACTCACCCATCCACATAGTGCTTCTACACATACAAGAAACAGATGGAACAAACATCAGGGGCAATTCTGCTGTTTAGCAGGAGGCTTCAAAACGCAGACTAGATGAGCCATGGATCATGGAGCCACCAACCTCTTACACTGTGTAGTTGATAGTATGTCATGGTCAACAGGTATATGTATCTGTTACATTCATGTGAATGGCTACATAAACTCTGTGAATCACATAAAAAACACAAAGAAATAATTAATTAATTCCTTCAGATTGTATGCCCCCATCAACTGCTCTATTGGCAGGTAAACCAGTCCTGTAATTTACAAGTTGTAGTCAAAAATGTGTTCTGTGCGGTCGACAATGACTCTAAACCACCAGACAACCACATGACAGACAACTGACAAACACATTCACTTTAAACTTGAAAACTAAAAGAGACCATTGACCATTTAACCATCAAAATCTAACCAGTTCATGGCTGAGTCTGAGTTGGCTTTTCCTGAGATGTTGCAGACAGAGAGATAATCCAAAAATGTAACACCCAGAGACAAGAAAACACTAACATGGCAGACAATGTGCTAATGTATAAGGTATAACATAGCAGCTGTTGCAGCCTGACAAACACATCCAAACATCCAAGTCCATCTTATTTTGACATATCCACCTTCCGTCCTCTATCACAACTATAGTATTGAGAGTCAAGCCCAACATACACCTGTTGTCTGCAAAAATAGATTGTTTGTTGGTTTGGTTTTATGTGCTTTGAGTGTTTTGAATAAAATCAGTGGTTATTTAAATGGCCACGACTCACTGCCATTGAGATAAAGTAAAAAAAAAAAAAAATTAACTATTCTTTAATGCTTTTATCCTGCATTTACTCTAGTAGTAGTGCAGATTGTTCTCTTCATCGTTATCCAGTAAAAACACATTAATGCAGTAATGTCAGACTCCATTGTGTGTGTTTGGGGTTTCAGCCACAAGCTATAGCAATGCACTGTAAATGTTCGTCTTGCACTGTTTTGCTTGAACGGCTTCAACAAAAGCAACTTTTCACATCTCATTTTGAAAAGTGGCATGACAGTAAGATACAACTTAACTGCTACATCAGACTGCTCCTGTGACTTCATTTTAATGTGGTACTGTGTGTGTGTGTGTGTGTGTGTGTCTGTGTGTATGCCACCGTGGCATCAACCACTTGTAAAAAAGTCTGCAATCAGCTTTTAAACCCAGCGATCTAAAATGCAGTCTTTGCCTTTTTCTCTCTCGCTTGACCGTTTATGAAGAAATTAGTCTAATTACGCATAAACAGAAAATGGCTTTGGTGAATTTACCTCATTTTGTTTGTCTAAATGGGCCTTGTTATGGCTTTACGTAAGCAGCACAGACCAGGGCCTGATCCGTAACTCAAATGATGTTATCAAACACATGTGCTGCCCAGGTTTCTCTGTGGTTGCATGAGCCTGGACAGAGTGAAGAGAGATGTGAGTAAAACACAGGAAAGGCACAGAAAGTGAGAGGAAGGTAAGAAGATAACAGAAATGTGAGAGAGGATAGTTGGATCCGTGGTGCCACAGATTTTAGAGCACCCAAATTCGGCTACGACTGCATTCTGCGTATGTCCTGGCAAGCTGTGCTTCATGGATTTATCACCAAGGCTTGACCGTACCATTGTCCAATCAGATTGCTTGGCTAAAACTACCCACTGTGTAATTACATTTACATTCTGACCAGTGGCGGGTCAGTCACTGCCCAGCCAGCACTGCTTATTCCACCTCCTCGCCTTCCTTCTTTATTCTCTGCAAGCAGACATGTAGATAGCCCAGATAGAAGGATATGACATTTATACAGTCCTGGGTCTGAAGCCATTATAAATAAAATTATGTCACGGTCAACTGTGCACTATCTGATTCTGAGTAATGGTAAAAAATCCCCTCCCACGTATGCTAATGCTGTTTTTTCAGCCCCTGTTGGGAGAGACACGGCAGACATGCCAAAAAGTTCAGAGCTTGAGAAAAGTGAGTGGGCGAGGCGAGTGGTTGACGTTTTCCCAGTAAAATATTAGAGGATTAGCTGAGAGGGCACTTAAATGCATGTAGACAACATATTTTAATGTTTCCATTTTGTTTGAATTTGTATGTTCATCCAAGGGGAATATTCTCTGACCATGTAGGCAGGGCTCCAACACCACTGGAGTGGACAGACTGAAGACAAAATCCACCTTAATATTTTTACATTGTGGAACTGGGGCGGCTGTGGCTCAGGACATTTGTTAATTGTAGGCTTTGTGGCTTGGTGGTAGTTCTTTCTGCCCACATATCCAAATGTTCTTGAGCAAAATCAGTGCAACCCAAACTGACCTACTCAGCATGAAAAGTCTTATATAAATGCAGGCTATTAACCAATTTAAAGACTAATTTAACAGCAGATTGAAAAAGAAAAGATTCAGTGCTGTTTGTGGTGTGGTTGCACCTGTTACCACACCCAATCAGAGTGATCTCACGGTGTACTGCTGTGCACAGAATCATCTCTGCAGGTGAAAAGTTAAACCACCAGGGGATGGAAAAAAACAAGATTTTACTCTCAAACTGGAATTATCAGATTGTGGTTGTGTTCTTCTGCCAACTAGTCTGTCTATCCATCCATTCTCTATGCTGCTTATCCTGGTAAGGGTCACAGGGAGTGTTGGAGACAATCCTAGCTGACTGTGGGTAAGGGCGGGGTACAAACTGGACAAGTCGTAGGGGCCAGCACATATAGACAAACAACTACTCAAGATCGCACTCACAACTGAGGTCAATTTAGAGTCATCAATTAACCTAATATGAATGTCTTTGGACTGTAAAGGGAAACCACAATACCCATGCTGATGCGAGGAGAACATACAGAGTCCACAAAGACCCCAAACTAGTCCAGATGCAGTTCTGGTCAAAAACACAATGACAACATGAGAGACAACCAACAAACACATTCACTAAATTTGAAGGCTAAAAGAGAGGCTTAAGTGGCCAAAAGATATTTTGTGAGGTCACAGTGAATTTAACTTTTGACTTATAGTCACCAAATTCTCACCAGTTCATGCTTGAGCCTGTAGGAAAATTCCAACAGGACTATGACCTCGATCACCAAAATGTAATCTGTTCTCCTTTGATTCTGGATAAATTTCAAGATGTTAAAGTAGAAGATGTTTGTTTAAGAAGGCCCTGCGATATTACATTGAAAAATATCAGGTCACAGTGTCTTTTGACTTTTCTTTTGACAGTTCATCAATGAGTGCAAGTGAACATTTGTGCCAAATTTGAAAGTAATCTTTTAAGCTTACTTTCAAATTACTTTCAAATCTGTGGTGTAAAAAAAAAAAAACTCTGTTTTTGGTCTCTACCAGCTCATGAGTGACAGATATAGCTGTTTGTCATGTTGGTTGGCCAATTCATCTGCCCACCACATTGGCCAAAACATTATTTTATGAAATGAGGCACAGGTATTCATGGTCTGAGGTCAGTGGTTTACTTAGGAGCAATAGCAATAGCATTCTTAAGTATTAACTACATCAAAATGGTTGTAAAATGACATTCTGGGAATTGTAGAGAACAAGATGAAAACGGACAAGCCAAAAGAAATTCAATTACAGCAATTACAAGAAAAACAGCCCTGCCTACCAGTGTAACAGTATCTGGAGTATCAGAGGGAGAGTTTTCCCCTGAGAACTGGAGTTAAGCAGACTATCATATGAGGACAAGGCTAAGATGGAAAGCTGAAGTTGATGATGCAACTGCAGCTTTGTTTTTCAACCTTGAAGTCAGACAGTTGGCCTTGGCCGCTCTCAGTTAACATCTGAGAGGTACCACAAGAGATTCAGACATTCTCTGACCAAGTCTGAGTAAATACACCCGCAAGACGACAATATTTGTCTTCCAGCTGCAGATATCAATAAAATAACAGTCAGCATCCTTCTGGCCTCAGCGATGGCCAAAGATGGCTCATTCTGTGACACACTTGCGTACACACAGGTGAACCCGACTGCCAAGAAAAAGGAGATGTGACTTTTCTTTTCAAAACAGACACAGAGACAGATATTCCATGAGCTGCTTATGAGCTGCTGCCGGGAGGTGATGATGTTAAAGTCGGTTAACAGAGACTATAAATCCAAAATATTTCTCATATTCTATTTTAGTCCAGTAAACTGAGCAGTCTGACCGCTGGATTTTCAAATATTTCTTTTAGTGTGGCACAGGTCCTGAGCTAGAGGGCAGGGAGCCATCCCATCACTTTCAAGTTTATGCTTTATGATCAAGTTTATGCTCCACTTTTTTATATAGTATTAAATAATTATGACTAAATAAACCAGAATCTGGCTTTTCATTATTTTTTTTTTAAAACCTTGTTAGTTTGTATTTATTAAGTTGCAGATGAGTGTGTGTGTGTGTGTGTGTGTGTGTGGTTTACTCAGATTTTACATGAGCAAACTATCCCAGAACTGTCATCAGATTCTGCATAAAATAAAGCTAAAGTTCTGGCTGGTGCACAGAAGCATGAGGCATCATCTTTATCCAACTGAGCCTCGCCCACTGAAAAACATAAGAAGAACACCAGAGAGAGAACAAGAAAACAAAGAAAAAGTAGCAATCTCTCATAAACATGTGAAACAAGTTTGAACACGTGTTCAAACTTGTTTCAGATTCATTATTAACTGTAACAGAGTTTGGTTATCATTGCTCAGTAAAGAAGCAATTATTTAAAGAAGCAAGTATTTTTTTCTCATTGTTTTGGTTTATATTTTATCACTCACATTATCTTTATAAGCTACAGGAGGCACTTAATGCCAACAGTCCAATACTACATGTTACTTCTCATTAATCTCCTTTGGCTAACCAAGGCTGCAAGATTCAAACTCCAGTCACTTTACAGGGAGACTTCTGAGTCTGCACCCCTAACCCTAATCCTAACTCTTACAGACTTGTGCTCCTTCTTGATTGCTACGTTTCTCAAAAGAACATGGCCTGGCATCAGCCTCCCTGTGCAAAAGATAATCCGAGTTCAGACTGTTATCATTTGTTGTTTCCAGAAAGTGGAAAAAACTCTCAAAGGCCATTAGAGCAGAGGATACCCTCTTGATCTTCAAGAATGTCTTCAGAGATGATCATCTCTCCTTCCTCTAACACCTTTCAATATCTCCAATTACCACTTAGTCTGCATTGGAGCATTACTTGTTATATTTGCACTTTGCTTCACTGAATGTAATATAACATAAAGTTGGTGACTAGTAACAGCCTAGCTATTTCTTTAAGGGATATGTGAAGCCCAAACCAACAAACACCGTGGAGTTAATGTTAGAATCTTATGGTTCTATGAGTTATTCATATAATACAACTCCTTGGTAAGACTATTACATTTTTTGTCAATTTACTTAAGATTAATGATAGTGTATAATTCATAAATATAAATAATGATACTGATTTAGTATTATATATTATATTATATATATATATATTTATTCTTTCTCATTGGTTTGAGCTGAAATGATTCGCCCAGGTTTACTAAGTTTCTGTTGCTTCCCTCTTTAACACTGGACTGTGAATGGACATCTGTTTATTTTCAGTGGTTGTGGGTCAAAACGATTGATTACCCCTTTCATAAATGTCACTTCTTTTACATTTTAACAGGGCTGCTTTCTTATATGCAATTATAGAAATAGGAATATACTCGTGCTCGCCCTAATTTTTCCCACACAAGTCCAGCCAACAGGACAGCAAAGCCAACAACAAGAAAACAGGGTGTCTGTTTTATATTTTACACCTCGGTATGTCGGTAATTATATGTGAGTTTTACTAAAAACTGAATCATTAGTGGCTAAATGCCATTAACACATACTCACTGGAGAGATCTGTACTCCATCATGCTGATTCCATGATATTTAAAAGAAGATTTATTAAACAATGTTACCATATTTAATCAATGTCAAAGTGGCATTAAAGGAATCCTCTAAAGTGTATCTTGTTTTTTTCACTATTGGGTCACACTGTATTTCTGGAAAATATCATTTCTTTAATTTTTTTATCATCATCCTTTTCTTCTGGAGGGTCAAGTGTCTCCAGAGTATAAAACCTCATCGGTCACTGATCATTTTGTCTTGTGAAAGTGAATTTCTCATTTATTTCCTTTCTCTTTATTTGTCATCCAACAGTGTCCTCATCCAAATTGGCTCCATTCTGTAGTGGGTGATATACTGACTCAGGGACCAGGGAAGTCTTGTTGTCCCAGCGTGCACTCGTGCAAATCAAATGCCCGTAAAATCCCAGTGAATCAGTCATTTTCAACATTTGTCATAAAATGATTTGTTTTTCTAATGCTTTATGTTGTACTGTTGCAGTTCAGTCACACATCAACAAACCAATCCAGGCATTAGAACATGACTTGCTGGCACTTGGCCATGTTGGACCGAACCATCGGATTCGGGACAGACTCTTGTGTCACTGGGTCACTTCTGATTTGTGGTGGAACTGGCCGCAAGCTTGGCACCAGTGTCTCATTATTTCTGAATGGTGGAGCCAACTGTGGGCTCAAGCCACAGCAGAGGAACAATTAAAGGTCTGCAAAAGCACAGAAGTAGAAGTGAAGATTTACTTTGGGCAGGACTTTACTGCTGCGAAGAGCAAATAGCCTCAGTTGTAGCTATAATGTTTTAACCAAGAAAAATCTGTGTCCATTCGTAATAGTTTGTGTTTTGGTATTTTGTTTCATGATTTTGCATGGTGCCAATGACGACAAAGCCATTTAAGTCATAAAGCATAAAGTTCATTGAAGATGTGATGACATTTTAAAAGGCTTTTTGTCAATTTTAAACAGTCCAAATGTCCACTTTCCCCTGTGAAAATGTTTGCCCAATGGATGGCAGAGAAATCAATCATTGTTGTCTTGGAGAAATTTACCTGAAGAATCATGGTTCTCTGATCTCTTAGTTAATTACAGAAACCCATTTTCTTATTTACATGACATTTAAGAAAGTGATGCAATGCCAGTTCATAGAGTGCCCACTGGTAAGGGCTGATTAACTGCTGGAGTTGGCTGCTCTGTGGCACTACTGTAGTGTGTGGATGATGGTGTAGACAGTGCGGTTGCAGCTTATTTAAAAGCCTGGCATGAGCACCCTGTCAATCATCCAAACAGCTCATCCAAAAAAGAAAACCTCCTCTGGGTCTTTAGCAAATGAACACCAGAAAATTGTTGAGAAAATAGAGACTCAGACAGAGTTCCTACATAAAATTAACTTCCTATAAAGAACTGACAGAACAAAATAAAGAAGATTATAATATATACATGTATATATATCAAGGATGTCCAATAATTGTGGCCGACCAATATTATCGACCCGATATTAGCATAATATAATGTAATGTAATATCTATGAGGCTCTTTATCGGTTTTGTCCTCCGATAATGAAAACCTGATAAGGAAATGCTTGGATTTCGCCAATTATGCTGGAATACATGCTTGTTGGGTCCTGAGATGTTCTCCGGTGCGCAATTGATGACCTTATTAAACCGCACTAGGCGGCAAAAAACAACAACAACAGTGTGTGGCTAGTTGTGGCTAACAAGCTTACTTGCTTGTTGCCACATAAAATGTCCGTGGTCTGAATTTTTTTTTAAGTTTCACCTGCGGATAACAAATTTGCAATAATTGCAAGGCTGTTGTCATGCAAGGTGGGACCAAGACTTGGTCCTTCAACACTTCAAATTTAATCTCTCACATCAGGAACAATCACCTCGAGGCACATGAAGCGTTTGTGCAGCAAAGTAATGCAAAACAACTAGGAAAGGACGCACTGAAAAAAAACAACACAACTGTTGCTCAAAGAGTCAGCAGAAAAAAAACAACTTTACTTTAAATGCTGAACAAAGTTGTACAGGACAGGTACAATGTTTTTTAAAATTTGTGAAGAAGTCAGATTTGTCCTAGTTTTAATGGGCATTGTCAGGATGATCTCAGGAAGAGCGCTTGTTTAAGACAAAATGTTAAAAATAATACACTTTTCCATAAATTAATTAACTTAACTTAAAAAGTTTAAGTAGTGTTCTTATTTTGTACAGACAATGTTAATCTGTGGAATCCATCTAGTGGGGCATCACAATAAAGGTGTGTAATGTGTTTTGTGTAATGTGTAAAATTAGTTTTTGGGGGGAAAATGTCTGCATTTCAGAAATCAGAAATTAAGTGTTTGGACCATATCAGATATCGGCAAAAAGTCAATATCGGACATCCCTAATATACATACATGTGAATAGGTATATATTGTATATTGGGCAAAGATGCTGTAGAGAAGGAAACGTTAACAAAAGGACTGCCTGTCTGTGTTTATGTGCCCTCTGACTCTGAAATTCAAGATCTCCAGAGAGTCACACTCACTGAATCTATAAATCCCCCATGAGTTCTCATGGTGGTGTAAATTAAAGTTCAAAGTAGAAAAAAAAAGAATCAGGGTGACTGAGTGGCTCTCATTAAACGCACGCACGCACGCACACACACACACACACACACACACACACACACACACACGATTTACATTTCCCTAAAGTGCAAATCATAGTTTATCTTTTTACATTCACTGATGAAAAGACAAACTGTATGGTCTTTCTGTCCTTAAGGGAGTTGTGTGTGTGTGCGTGTGTGTGTGTGTGTGTGTGTATCCCGCTGAGTGACCCGGTTAATGAAGATCCTGAGTTGGAGAGGAGCCATGACGGGACCCTCAGAGCTGTAACTGACTTGGCTGCGGTTCAAATCGCCGCAGAGCCCCAATGGCTGAGCGAGCACGAACACTGAGTCTGTGTTATGGTGCGTAGCAGAGTCACTCAACCTGACTGAAAGTGGGAAAAATAAATTCTGCAACACAAACTTATTATTGTCTGGGTAATATTGTGAAAATCAGCAAAGCTGCAAAGGTGCACGACTCAACTCTTCAGTAAATAGAAAAAAGTGTTTTGCACTGGTCTGGTTCCTAATCTTTTTTGGACTGTGACTCTTTAAAACAAAACTTTAAAAACGTCAAACAACTAGAACAGAAAGTTAACTTGATCGAAGCAAACACTGATCCAACTCAAAGCAGTTTCTAATGTTGGTTTATGTCTGCTTAATGAGTAAGTTATTAAACTGTTAGTATAGCAACTTTGTGGGGGTGATAAAATGTCAACATTGTATTTACAGCATGTTGCACTAAATCCAAAAATCCATCACTGCATCTACAGCGAGTGAAATATGCACATGCATCAGTCTGTTGTGAAAAATACAAACAGTAACATTCCTGTTGCACATCAGTGATGATGAATGATATAAACAAGAGATGTTGGGGTGGGAGGATGCTGATTGAGTTAAAAAAAAAAAAAAAAAAGAGCAGCAGCAAAAAGCAGATGAAGATTTTGGGGTTGGAATATGACATCTGTGGAGGGTGTGAAGAATTTTTTAAAAAAGCAGCTGTGAAATTACCGTAGCAGCATTTTCCACGTTGCTGATTCACTGTGAAACTACGATGACAAAATCTTGGATTTATTAAAAGGAAAGCCGGAGGAAAAAAGCATCTGACATCTCGATGATCCTTGCCTAAAGCTTTGCATATGGAGGAGCTGCGGGTCCTATAAGCAGAACGTATATACTCCGTCAGTCTGGCTCTCGGCTCCTTTGAGAATAGTTATCTTTTTATAAGAACATGTTTAAGTGCTTTGGTCTGGCTGAGTATGAGCTCATCCCACAGATCTGAGAGGAGACGGGCCTAGACGCGCTGTTTAGAGCGAGTTAAACGAGAAGCCGTGACAGCGCTGATGCATGCGTGTGGCCCAGAGGTGCATCGGTGGACGACGGTTTATTTCCTACAGGAGCTGAGCATCTTGGGAAACTTGTCAATCACATCACTTCTCTAATAAATGGTTAAACTAGAGTTTGGGAACTGAGGAAGCAACAGTATGAGAGTGTTTAAATATTATGCTGAACTCAAAGATCATCAATGACTGGAATGATATTTAGTACCATTAGTCCCAACTATTTTCTATAGATCCAAACCCCAATGACCAATGATAACATGAAGACCTGGACCATGAAGTTCAATGCTGACTTTAGAAATCCATGAGATGAGAGAAAATGATAATTTGATGTGACTAAATGAAATTCAGATTGTTTTCTCAACAAGACTGAAATATATTTCATAGTCTAACACATTTTACAAAAAATTGTCAGCACAGTAATTGATGATCAGATGTTGTGTTGTTTTTCTGTAATATCAAAGTTATAAAAACACCATATGTTCCTGTTAAAAATAAGAACATCTGACACCAGACGAAATAGGACCACACACCAGCTAAGCTGTTTGCAACATGAACGTTCTGGTCATGAGAGAGACAAGCGGAGAGCAGTAGTTCATCATCAGTGCAGAGCCGAGCTGTGAATTGTGTGTGCGTGTTTAAACTGTTTAAGATAATGTTGCACATGGACAGACACCTGTTTTTGAGCTCAGACATGTTTTTGGTTCTGCATCTTCTCTAAACCTCTGCTGTCATTCTACTCAAGAGAAATGTTTGTCTTTTTGTCTTTTTTTTCTTCTCTTTCAGCACTGTACTAATTTATAACGATTGATTTATTAAATACTTTTATCGTTATTTATTCGTTCGATGATTGGATGTTGGAGAGAAAAGTTCAAGTTAATTTAAGAAATTAATAAATCGCAATACAAATACCGTAAATGAACTGTGACAACAAACCAAAAGGCTGTTATGTATCATAGTAAGTGTGTGGTCTATATGTAGCAAGCTGGAAATTACAGATGAGGCAGTGGGGGGTAGTGGGAGGTAATGTAATAAGTTTGACTTTTTCTAAATACAATCCTTTGAAAAAATTAAAACAATAACAAAAAAAAAAAAAAAAAAAAGACTGAGACTCTGTTTAAACTCAATCCAAGTGAAGTTAACCAGTGTTTTTCAAAAGTGTCTGATTCTTGTCCAAAGATAGAAGTGTTTTTAAAAAAGTTACAGTATTTTCAGAAGGACACAGAAGTTGACACACTGCTTGAAAACACAATAGCTATTTATGCAACAGTATGTTCATGTTTCTTCTCCTGTATGTAGCAGTAATCTCAGACAGTTTCATGATTAATGTATGAACTGCGGCTTTTACAATAGCAACCACTGTACGGTCTATGTGTGCAGCGTAGATGTGGTTTAACAGAGAGATATATATCCCTGGCAAGACCAGAGCTTCCTCTTTAGTGCCAAGACCTTACAAGCACATAAAACAAAAGCTTCCACGTTTGGCCTCAGAGCAGCGGGTCAGCGGGGGAATATCAGAGCAGAGCAGCGTGGCTTTTTTAATTATTTCCCTGGGAAAAGAGGAGGAGGTGAGATGGAAAGAGGATCAGGCAGGAAGTGTAGTTATTTATTGAGGAACGTATGTGCTTCTTGTGTAAAGCCAACTCAGCGACATTCATCAGCGAGGACGCAGCGGCAGGTCAAAGTCGGCAGCCATGTTGGATGGAGAGAAGGGCATGAATCCAAAGTGTGTTTTTTGTGATTGTAGGTATGTTTCTACAAGACGCGAAAAAAGTCAATTTTTACCTATATTCAGTAAAAACCTTTCATGTTGCACCAAAAAATCTATGCTTAATTGATGTTTTTGTAGTTTCAATATAGATTAGATTTCTTTTAATTCTACTTCTTTACCTTTGCCATAAGGTAAAAAATACTACTTTGGCAATAAAATATATCTATATCATTACATTATACTATTAAATAATTGCCCCGTGTGTGTGAGCCAAAATAATCTGTATCTGAAATTACAGAAACTTTCTTCTTAATATCTTTATGATACATTAGACTCTATAGATTAGATACTACATAGATAGTATGGCATATTAGATGTAACAACAAATTTCTAGTGTTCACTAATATCAGCAATGACAGCAGTTAATAACAGTTAATAACTGGTAATAACAGTGTAATAGTTGATATTAAAACTTGATAGAAGTCAGTCTGGTTTCAGATCTGACCAATCTGACCAGTCACTTTATTTATGTTTTTCTTGACATTTCTTGAAATGAGATAAAATCTAGTTTCTGTTTTGTGCTCAAAGACATCCAGCAGTTTTCCAGTCATATCCAACCCTGTGGGAAACTGTGTAAACACATTTTAGCGGCTGAAAGTCTGCTCAGTGATAGGCTTTTCTTGTTAATTAGCGGCTCTGCTAAATCCGAAAATGTAAAATGCTTCATTTTGCATCTTTAACCATATTTACCTACCAGTAAAAGTGTTTACACTTGCAGATTTATGTATATGTGCATGTGTAATTTGTGCCCATTTGTGAGAAAGTATTTCCTGAGCTCAGACTGCATCAGTGCCCTGGTGTGGGAGATAGTATTGGTTACATCAACCTCCGGAGAGGCCGAGACAGTGAAATCAGACTGAAACACTGACTTCTGCTGCACTAATTTGCATTAAAACACAACACAAAGGGAAACAATAAAATACCACTTAGGAGCTATAAAATATGTATATATTCAGATGCACGTGTGGCCACATTAACATTAACACACTTGCGTGTTTATGCACCCTCACCACCTGCACAAGTCAAAGTTTTTGCATCAATTATGCAGAATTAATTTTTTCTAGCTCATGTCCCAGATCTCTTGTAATGTAAAGTAAAAGTTTGTTTTTTTCCCAAAACTAGTTTTATTCTACAATTGCACTTCTCACTGGAGGCAGAATAAATGCACCTCTATACTTTCTATAAGGGCGACCACTGTACAGCTACAAAAGCTTGCCCACCCAATGTAATTATTTTTATCCACAATTTAAACTAAGCTCCCTATAAAAGGTCAAGCAAGCAAAGAAACAGAACATTTTGAGTTCACCTTTGGGGTTTAAAGTGAACTGCAGATTCCCAAGTGTGCGTGGTTGATAAGTCCGAAACCACACACAAACACTGAAACACATTAAAACTTTGAGAGATTAGGCACTTTAACTCCAGCGACAGTCACAGAGCAGCAAACCTATTTGGGCCCATTTGTCACCGTAGTTGCTCCCCACAGGCCTCCGCATTGTTCGAATGTGTTGGGGGCCACGCAGAGTTTGAATTAGACCAGGCGCCCGGCTAAAACCACTGGGGTAAAATTAGGCATGAGGGCCAGCTTTCTCTCACTGCCTCTTTTAAGGGGATTAGATGACGTTTAAAGTTATTGGAGGACTAATATGCATGATTAAAACGGCTGATTATTGTGCAAAATGGAGGTGTATTTTATTGGCCTTACCTAAAAAAAAAAAAAAAAAAAAAAAAAAATGGGAGGGGTGGCGTTTGGGGGGAAAGGGCACTGGAGAGAGTTTTAGGGTAGTTTAAGAGGCTCAGTCAAGGTCCAGGGTGAGATTATAATGCCTTATTTAACACTCGATCTGTGGATAGCAGGCGGTGAACTGCTAGTGAACCTTCAGGGCCCAGCATTAGAACAATGTGTGTGCAGGGTAGTTGGCCATTTAGTTGCTTTTTGTAGTTTCAGTGCTGTGTTTTCTTAGAGTAACCTCCAGGGCAGTAAAAGAAGGGGTCCTTTAAAGTGACGTTATCCAAAGTATCGAATGACACCCAGGGATGCCCAAATTAAACAGGGATACTTCCAGACTGTGAACCAGGTCAATGGGCACTCTGATTTTATAAAGATGTTAGTACTGACTGTTTTCCCGCTTTATTTTTTTTTTTAGTTTGAATTCCCATGACATGTGTGATTAAAAGCAGAGTCAGAAGGCAGAAAGAGGTGGAAGTTGCTCCATGTTCCTGCTAGCCATCAACGCAACAGCTAGAGGAAAAAAAAAAAAAAAACGAGCAGCAAAACCAGAAAGTCTTGTTGGTGGCCTTCAATAAAAAACACACACAAGGGGAAAATACTGCTTTTTACTAATTAAACCAGTAGCTGTGGTAACTGAGTGACATCATGTCTTCATTAACAGGTGCCTCATCCGGTTGGCTGTTCATGGGAAAGTTTTAATTACAGGTCCCTGCTCAGCCGTCCACACCAGCGCAGGCCAGTGATTAGTTGTTAGTTAAAAGCTGTTGTCAATGTTTACGAGGTGTTAGTGGGACGGGAGGCAGGCAGGCAGGCTGTTACTGCACAGGGTCAAAGTCAGAGGTCAGAGAGAGTGTAGGAGAGAGCAGAGGGGGAGAGCTGACCAGAGAACAGCCCAATAAACTGGAGGAAACGACGCTGACCACTGTAATTGCTAAGAATGTTTTTACCATGTGTATTCAGTCATGTTTGCCTGGAGGTGTTGTGGTACCTCAGATACTACCTGAGAGATTTCAGCGAAGTGTGGAGAAAGATTAGGCCAGACGCCAACAACGAACTGAAGAGATCTTGGAAAGGTTACAGTCATTATGTAGTCTTCTCTGAGAAAATGTTTTTCCTGGATTCCTTGATCCAATGAGTACAGTATAAGGCAGATCCTGTGCCAGAATTTCAACCATTTTTTTCAAAATAAGTCTCTCAGCCATGCTAATGCTGTGGCTCAAGGGATGGTTCAGTCAGTCTGTTGATCCGTCTCAACAACTATTAGATGGACTGCCATCAAATTTTTCACAGATTCATATTCTCCATGGGATGAATATTTGGTTACGTTTCTCAACACTTTAGCAAATGGACTGGAGCAAAATTTATGCTCCGATCAGTCATGATCACAATGAACTTTAAAGGTGTGTTCAGACCAACCACAAGACAAATTTTTGCCACTTGACTGTTTTTGGAGAACCTCGCAGTCCATAAATAGTTTGCTTAATGCCCTTAACAGCCAATGGGAGTACTCCCTCAAGAAGCTAACTACACTAGAGTCAAGTGATAGATCAATATTTTCAGAACTTACCAGGTACCACTTCTCTAACATTTCTCTAAACCCTCCCATTTTTTGTTCTGTTTCTTTACAGAAATACATAACAAACAGAGCAAGCACGTCTTCATGATACCTGATTAATCTGTTACCTCATGATTCTTGACCTTAGTAGAGGTACAAAGCTTGTTATTTTCAACTATTGTAATGATGTAATCATCAAAATCACGTCACCACATCAGAATGATGTGTTGACTTTTCTCTCACACCAACATGATGTTGACATTTGTGGTTTTCTGTAAAAGATCTGGGTGGATCACTATCAAATTTCATGATGACATTCACAAGATGACTTCTTAGGATGAACTATGAGTCTGGTGAACCCTTAAACCTTTCAAACTTGCCAGTCATTCCAGAATTTACTTAGTCATGCATGAGTTCATGACAGTTCTTCTACAATAATACAAACACAATGTGTTTTGCTGTATGTACACTTACTCAACAGTTGCAACAGGTAAGAAGTTCTACTGAAGTAGTAATAGGAGTAGTAGTAGGACACATACAGAGGAAATGCACTAAAGGTGAATATTCTCACATGTTTTGTTGTTTTATGTGATATCAAAAACTGCAAATGTTGCTTGGACCGCACATCTCTCTCCTGTTTTTATCTTCTTTGACCTCTCACTAACCCACTTCCTCCATGTTGCTCCATACAGCCCAGAATACCTGCCTTAGACATCTATGCAGTCCATGTTGAATTTAGGGATTTCTGGAGACACATTTGTTTCCTTCGCAGGATGTCTGTGGCACAGTATCAAAACAAGCAAATACAAAACTATCTCACATTCATCACTGGGACAGATGTTTGTATCTCCTGCCTGTGGGTATGGAGGTGAGAGGGGACGGCAGGATCGGCCCAGATTCCACAACAGCACAGAGCAAGATGGAGTAGTACAAGAGAGGGGAACGGCTTTTGTTGTAATTTCTTCCCTCTCTCAGAGGAGGTCCTATCTATCAGGGTCAGAGGGGGAGAGGCAGCATTTATCATGGCCAAACCCTGGCGCTCTGCTCTGTTTGCAGGGTAGTTAGAGGCCTCCGCCTGGATGACTTGCAACAAGCCAGTCAGCCGATGAAATACAAAGATCCTGTGACTAATAAAGAATACAGGGATGAATAATCTATCACCACTTACTGTCTGTGTCCGACTGATCCCTGTTGCATCACCATTATTCATTCCATATTTGTTTGTAGCCTAAAGTTTTAGCTTCAGAAAGATTTCTTGGA
This sequence comes from Polydactylus sextarius, assembly GCA_016801845.1. Classification (NCBI taxonomy): domain Eukaryota; kingdom Metazoa; phylum Chordata; class Actinopteri; family Polynemidae; genus Polydactylus; species Polydactylus sextarius. The sequence continues at coordinate 6,996,481 of CM028920.1, read as the reverse complement.
GACAGAACCGTTTCAGAGCGAAGAATAGTCTCTTTAGTTGATTTTTTTTTTTTTTTTTTTTTGCTTTGTCCACTGAAATCTATCTTGTCTAAATGATTTCTGCCTCCAAATCATCTGTCCTATTGACGTGATTACATCAATTCAACTGACCACTTTCTATGCCTGCCCACCTCCAGTTGTGTGATTTTGCAGTTGATGTTGATTAAAGAGGCAGATTTGTCACAGTTGAATTAAAAGTCTATTGATTTATAGTTGTGTAAATTGAAATGACACCTACTAGTTACTCTGTTAGGTAACTTTACTCTTAATCTTGTAGAATATTGTTGTATATTGTTATATGTTGTAATATTGTATTAAAAATCAAATATACATGGAAAGATAATACATGGAAAAAATTTTCAGCTGTAGCTAATTATTATTAACAATGAACACTCTCATCATTTTGTAATCATGTAAATTACAATTCAGTGGAGGTAATGCTGGGTTACAGTCGACCACTACCTACTTAGCCATGTAAGCTACAATTAGAAACTTCTTTAAAAGATACAGTTTTCTGAACTTTTAATTGAGTTGTTTTGGGCCTGGAAATACGTTAGCTCACAAACTAGTTATCCAGATACCACAAATACCACACATACTTTAATTTATTTAGAGACTGAGCCAATCAACAGCTTAGTTATGGTTGCTAGGTTATGATTGTATCCATCACTGCTTGAATGAAGGGGTAAGTAACAATCCACTTTATCCAAACTCACCTTCCCATCATTTATATTTAGTGCAGAGGAAGTTTGAGAAGCAGTAACGGTAAAAATGGCTGCACTACAATAAAAATGTTGCCAAAACTCCAATCTGCTATTTGCTCCAGACTGCTCCAAAACCTAATGGGAGTGCTATTTATTTGTACCCTTGATATACACAAGGCTAAGCCAGATGGACAGATAGAAGCACATTTAGAAACAAAAGCAGCACGTTTGGGCTCTTCTGTAGAATGTATTACTTTTAGGGGATACAACTGGCTACTTTATTTCAGGGGAGGACGTCGTAATGAAAGGTTCTGTGCAATGCAAAATCAGCAAAGCATTATATGTTGAAAGGCTTTAAAGAGCCTCAGCGAAGCAGCACACCAGTTTAAACCATCTATAGAGAACGGAGCATCCACTGGGATCCATTTGGCAAGTGTGCCTGGCCACAATGAGGCCGAGCAGAAAGCATATTTTCTCTGTGAGTTCTTCTCCCTTTCATTCTGCATCTCGGTTTACCTCTCGCTCTCTCTGCTGCCGTCTAGACAGAGAGAGGAACAGAGGAGGAAGAGTAACTGATGCCAAGTCATGTGCTGTCGAGAGTGTAGGTGACACACACACACACACAAACATGCACATACAGCTGGTGAGGTCTGGTCAAGCAGTTGAAACAAACAAAAGTGGATTATGATAATTAGTGGCCTGGTCCGAACCTTGGTGTTTCCAGAGCTTAGTGGATAGGACCAATTAATCAGAGTTCTCTGTGACACACACACACACACACACACACACACACACACGGCTAATGAACAGAGTAATATTCAAACATGTGGGAACCATTTCTTCACCTACCTCCTGCTCTCTCTATGACAACAGAGAAGAACACAGCAACGTTTAGAAAAAGAAAACATGCCACTGAACCGACTGTGATTAGCAAGAACTCATAGTTGTAATGGACCAGGTGCAACACTGATAGGAAGAATAATGTCAGTCCAGTGTTACAGAGTTTGTATGTCAGACAGCTACACAGCTGGATGCTCAGCTGTGAATGTTGGTTTCACTTGTATACATCACGTAATACAGAACATCAGCGCCGCTGATGTGTAAAAACACAGTAACTTTCTCATTTTTTCTTGCTTGTATGTTTCTAATTTTAATAGTGCAGCAGTACATTTTGCATTTTTGTAATCCCAGAAGCATTAAAGACAGAAATTAACTGTCATTCGATGGCTGAAATTAACTCATTTCAGATCAACACCCTGAAAACCTTGTGGATTGGATGTGGAACTCTAAATGTATCAAATATTTTGAGTTGTAGGGTTTCAGGTGTTGACATATTAACGTGATATACTGGTTTAAAGTGAAAGTAAAACAGTAGACTTACAATATGTCTGATTAAGTTGGAAACATAAGAAATCACCTCAATATGATATAGATAATTAAATCAAAATTCAAAACAGTCACTGACATCATTAGACCCCGAAAGTTGTGTGAGTTAATGTAGTAGTGATGATGCAGTAGCATCAGGAACTAAAAACTATCACAGCAGCCGTGACGCCATCATCCATCAATGTGTTGTCAACCCAGCCTTCATTTTAATCTCAACCTCAAACCTGTTAAGTTTTGTGTCTACTGATAGGCACATATGCACACACACGCAGGCACACACACACACAAAGGAAAACACAACCGCCTCATAGTTCCCGCTACAGTAGGTCTCCCTGGGATGACATTTTACTATCAATACACATACAGGCAATGTTAATCTCAAATAACAGGTCCAGAGTCCACTGTCTGACTCTTGTCAATGATGCTTCAGTGCCATCATAAGAAGTACTTCTCTCATAAGAGGAGAAGTATTTGTGTCGTACTTCTCTTCTTGGGTAAAAGCATCTGCAAAACGACTAAATGTAAATGTAAACTTATATGGTAGTAGCATGCCTAAAACAGTGCAATATGTGGTTATTTCCCGGAGGCAGTGCATACCAGTGTGAACATAATTCGTACCACCAATAGAAAGTCTTCATTAAATCATCTTTGGCCAGCACTCGCACATAAACACACATTTTTCAGTCAAAGTCGGAACAGTTTTGTTTATTTTACATTTGGTATTTGGTATGGTTTTTCTTTTCTCTGTGTTTTAAATTGACTGATGCTTAATTGGAAAAAGTTGATGTCACATAGACATGTGCACCAATCAGTATGTAAAAATACCTGATATACAGTCAGTCAGATCTGAGGAAGTTTAAAAAGACCAACACCCTTATTGGATGACCCACCCCAGAAGTTCTTTGAAAAACAGCAACGTCATTCAAACGTGTTTTCTTGTTTTTATGCACAAGTTGCCAATTGCAGCCAATAATATAAAGTTCAACTGCCAAAGCCACAAGAGGCAGAGTGAGGTTGAGCAACACATAATCATGTTTGAAAAATGAATGAACTGAGGAGGGAGGAGGAAAGAAAGTGATTTGTTTTGTTGATCTTTGTTCATCTGCTTCTGCCACGAAACAAGGACAGAATTTTAATGCCGCCGTGTTCTCTGCAGCACATGTAATAAAAATGTGTAACTGTTTTAATTTGCCTTCATTTGTTTTAAATAATTTACTCCAAGAAGCAGTGACTCAAACTTAAACACTGAAGAGCAGCGCTGTTGTCGAGGGGGTCAAGCCAATTTATTCCACAGTGCGTGCTCTGCCTGACTTCACGATAGTTCATCTAATACAATAATCCATAATTCAAAAGCTGGAGGGAAATGACTGCTGCAGTTGCATATTCAAACCTTGAAGAAGGCACACCCACATACACGCACACGCACACAACTGATTTATTCTACCGCAGATAAAGCCTACAGGGGAGGCTTGTGGTCCCTGTGATTGCACATACATGAACACATAGATGAGTACGATGGTTATGTAAACAGTGGTAGCCGAGGAAACAGAGGGTCAGCTGGTTTTGCTAACCTTTCCCACCGCAGCCGAGAAAATGCCCAGCCCTAGTTTTGGGGCAGGAACAAGAAAATAGTGTATTCATATGCACAGCCATGTGTAAAGTTGATGTGGCCTTGGAATCAACCAGTTGGTAGAACAACTCACCCGAAACAACCCCTATCCTCACATGACCTGAGCTTACCACCGGGTGGGAGTCAAACGACACCTCAGTTTTTCCAGTTGTAACTGATAGCTACAAACTATCAATCTTGGGTGTACTAAAACAAAACAAAACAAAAAGATAAAAATGTTCATGACTTGTTCATGAACATGGTCATGTTCCTTCTATGATGGAAAATCAATTGTTGTTGAAAAACTTAATCCCAAGACTGTCAAAAAAACTTCCAATACATAGACTTTGCTTTCCTTTATCCTTCTGTCCAGTTTATCCCAAACCAGCTCCATGACATTAAGATCTGGAGAATGTGTTGGTTGGTCTTCCATTGGGTAAACCCACCATTTTAGCCCAGCAGTATTCTGGGTGTTTATCTTGCTGTAGAATGAAGCCACGACCAACTAGACTGACTGCCTTATTTGTCTTATCATCTTAACATCTCAACTACTTCCTGTAGCAGACCACTGTCTTGAATGACAATGCATCAAAGATTTCCCCATCAAAAGTTGGGGAACCTGTAATAACTGTTGGGCTTAACTTTCAAGGAATTATCTGCTTCTACTTATCAAGGAAAACTTTAAGGTAAAGGTGAGTTGAGGACTTAAAATTACCAAAATGTTTCCAGAAATTTTCAAACCAAAGACAAAGTAAAGATCTTTTTGTTTGGTCACAAGTTTCAAGCCACATTTTAACAATAAAATTTTTACTGGGTGTAGGATTATAATCATCAGATGTCTGAATCTTAAGTTTTCAGAAAGAAAAGCCAAGTTAACGTCACTCGCAGCCCTGCTGTGACGTCTTGTGTCTGCTGACCAGCGCTGAAGACCTCCTGCAGTTAATTCCAATCCTGGTAAAAAACCTCACAAACATCTGGATCAAAAGTTATCAGAGAAACAAACTAAGGAAATGATAGCAGCAAGCTGGACCTCTCCTGAATTTTTAATGTGAAACAGCTTTATTCAGTGTTTTTTCCACCAGATCCATTTGTTTTGGAGCTGATATTTCAGCTTCTGAACAGCTGACACTGAGGGAATGCTAACTGAGAAAAGCTGAGTGCAATGACAGCAATGGTGGTGAAGATAAGAACTCCCATGATCGCACGCTACCTCACGAAATACTATCTTTTAAAACTGAAAGACCCTCAGTGGCAGAGTCTTACATACTGCGCATTTAACCCAGTATTTGAATTCTGAAAAACAGCTTTTTAAATACAACATTTAGATTCCTCAGCCTTTATTGACTTTAACAACATTTCTTAACATCTGGCTGTTTGGTGGCAACCATTTAGGATGACTCAACTAAAGTACTTGAAGTGCTTCACTGCACTACAAAAAAACTACCTGCCTTTTAAAGAGACAAACAAACCAAACTTTGGTCTCCTTACAATTTCCCTCCTCTTTTCAGTCATATTAGGAGTTCCTGTGGTCAATCCATTCATCCGACTCACCTCGTATGTCTCCCTCCATGTTGCTGTCATCCTCTGTTTTTGAGGTTGTACATCACCGCTCATTGTCTGATCCTCAGGGGGCACGAAACAGCCTCCTCTCTCGTATCTGTGTCTCTGTGAATATGAGTTACAGGTGCACAAATATGCATATAAAGTCAACAGTATGCTGAAACTCAACAATGACATGGTGTGATGACAGAAACAGGCAGAGGAGTAATAGAGATCACATGAGGGGGAGAGAGTGAAAACAGCCTCACCTCCTCACCCTCCAATCTCTCTGGTTCATGTCTGACCTCCACCCTGTCTGGCCTTCGTCCACTGGTCCTAGACACAAGCATGCAGGTGGAACTTAAAACTCAAGTACAGTCCAGTTTCTCATCTGTGGCTAAAGTTAAATGTGAGGGGAGGAAATTAAAACATCAAAAAATATCATATTATTATGCATAAGCCAGTGAATTTATGTTTTGGTTTACTTTTGCTACTTTTGTGAAGTTTTAAGCCACAGCAGTTTTCTACCAGCGGAGCTAAAATAACACTGAATGTTGGACTTGGAAATTTATGAGGTGGACAGAGACACATGTATCATGATAATCGAGAGAGGTATTATGTCATTGTGTTTACAGTTCGTTTGATTACCCCCACAAGCTGCCAAAAAAAGGGAAATAAAATCAGTTGTTGCTGCTGTAATAATTTGGACTGTGTTCATCTGACCAGCTGAGGCCTGAGTCCGAACTTGCAGTTTGGCTGGAGGTCAGTGTGTGTATCTGCAGATGTGTTTGCTGCTGGATCTGTCCAGTCCACTCTGATGCATCAGGCCAAGCAGCGGCCCACTGATATAGAAACCATGTGTGACAAAATGTCCCAAACCACAAACATGACATCACCACGCTCTATAAATCTCCAGACAGCCCCACACCACCATCTCCCCTTTTCTTCCTCTGTCCCTCTGCTGTTCTTGTTCTTCTTATTCTTTTCAGTTTTTTTTTGTTTGTTTGTAGAAGTCACATGTGTGTGGTCTAAGCGTTGCCCTGTTTTTAAAGGAAACACAATTTCACACCTGGGAACAGGCCAGAGCAGCTACATGCGTCAATTGCAAACACAAAACACAAAATTACCTCCGGTTGATTGAGGAAGGAGCATTGCTCATCAACTTTCCAAACTAGTCCAAACTTCCTCGTCCTTTCCAGGAAACAAAAAACCTTACGGTAACAAGTTGGCTTTGTTGCAATCTAACACTGTCTCTGAGCCAAAACATGGTCCTAACAGGTCATTCAGCGAGGTCTTCCCTCATTGCTATCATGTCTCTGATGCCATCATTACCGTAGACTGTGCATAGATAATGGTTTAATGTGTAATAAAAGGAACAAACTTAGAGATGATGCACATTAAAAAAAAAGTCTGAGTGGATTGTCTACATTCTTTAGCTACAGTTTTATCAAAGTACCTAACAATTCTGACGTATTAAAGCCACCATGTGTAGAGTCTGAACATTTCTAAATTTGGTACGTGTTTTAAATGGCGCAAATAGTCTGTGGCAAAACAAACACTAAAAGCCAAAAAAAAAAAAAAAATATTTTGGAGATTGAAATAGATTAAGTTACTGCTGCAAGACGTTTGGAGCTTTTGAAGTTTAATTTTTGTCATTTTCTCATGATTTTGTGAGTAAATCCAGCACACATATCTAGTGTTTCACATTTTTATGATAAGAGACTTCCGAACTAAATGTTATGGGAAAAAACAATCCACTGACAAAACATGATATCAAAAGATTGGTTCTCTCTCACACAGAGAGCAAGTGCAGAAAAAAATGTGTATCTCGGGCATCAATCTTAGGCAACAATACAACCCATAAGAGTGAAACAGCTGTACGGACCTCTACTGTCATAGTAACATAACAACCAATAGTACAAGCAACAGGTATACAATGTCTTGATCATCATGGTGACAATACCATATTGACTCAAATATAAGATTTTTTTCTTTAGAAAAAGAATCAAAAAGATGGGTCGTCTTATATTCGGGGTCCATAGACCCAGGGGTCTAAACCAACAGGTGGTGTGAAACGTCTTGCAGCAGTTCGCCAGCTTGAGTACCCACCTAGACAAGCTTTCCTACACGTGTTCTCCGCCTTTCCTTTCTCTCTACACTGTCTCTGTCATTAAAGGGAAAAATTCTCAACAAAAAAATATGAAAAGAAATACAAATTACCAGTACTAGATAATGCATGCTTGTATACCCTCTAAAAACTAAATGAGGGGACCTTTAGCCATAAGTTAAATATATATGATGTTGTGAAATAAAAAATCAAGTTCTGAGATACTCTTAGACTATTTATTTCTAATTGTTATTCTTTTGAGCTTGGATGACACAAATAATGCCTATTGATTCAATATGCTATTATGACTTGTCTGAGTTTATAATTTTCAATTAATCAAAAAATAATTTTATTTTAAGTTCTGTTCATTTAAAATACAATTTGATAACATGTAAACCGGCCACAGTTTAACTGTTCATGTTCATGTTCATGTTCAAGGCCAGATGAGTGACCACAATACATGGTGACCGCAACTGAAACTCATCCAAGTGTTGTGATGAATGATAAGTCATTTTATGCTTAATTACACATGTTTGCGTCCGCTCAGGATCTGTTGGCGATAGCCTCGTGTAAGACAAAGCTGCAATATTGTTGCAATTGCAGAAATCACAGGGCTCTAGACTAGTTATGGAGCTATTAACATGACTGTGGTACAGGTTATATCACTGTAATTGGTTTAAAATGTTTAAAAGATTGCTAATGTTGTTAGCCACGAGGCTAATGGTAATGGTGCTAGATGCTATACTAATGCAGGCATCGGTAGTGTATGAGTACCAACATTGAAGCTAGCCAAGCTAAGCTGCTATCACTGCAGTGAATGCTGTTAGTGAAGCAGTAATGGCACAGTGCAACATTTAAAAGATCACCTTATTTCTGTTGACTTGCAAGTCAATTTGTTATAAGTTGTTATAGGACAGGGCTCAACTTAATTATTAAGTTCATGTTAGTTAGGAATGTGTTTTATTGGAGCCAAAAAGATACTTCACTGTACTCAAAACATTGTTTTGAATTAATGTAATTGTCAGCAGTTGGCTCAATTTAAAAACTCTAGTTTTTTTTGTTGTTGACCCATGTTGGATCAATTTAAATACTTGCATTCATGTTGACAATTATTATGTTTATGTAACTTAAAAGGCATTTTATTGTGGCCAAAAAGCTACTTCACCGTACTCAAAACATTATGTTGGATCAATTTAAATACTTGCAGTTATGTTGACAATTAAGTTGATGTTACTTTGAAATGCATTTTATATTTGACCAAAACGCTACTTCTCTGTCTGTCGCTACTCAAAACATTGCTTTGAAATAATGTAATTCTGCCAGCAGTTGGCTCAACTTAAAAACTATAATGCAAAACGTTAACATATTTGTTTATTTTGTTAATCCAATATTTTATTTTTTAGAGTGTACAGGTCACGTTTGTTAATTTGTTTGTTTGTTAATTTTTCCAAAAATGGGTCTTGAAAAAGAGGGGTCGTCTTATGTTTGGGTCAATACAATAATAAAAGTTTGGTTAAGGTTGTGAATGGTTGGGTCGGGTTTAGAAAAAGATTGTGTTTTGGGTTTAAATAAGCACTTCCTTATGTTTTAGACTAGAGAGTCTTCATCGTCATGGTTACAACAATAAACTTGCAGTGCAGGTTTAACATTGACGAATAGTGAAAGTTCCACAAAGGAAGCAGGAAGTAGATGGCTCCTGTGTTTTCTCAGATCATCCATCCTCTTCAACTAATCAATATTAGAAGTCACCTGATAATAAAAGGTAACTGTGAAACACAGTAAGCTTTCTGCATTTGACAGCTCCCACAACACAATATACAATCAATGTAACTGTGTACAAAAAAAAGATGGAAAAAAAAATAGACTGGAAGTGTCGAAGAACATTTATGATGACATGTGGATCCACAGCTGTTGTGAGTCAGAGCCTGCAACTGTCACAGCTTTAATCTCGACCAATAGGAGACCTGAAGTTCTCCACAGAGACAACATCATGTCCAACACCTGATAGTCCTTGTTAGCTGGATCAGTGACAGCAGCACAGTTTGGGAACACTCTGGTCATTTACTGTACTGCCTGAGATGCCCCCCTCCAGCAGAGTGGTGCTGCTCCACATGGAGGCTGAGTTAAGACTTTATTGGAGGCTTTTCAAGGCTAAGGTTTGAGCCAGTAAGCTAAACAGATGTTCTCATAAAGCAAATACAACAGTGAGATGTCCAACCTCTGTGTCAGGGAGGAGGTGGAGATAGATTGATGGATTGTAGAGGGAAAGGAAAAGATTGGAATGAGGAGAGGAGGAGGGGTTGGACGTTTGAAAAATGCCAGAGAAGAGGATCGATGGACAGATAGATGATGGGAACGGATGGATTTTAAAAAAGCTCTGCAGATTATCATGGGACGAGGAAAACAACAGGAGAGAAGTCAGTCATAGCAGAAGCAGCAGATAACAGTCAGCAGAGACATTGTCCAACACACCTACACACTCTTTTTTTCCTTTCCACCTTCTTTTTCTTAAGCTTTTTCTTTGGGATCTTTATTTCCCATGGCTCTCCTCTCTTACCCCCCCACACACACACACACACACACACACACACACACAGAATCATACAAACTCTCAGAACTATAGGCTCTGTTGAACTTTCTCCCCCAGGTCAAGCGGTGAAGGAGGACAAAGTGGTATCTATGCTCTGCAGTTCATATTTGTGTTGGAGGCGCCACGCGGCCTGAGCTCCATGTTAGCTCGAGGTAATTACACCTATACACTACCAATATCCCCTCCCATTACTGCACACTAATGGGCCTTACTGCTCACACACACACACACACACACACACACACACACACACACACACACGGATACAAAAACAATCACGGTCACACACGCACACACACACACCACTTTGTCCAGGGCGGTAGAGGCCAGTGACAACATCAGTTAGCTTCGATCTGTCACGTCAACGTTGCTCATGTTTTTCTTTGGTCAGGCTCAAATTCACCCCCTCACCCTCCATCCCGCCACCAGACTTTTCTCCTCACAAGTGTGTGTGTGTTAAAGTTTGCATGTGTGTGACAGGTAAATGAGGGAATTCTGCTTGTCACGGCGTTCGGGGAAGTTAAATATTACGTTTTTGACGTTCTTGTTCTCTCTCATTTTTTTGTGAAAGTATTTTAACTGGAAAGCTGCAGAGAAGAGAAACAGGGCAATGATCGCAGTAAAATGTGGTTTCTTTTCACTTTTTGTGTGACGAAATACACAAAAATACAAAGCATCAGACTTGTGGTTTGGCATCAGTTTACTAACATTAGAGGATCTGCATTGTTATGTTTGGATAATTTTTCCATGATGGCACCCTCAGTAACAGTCACACTAGATAAAAAGTCTAAATTAGCTTTAAAACCATGTAAAATGTATATAATCCCTTATAATGTAGCTAAACTGATGAATCTTTAAATATTTACTTGTCACCTGTGGAAACAGGAGACTGGAACAAACTGTGTGTTATTCTCAGATTCATCCAAAAATAAACTCATTTGATGACTTTATGAACCTTTCGCTCGGTGCTTTGCGGCCAGGATCAGGTAGTAAATAACTGATGACTTATGAGCTTGCGTCCCATCACTGCTCCTCTGAGTCTCCTCCGGCAAGCGGGAGAGGATCAAAGCCAGGTATGTGCCATTCCGGGTCAACCACCATTCTGTCCCCAACAACACGCGTACAAATACATGCAATAATATATGTATATTTCAGTCTCTGGGATCCAGCGTGATTCGTCCTGGTTAAGCCATAGCAATAGATCATAAGTAGATGATACTCCCTCAGCAAATACTGTCTGTGCAACTGCTCTGACAAGACTTGAGATTTTTCAAAACACAGTTAAACTCAATTCAGCGTATCTGAGGAGCTGGCGATGGCGGACTCGGTTTTCCACAGTGAAGGATAAAAGTTTGGTTTTGTCAACTCTTGGATTTTTTGACCTCAATCAAACCAAGATGCAAGCCTTGCCTGTGAAGACGTACGGCCTGTGTCGCCATCTAAATTCCAAATACGCACATTTTCACTTTCTCTTGTGGCTGAGCCGGCCATGCTCTCACTCACAGATGGAAATGGAGCTCTGAGGCTCTTAGATGTGAAAACAGGTTGGAGACAGTTGGGTCAGATTTTAAATGCAGTCTAATAGCAAATCCAGCTGACAGCGAAACCGATCCGCTGTGTATAAACAGTAAAACACACACTACACACACACGTTATTAGGCCTACACATGCCCCGACTGTTGATATGTGCACTCAGCTACTGAATATGACGAACATAAAACGCTGGAGGACATCATAAGTTTGAAGATTTATCGTCTCTACCACAACTGAGCATTGGAAAATGTATTAAAGCTTACGCAGGTATCAATGCGTCACCATGGAGACAGCGCATACAAGTAGTAATAATAAGTTACCTTCAATGCACATGTGTGTGCATGTGATTTGAATGTTATTCTTGTGGTGTAAAAGTTGAGAATCACTCAAGTCAGAACATCAACTTTTGACCGTCTCCTTGATGACGACGACAATGGTCCTTTATGTTCTTTCTTCGCAGTTCATTCAGTCAAGATAGTTGCTTCTTATCTTATCTGTAATGTTAGTAGGGTTAGAATCAGTCGTAGTTGAATCAACTGGACTGTTGTAGATTCTTGAAGATTTTTCACCTTCACCCAAGAATCTTCTTCAATTCTGAGGGAGAATGATGGATTCCCAGAATTATCCATTGTGACATGGACACCAGAGATCCAGTGTTCAAAAGTGTATTAAGAACGGTCTATAGGGAGATTAAGTAGTTTTGATGGTGGTCATTAGGGTCATTATCAATCAGTGAGGGGTTCCTGGTTATTGGACAGTAGTTAAAGTCACCTGAGGTTAAGTGGCCACTTAACTTCAGCATTCTATGTGGAGGACAGGTGGGGTCTCAGACCTCCTCCTCCGTTGAACGATGGTTTCTCTATTTTCACATAAATGCTTTTTTCACTCTCTGAAATACTTTACTTTTTTTTTTTTATTGTTCTGCATATTGTCAAACTTCAGTGTAAAATCTGTGATACAACTGTGTCAGTTAGTTTAAAGATGGTTCCCAGACCACATCATATTATTTTATTGAGGTCAGATCAGGACGGAACACACAGTGAGGATCTGGTTTAGGTAGTAAAGTTTGAAGTCTCTTCAGTATGTAAAATTGTGAACCGGGTTTATCCAAGCCTTACCTGATATTCAATTTCAAAATTTACTTTGTCAAACTGTCATATCTGCCAGTATGTATATCAAAAAGGTTTCTGTTTCTTCTTGTATTAGTTAAATGCTGTTAGTTTATTTATTTATTTGTTTGGAACGCTAATTTGGCTTTCGTGTTAACATGGCTGCTGTCATCATTGATCCCTTGTTTGCACACTGCTATTGCAGGTGTGCATGAGTGTATGTGTGTGGGTAGTTTTTGTTATGATATTAAATTTGATATCAAGAACCATGTAATTTAATTGGTATTGTTATCGGCTCCCAGATGTCTGGTATCCTGACCTCCCTGTTAGAGACAAAAAAGATGATTGACTATAATTATCACCTTGTGATTGTATGTCTCTGCCAGTCAGTCCAGTTGGAGGTAATTAGAGCTCAAAGTCACAAGTTATGGCCAAAAACATGTTGTGTTTGGTCACAGTGACCTTAGACCACGAAACTTTCATCAGTTCATCCTCAGTAACATCCTGACAAATTAAATAAATCCCTTCAAACATCTGTGATGATGTGTCACTTCAGCATGTAAACACTAACATCTATTGTTCTTCTGGAGCTTCTCCACAATGCACAGAGCAGTATGAGGTCACCTTTTTGTTAAATTGGAAACAAAAGGCCTGTTTTGAATGGGAACCCAGTCACACCCAGGTAGCGTCACAGAGGTTGAGCTCCGACCTCAGAACAGTGATATGGTAAAACTGAGGTAAACACAAGTTCTTTAGTTAACACAGATTTTAGACTACTTCTTTACAACATGTTAACATCTATGAGCCTATAAAAGCACTATGTTTTACCCAGACAATACGGCTCCAGTCTAATCAATGCATTCTGTATTATCAAAACAGGATTGACATCTATTTATTAGAATGACACTATAATTATGCACAAATATACAGCAACACAACCAGCAAAAATAATCACAGGTACCCTGAGCACACTCCTACACATGATACACCGCTTTGACTTATTATTACTAGTCACACACAAATACACAAACAGGCGTATGGTTGTGTCTGTCGTGTGACTGGCGTTCAGCCAGCTCAACACGCTAAATATAACAAAGCAGAGCTCCAACACTGAAAGATCTGAGCCAGGCCGGGACTTAGCGCCTCTCTGAAAAGGCCCACAAACACGAAACTCGGATCTTTAATTGCACTCTTGTGTAAATAAATGACACACATTAGCAGCAGACTGCTGAGGTGCCTCTGCTGTGAAGCTCTGGTTAAAGTCACGCAGGGGGCGACGAGGCACCCCCTCACATTGTAGTAGTAATGATAATAATAGCAATAAGGTGTGATCATGATTGTGAAAGCTGCATAAACACACACTGCTGCATATAACACGGGCACAAACAACACAAAACAGCGACAAAAAGCCCTGCAGAGAGGAGATAGCTTCTGCGTGTGGATGTTTTCACAGCGATTCATTAAAAAAACTTTCAAAAACTTTATATCTATCCAGCCTGGTTGAAGCATCACTCTTACACTGCGGTGTCCAAGACAAGACCCAGAAAGCAACATAATAAGTGGCAAATTATTCTCAGCAATTAGAAGACGCCTGCAGCGTTTCCTTTTAAGGAGAGGAAGATATAGCTGGGAAGAGTTGATACATATAAAAGAATCTCAAATCACGATGTATGACAGCTCAGACGCATATTTCCTGAAGTATAAACACGACTGACATAATGAGACGGGGGCAAAGTGGTGATATTGTCAATGAAATATTTTTCTCAAACCACTGACCTAATTTTCTTTACTTCCTGAGTCACATTGTGTAATGTGTATTTTCAATCTGTAAATTCTGTATTTTTTGGGATGTATGATGCTCCTATAACAATCTAAGATAAACTCACATCACACTTGTTCAGGCTTCGCTTTCCTGTTGCCTTTCTGCATAAATAGATTTCAAGTCATTTGGCTTAATGACACATAACAGAACAATCTCGTAAGTGAATCCCAATATTCTGCATGCAGGTTTAAAAACATGGAATCACTGTTATGGTTTGTATTTATGCCATTAAGCTTCAGAGTTTATTACAACAACATCATCTTAATTCTAAATAGAGAACATATTACTGTGTATCAGTAATGATACATCTGCTAAATAAGCTAAAAAGAAGTGCACCGCTGGGAATTATGCCAAGCTCTTTAAGTTGAACTGTGTGTTGAGAGAAAAGCTTTTTAAACCAGTTGTTCATCGATTAAAAATGGCAGTAGTGAGGCGTTGTCACTCACCAATGAATAAAGAAACCATGAAGTTATTGATACGTATTAACACCCTTGTTGGTGCTGGTGTCGGTCTGTCAGGTTCTCTTCTCTCCTTTCCTCTCTGGCTGCTCCACCACATCCACCTAACAGAATGAGAAGCAGATGTTGGTGTGGTTTTGTGTGTGTGTGTGTGTGTGTGAAGCAACAGGTTCCCAGTCCCGTTGCCTTTTTAACACATCCTCGGTCTTTGTCACCGTGGAGGTGTGTACTCGTACAGCTTGAGTGAAACGACCTGACGTATTTATAATGCAGCTTTCTCACATTAATTATTTTTGTTAACCGAAGCCACGGCTACTGCCTGGACAGTAAGTAATAGTGGTTAGCGCTAAATGGTACAAAATCACTAGTGGCCTCACAGGGAGAAGGTCCTGGGTTCCAATGTGCAGGCTTCTCCATGTGGACTGAGTGTTGAAAATGACTGTCAGACGCTGCCAATTGGTTCGCTGGAACACACGACCGAGCCGGAGGTACTGCTGGGATAAGGTCAAGCCACGTCCAAAAATAATAGCACTTAATAAGCTAAGACTTCAGTCAGACAATAAAACAGAGCTGCACTTTCCTTTTTTTCTCTCGGTCTGCTTCATATCCTCTATCAACTTCTCTTTCACTTCCTCCTCCTTTCATACCATCATGTTTTGTCTTATTAATGCCTTCCCACTGACCGTCACCTGCACTACATCAGTTAATTTACTCTTTCAATCCCACCGTGGAAGCTTAGGTTTCAGGAAGAAGTTCATAAAGAGAATAACTTACAATTGCTATCAAACAAAAAGGTACAAAATCGAAGGTTTCTTCATCAAAAGAGACTGTTTTCAAGTCAAGACCTGCTGAACAACGTTTTTAAATCTCTCTAATCACAGGCTAAAAATGAAACTTTCAGCACAGGCCACATTTCTACCCTGATCTTCCTCAGCAGAACTGACGTAAATTCCAGAAATCGACAGTTTTTAATTCTTAAAATAACGAGAAGAAGAATGTGCAGCTCTCCCAGAACTTTTATTAGGAATTATTAGGAAATATCTTCTATGTAATAATAGTTTTTGTAACTATTTACATAACCAATAAACAGGATTATGCTTTGTCTAAAAGTACTACATTAATAACTGAATGAGGACTTCAGTGGATTTCTTTGTAAAAGTCTCAGTTTATTCTTTTAATCTTTTCATTCCAATGATACAAATGGTGACTGTGGTTTGTTAAGAGGCTCAAGGTGGTTTAAGTTTCTTATAAAAGAGATTACAGCAGCTGTTAGCTAAAGGCTTTGTGTTTATGATGTATGAAGTTACATGGATATTCACTCCAACTTCTATTCCTTTGTACTGGAAACTAAATGGTAGACCAATTCACCTGCGTTTAACTTTGACTGTTCTAATGTGCTTGTTCAACCAACAAAAACACTGCTGATGGATTATCACTCTACATGTTGCAGCATCACTTTCATACAGCGCTTACTGCCTGTGATCCCTCTAAATTTTTATTCATTACTCATATTCCTTTTTTTGGGGATGGGGTGGGTCAAAGTGCAAGTTAATTCTACTGAACAGAAACATAATGAAACTGTGCTTTCAGAGATAAAAGCAACTGAACTGTCTGCCACTGTCACAGTCATGAAACATCAATTAATTATATCTAAAACTATTAGACATGCAGATACAGTTTCCTGCCAGGAGCAGGTAGTGGTGACAGTTTTGGGGGTTGCTGGTTAGCAGACTAACTACTACAAAACATGGTTAACGTTGACTATTAACACTGGCAGCATTAGCAGTTTACCAACAACTGCTAATGCTAATGCTAGCCAGGTAACAAGAGCAAAAACAGACAAACAGCTTTTTTATTTACAACCAGCATTTGCAAGCATGTGGCTAATGTATGATGGCGCCATCTTGTACAAGCCCTGGCATTCATTTATGCACATGTAGTGCTATGAAATGTTTAAACTTCTTTTAAATACTTGGTGTTCATTTCATGCTATTTTCATTTGAATCCATTAATTTATTACTCATATTGATACTACTCATATTTATCACTTATTTATTACTCATACTGATTTGCAACCTTTTTTTTTATATATCATGTGTTTCTGGGGAAACCAAATTTTATTATTTATGTATGAAAACACTAGAAAAAACAGGAACAGGAAGAACCTGGAAAATCTTCACAGTATCTGTCAAACAAAAAAATGCAAACAAAGATTGACAGCGACAGAAATATGAGCGACATAAAAACTAATGCGACTATTGTCTTACTATTAAACAAATGCAGAGTGGAAATAACCATTGTGAGTGCTCAAGTGGTCATTTTTATCAGTAATACAAATACTAACTAAGCTCCCACTGGAGTTTACCCTTTAACTTCTGCTGTATTTGTTGTACCTGGGAAGTCATGAGTAATTCTGAAAAGTATTGAACCTTTTCGAATGATTCCTGTCCTTGTTTTTATAGCCCCGGCCTTATTTTTGCTTCATTATTTTCAATGGCAATGGAGCTCTGTTACAGTTGGTTCATGCCAAGTGCTAGCAGTTAAAAATACTTTAATGTTTAGCACACACACACACACACACACTTGCAAAAAGCACTTAAAGTTGGTTTTCAATAGTTGCTTGGCAACTGCAGCGACTGCAGCAGCAACAGGCACCACCAGCACTTTAAAATTGTTTCCTTAAAGTCAAAAGAAAGAGGTGGCCAATGGAGACTGAGGCTAACACTTCCTGATAGCGAAGGATGTTATATGAGGTGGAAATCCAGGTCTTGAGGGGTTGGCATGGAGGGCACACAAATAAACATCCATATATAGGAAGATGTGATATGGAAGTTTTATTGAAGAATATTTTGCTTTTAAAAAGAACATTGTGTCTGTTTTTTTTTTTTTTTTTTTTTTATCATCTCCCTTTGGCTATATCAAGGTCTTCCAGAATATCAGTCATTCAAAACTTTCTAATCATATCATGTTATTTTCAGTTTCAGTTTAAAAGTTGATGTTTTAAAATAAATGATGCCCCCTCTAATATCATGGGCCAAACAATGTCTGTTAAGCAAAAAAAAAAAAAAAAAAAAAAAAAAAATCATGGTGCCTGTCCCTCATTATAATCCCAGCCTTCCTGTCTCTCTAATCCCTACAGCATGCTGGGAGTTGTGTTTCATGCCACCGGGGGCTGGTGTTCATTTTGTGGCAGACGTCAAGATTTCCTCTTAACATTCTTTTGTGCAATAACTGACTCATAAGGTGACTAAAGCAAGGGGGGCTGAGGGGATAAAGTGCGTATGTGTGCGATACACTAAGTATAAGTTTGTTCATCAGTGTGCACACGCACATATGAAACCTAATCTGGCTGGATAACGCACTGTATTAAAGAGGATCCAGACAAGCGGCCACCCGCTGTGGAGCCAGAAACCTGAGCAGGTCATGTAAGATCCTCAGTGGAATCTACTGTTTCCAGCAGCTGTGTTTCACACTGCAGCGGAAAATGTCTCACTTTTTTCTTCTGTAACAACATATTATCTTCCTTCTTCCTGACTTCTGATCTGCTGAAAAAGAAATAACTTGTCACTTGACTGGGCAGTCAGCATACTTAGTAAGTAGGAATAACAACCATTTATAGACGGACAGAGATACTGGTGAAGATATTGACCACTAGAGGACATACAAATATGGTTTCCTGTTAGGAGCAGGTAGTGGTGACGGTTGTGAGGCTATTTGATTTAACATGCCAACTAATAAGAAACATGGTTAACATTGACTGTTGAGAAAATTCTTGGTGAAGTTTTGATAAGGTTTGATGCTGAACTATGTTTTTGTTAGATTGTTGGTACACACCTGGTAATGCTATATATATATACTTTTTATACTTCAGACTAGACCTGAATGTTCAACTAGAAAGTAACTTTCTAGTTGAAGTAGAGAATCAAACTTTAAACACTTATTGAGCAGACAAGGATCAAAGTTTGCATTCATCTGGGGTCAAATTTGTGTCCATTCCATAATTCTGAATCCAATTTTCATCTTGATTTTAACCAATTCCTGCAACAACAAGAACAAGAACAACATCGACAACAAAAAGTGTAGTTCTGTAGCTGTCAAATGCTTCACTGAATCAATTCTGCTGTTTGGTGGAGGTTGATTTGTCATGCGCCTGCTGTGTGTGGAAACAGGTTTTTATAAGAGCAGTGAGGGTGAACACAATAGTAAACAATAAATGGTGAGATATTAAAATGCTGCAGACTTGAGGGGGAACTGCAGAGGTGGGTTTGGTGATGAGAGAGTCTTGTCTTCCTGCAGTCATCTGAACCTTTATTTGTATAAAATTTTAATTGGTGCAGATTTAAGCTCTGTAGAGAACTTAGGCCCTGTAGATGATGATTGGGTAAGAAGAAGGTAAACGAAGCTGGTTCTTAACTCCATGTCAACTTAGGTTGTAAATATGTAAATATAAAAAGCTTTTATACATTGATTTGTGACACCTAGACATTCAGGTATATAAGTGCGCGCGCACACACACACACACACAAAGTGCAGTAATGACTCCCTCTCTCTCTGGCTGGTTGACACAGTAGCCAGTTCAAATCTTACTCCACAATTACAGCCGTATCATGTTCGCTATCTACCACCGCTAGAACACGTTAATCTGACTTACTCGTGCTCAGAGTAAAGACAAGATGTTTATTTTCATCCGAGACTCGGTGCATGGAAAAAGAGAAGTCAGTGCTGACAGGTTGTAAACACCCAGATTGAATGGTGTCACTGAAACTGGAGCTCTGCGTAATGACAAGTAATCACTGAGTTAACATGGCCGATTACATGATTTACAGACGCTGGCGGAAGATGGCGACGAAATCCAGAGCCTGAAGAGGGCGGAGGGCAGACGTGCACACGTGCACACATAAAATACGTACAAATATATACAAAGCATAAACGCGTGCACAACCGTCCCATACGTTCACTGTCGTAATGGATGGAACAAATGCGTAGGGTTTGTTTGACCTTCAACCTATCCACTGATCCAACTCCACGCTGTCAGTAATGGGCCTCCTCTTCCAGTAAACTCTCTCCTTTTCCTTCCCGTAATGGCTACTTTGTGTATACATGGTCTTCAAACCACAGAACGGCACGTGACGGAAACTGATGAAAAAAGAAAAAAAAAATGAAGATGGAGTGACTAGTCATGTATTAGGTGGAAAAAAAAAATTGACGTGAAACATTTTGTCCAGGTCTTAAAATACAATGGTTAGACGTAGTGAACATGCTGAATCGATTATCACCAACTGTAACTGTGCCATAAAGGAAACCGTGCCATATTCCCGCCTTCACTTTGTATTTATACTG
Source organism: Polydactylus sextarius (assembly GCA_016801845.1). Taxonomy (NCBI): domain Eukaryota; kingdom Metazoa; phylum Chordata; class Actinopteri; family Polynemidae; genus Polydactylus; species Polydactylus sextarius. The sequence continues at coordinate 6,976,245 of CM028920.1, read as the reverse complement.
GGACAGCAACTGAAACTAGTCAGGATTTGTTTCGACGGCATACCTGAAAACTGTCAAAAAACAACACTAAAATCCCATCATTTTCTAACCCAGTGCTGTAGAAATGCTCCTGATCAGGCTGTGGTGTGACCTCAGTGGCTGGGTCATTAGTTAGCAGCGTGGCTATTGGCTGCCTGTTGCAGCCACGGAGGTTTATGGCTCCTGCTAAATCTCCAGGGAGGTGCTGTAACAGTGCAGAACAACAATAGGGCCGATGCTGTGTTTAGTCTGCGTCTGTGGGGGCTTACAGCAGATTCTACACTTTGAAACAAGAGCCCGGCTTTCTACCAAAGACTTTAAGACTCTCTCGCTGCTAGCTTATTACATCTTAGTTGACTTTTCATCTGTTTCCAAGGCACACACAAACACACACACATCATCACACCCAGACCTGAACCAGGAGCATGGGTTGATATTTGCTGCTTCTGAATCTGCTCCTACTATGTACTGATGCTGCTTCTAAGGGACTGTCTCAAAATTATTATGATGAAGGAGAAGGGCTGAAAAATTATGATCTCAGAATCAGATCTGAGAATAAGATGACACTTCATATCTTTCACACAGTTCACAACTAAAATCATACAATAGAACTAGAATAATCACTGCAAATATGAGAGAAAACACCTAAATTTTAAATCACCCTTTATTCTTGAGCTAAGAGTTGTCAAAGAAATTGGGGGTGTGGAGATTTAAAATAAACAAAACAAACAAACAATATTCTGTCCGTCATCGCTACATTAGGGCATAACACGACCAAATCTTTATTAGAACTGTTGGCAGTATGACTGAATTGTGGACTTAAAACTTCCATATTGACCGGAATATAAGACGGTATTTTTCCCCTAGAAAAAAGTCTGAAAAAGACGGGTTGTCTTATATTCAGGGTCTAGAGATCAGGGGGTCTAAATTAATACGTGGTGTCAAACATTGTCTCCCCAAATGAGTCAGAGCTTCTTCTTCTCATTCACACATGCCAGTGACCTGGAGAGATGTGACCTCAACACAGAGACTCACCAGAAAACAATGACTCAAATGTTGAACAAGTTAACAAACAGCAGAGGAGACACTGTTTCTCAGACATTGACAAGACTGTGGCACTCTGCCGTAGTTTCAAAATAATTGGTCCGGTGATAACTGTCCTCCGTGCAAAGCATTAGCATTATGGCCACCAACCACTTGGTAGCCATAATGCTAATGATAACGCTCACACGCATGTTAGATACCGCTCCTAGGGGCCGCCGTAGTGGCAGGTATATGCTGTGCTGAAAGTGAGAAATGAAAGAGAAATGAATGAGAAGAGAAAGAAAAGTGTGCTCTAGAGATGCTGGGTTGGGTCTCTTGAAAAAAAAAAAAAAATCATCCACATCTGTTGTTTAAAAAAAAAAAAAAACTGGCAAACTTCTCCCATTAGCTTCTGAATGCATCTTTATGAGCCACAGAATCCATATTTGATCTTTTACATATTTGATCTTTTTTTTTTTTTTTAAATTGTAGAATAAAATAAAATATAAGTCTGGGATGAGAAAATCTGAAAAGGGTCCTTTCTTGTTCTTCTAAAAAAATATTATAGTGTCATATGATCAGCCAAGAGAAAAAAAAAAAAAAAAAAAAACAGTGGAATCCTCCTTCTTTTTTACCCTCTCCCTTAAATCTATAATTTTCATACTGTCCCTTGAACTACCCCGAGAAGGTGCTACGTAGCGAGGCAGGTATGTGGGTTAGTTTAGAGCAAATGGGTTTTAAAATTTGCATGTTAGACCAAATACACACACACATTTTATACTTGTCTCTGTCAGACATCTTCTGGTTTCTGCGGCTTCTCGGCAGTCCTGAAGGAGCCTTGTCTAAATAAATGTCGACTTGCGACCAGGGTTTTAAAAAACCCGGAGCAATATACTGAGGGAGAATCAGACTTGTCAATCACGTCACGCATCCGCCTGCCCCGGGGTTACAAACGACGACGACGACTCCGGTGGGCTTCCCCCTCCTCTCTCCCTCTACGTCCTCCTGCCATAACAATGGAGAAGGATAAGGAAGTCCAAAACACACAAATGATCAGGTGCTGAACATTTACAGCGCTTGAGCCTTACAGCTCAGTCCCGGGGTCTAGCTGGGGGGAAGCCAAACCGCTCGTTTTTTTTTTGTATTTTTATTTTTCTAAGACAGTGTTCGGTGCTTGGCAGATTATTTTTAAGGCTGGGGGAGTTAAGGCTTCTGTCTGGCTTGTGGTGGAAAGCTATAATAAAGCTTACCTTTACCCCACTGCTGAACCAGAGCAGGGACGCTGAACGATTTTTATCAGTTGATGGAGCTGATGTTAAGGCCTTACTGAAAACGAAATAGTAGCAAGTCAGTCATTGGGTCAGTTTCATTGTGTAATTATGCTAAATATGTCACTGTCACTTTTGAAAACAAATACAAAACTATTCTAATTCATGAATCTGACATACACGTCATTTCAAGCTAGCTGGTAATGTAATAAAGCTGCACACTGTGTCATCACTTTTTTCCTCCCTTGATTACTTTATGTGTTTGCCTCCAACTGAAAAAAAAAATGCAAAAACGAAATACATACACAGATTAACACGAGTAAACATTCGAAGACAATCCAAAATAATATTTACCCTGAATCAAGTCAGTTTTTTTTCTGCCCTTGTAGTCTTCCTGGAAACAGAAACAACGTGTTTATAACAAACAAATTGACGACTTGATGTAAATATCATTAAAAACATATGTGACCGATCTGGGGAAGATCCATCACGTTCCTCTTCTGTTCTACCCTGAAAGGCCTCGCTGCAACTGTGTCTTTGACTTTGACTGCCAAAGTCAAAACCATCACCGTTTAGTCTGAGTGACCGTGCCAAATTTCTAGTGACTCCCTCGAGGTAGTGTTGAGATATCACACTGAAGATGGCAAAAACATGTTTTTTAAGGTCACACTGATCTTGAACTTTTATAGTTGGCTTACCAGTTCATCTTTGATTCCAAAACTAGTAGTCATTCGCTCAAGGGGGTCTTAAGTTAACAAATTCAAAGTACCAAAATACATTCTTTGAGGGCACAATGACCTTAATCTTTTGTTCATCAAAATGTACGGTTCAGTTCCAAAACAACATTTCTGTCAAATCTGAAAATATTGAATCAAAGTCTCATTGGAATATCAATTTACAAGGGAATGTAAATTATTAAAAATGCGTTTTCTGAGGTCAAAATGTTAACATTTCACCTACTAGCCATTCTACAGATGGACAATCTGAAAACAAGAGATTTAATTCAACTGTGTCTTTTATTCATGGGGCAAACTCACAAATTCCCCAATCTATGGTCAATATGGGATTTAGTCCAACAGAAGATGTGGACCAGACCACTAATGATACTTTCTCATCAGAACAGTATGGTCACACCAATTTTTCACCAATAATTTTCACAATGCCACATGGATGTGGTTCATAAAGGTCAAAGTAAATTTAGAGCCCAAAGGTTTTCAAGGCAAAGAGCAAAGTTTTTACTTTCATAGCTGTTAACATGAGCACATTTTCCACTAAAAACAATCACCTTCCTCCATTCAGATCTCTTAGTGTCCAACCAAAATATGTTTTTAGCTGAGTTTTAGTGCTGCTTTAGTATCCTGCGGTGACCCTAACGTCCACTACATACTTCATTAACATGCCAGGTCAAAAATGTCAGCAAGTCTACAACTTCAACACTAAAAAAAGCCATATCTGTGAAACACACATGCTCATGCATGAAGACACCACAGTGAGAAAATACTACCAGACGCACAAACACTCTGCTTGTGGCTGTTAAGTTATGCAACACTAGGCACTCTGGCAGGAAACCAATCATCATTGGAAGTATTTCATTCTAAATATCTGTTTGCCCGAAAAAAAGTAGCAGTGGCATCAGCCATGTTGGCCAACAAGCAAAAGTGTTGGACACACCGCATTCACATACAGTTTAATACATACCCTGAAGAGGACTTCGCCCAACTTTAACTGAACCCTGATTAACGGTGTCACTCTGAATCATGGGGCAGATTTTAGCGCTAAACCAGACCTGAGGCTGATTGGGGAGGCATGAACGAAATTACAGCGAGAAGGAGGACATGCAGCAAGAGGAATGCAGGAAATGGAAAGAAAACAGATGAAGGGGTAAAAAAATGGGGATTAGAAGAAGAACAAGTGGATAAAAGAAGAGCAGAAAGACAAAAACGAAGGAGAGAAAAAACAGCAAGGTAAGGTAATAAAGACACAGAGAGATTTTCACTGACAACACGTCATTTTGTTGTCAGTGAAACCAGTTAAACCGAAACACATTTAACTGTGATATTTCGAAAGCGTCAAAAACATTTATGGCGAAGTAAACCTTTTTGACAGTAATCAAACCTGACATTTTGAATTTAATTAGATGGTGTGAGCGTGTAGCAACAGTAGCAGGGAGCGTGGGGAGTGTTTGTCTGTACACATGTTCCTACTTTATTGTGAACTCTGCTGACCGCACTTTAAAAAAAAAAAAAAAAGAAACGCACAGCGGTTGGGCCAAAAGCAGGACGCCAATAAAAGCGGTCCAGATAGAGGGAGGAAGAGGGAGACTGGCATAGACGGAGGAGGCAGACAAAAGTGTGGAGGTAGATTAGCAAGGCTGTTCATATACACTCTGAGGTCACATGTTTAATTCCTGAAGCAGTGAGCTCAAGAACCCCATCAGTGAACTCAGAGGTTGATGAGCGCTAATTGCTGCAATGTATCTGGACTTCATTTCCCAGCAGCCATCTGTCAAACCAAGTGGACTGTGTTCAAACATCATTTTGGTTTGATTCTTTTTTTTCAGCCACTGCAGCATCATTCTGATGAGTCTTAGTTTGCCTAGCTTAGCCAAACATAAAGACAAAACAACTAGCTTAGCTTGTAAAAATACAATTGACCATTCACTAACAGTCAAAATGTTACTGAATGTTAAATTCAATAATTCGTACACAAGCAGTGATATAAAACCACTTATTTTGGGTTTTAGAAGAAGTTACATACTTTAGGCTACAACTGGCTGAAGAAAACCAGATGTACTATCACAGTTGTGTTCTTTCACCAACAGTGTCAGTGTCAGTTAGCATAAAATGTGTTCCTGATACATAATAGATGTATTATTCAGTTGGAGATATGTAATTAAATACAAAGGTGTAGTTTTTTTTTTTTTTTTTTTTTATGAAATATGAGGTTTTTTAGTAATAATTATTTTACTGGAAACTTTCAGAACAAAAATAAAATAAAATCTTAAATATCTATCAAATAAGTAAATGAGAATCATTCAATCATTCATCATTCAATCATAGGTTGTGACCATTGGATCTGAAATAAGTAACTAGTAGCTAACCTAACAACTTCAAAGTGACAACATGACTCTGTACTACCACAGTAACTGATGTCAGCTGGCTAACAACAAGCTGCTATATGTAACTTCCTGCCAAACCATAAATTTAAATGTAAATTAAACATGGTAGAACATGGACATTTGTTCACTTTGGACAAAGCTAACTTAGCCATGTACTCCTGCTTCCAGTCTTTATGCTTCTAAGCAAGGCTAATGTCTAGCTAGCTGACAATTAACTAGGTTCCAATATTGGCCAGGTTTCTAGTTCTAAGGTGTGTCTCAAATTGCATACTATTTTTTTTTTTTTTTTTTTACTTAAAAACATAGACAAGACTAATAGTCCTCTCATCTCATTCTTGAAATGAATCCTCTAATGTTCAACTTCCTAAAACCACCATCAACCACAAGTTGAAAGTATAAAATTCATGGGATTAATATCTAATGTGATTGATTCATTCAAGTTTATTTGATTTGAAGTCACCAAAATATTATCATATTTCTTGTGAGTTTGTGGTTTAACATGTAAGTTACATTATATTTAGAGATGTTTTTGACAGTGATTGAGATTTTACATCACCGGACGATGCTAAGGTGTTAGCATGACACAGTTCAGCAAAACTTCCACTAGGGGTCACATTTTGCAGGAATTTGTGAGAGTTAATTATGAAAATAACAAATCTGACATTGAACAGTGAGGGCGGATAACAGAAAGAGTGAACAGAGAAGAGAATGAAAGAGAAAGTGTTAGAGGCGGAGAGAGGAGGGGAAAGACCAGAAACAAGTAGGAAACCTCCGGTAAATGTCAGGAGAGCAAACGTGTGACGTCAGTTTGGAAGGTGACACCTCTGGATCAATGACAGTTTCCACTACACAGACACACACACACACACACACGTATACACAAGTGTTTGGGTTGCTATGTGTTTGTTGAGCAGGTTGAGAGGTGTGTGTATGTTCATGTGTTGTGTCAAAGGAGGGGCCGATTTCCAGAAAAAACGTGGTGACTATGTTTGTGGCGATGGGTGGGTATGTAGGTGGTTGCATGGGTGTGTATGGGGTGGAGTGGTTGTGTGTATGTGAGGGTGTGTGAGGGGAGTGTGTGAGGGTGTGGTACGCTCAAGTGTGTGTTTATATCCCGGTGGCACACAGCAGTCGTCTCTGCATAAATAGGAGCATGTCGATGGTAGGTAAAGTGATGGTGATGTCATGGCTATTTTTCCAATATGTGTTCTGTGTTTGTCTATGTTGTTATTGGTGTGTGTGTGTGTGGATTTGCAGTGTCAATTTAACACTCTTGTTTTCCCTTGTTTGTGTATGAGCCATACCCAGCACAAGCCCAACCCCATCCTTTTCTGTTTGACTTTAAAAGGAGTTAGATGGAAGATTGAATCATGTCCCTGAAAGGTCACTGACGTAGGAGAAATGCACCTTCTGGAAACATGTGTGTTGTGTCCTCTTTGCTGACAAGATATTCACCCGTCTTAGAAACAAGAGCTGAGTGCTCAGACAATACCTCTAAACTGACAACTGGCTTCTTGTTAAACCACATTGTCTCTTTCTATTTCTATGTCTAAAACAGTAGTGATTGGTCAGTAGGGGGCACTGTTCCCTTCCAGTTACCTATAGATGCTTTAAGACCTCATATTAAAGAAAAACATACCTTATACCAAAATCACATATTCATCCCTCTTCACCATGTGTATCCATTAATAATAATTTTAATCTACTTTTAAACTGTATTCATTTACTTCATTTGGATTACTTTTTTGTAAATAAGTATGTAGCTACTTTTCAAGAGCATATGATCTGACTGCATTTTCATTGGAGGCCTTGTTGATTTGCCACACCTTCTTCATAGCAGCCAATCGAAACTGTTTTTTTTTTTTTTTCATTTTTTTTGTACAGTTTTCTACACACCTTCATGTAGCGGGTTTAAATCACTTCTGGTTATGAGATCTGAATTTCCACAAGATGGAGGGTTCAAGTCATCTTATCACATTTTACATTTTACAGAAACATCCTCTTACAAGAAGTAACTTGGGCAAAATGAAAGAGAATTCAGGATCTTGAACCGGACCGGCTCACTGTAAACATTAAGCAGCAGGTGGGTGATGGAGGACGGCTTAATAAAAACGAACCAACAAACAAAAATAAAAGAAAATTTACAAAAAGATAGTAACTCCGCCCCAATTTTGCACCTCCCAAATTTTTTTGTAGCACCAGCTGCCATTGACCAAAACAGACCAGGTCATAATTTTAATTAATTAGATGCTGTTTCTGTAAACTAGTACACACTTCACACATCTTATTTCAGCATCAATATCATGTGCTACAGCTGCACACCATCCCGGGAAGAGTTGTGTTTGGATAGTACTGTACGGTAGACGTGTAAGCTACCATCACTCCTGCTGCGGGCGCAGGCCTCCCTTGTTGCGCTGGCATGGCACCTCCAATCAGCTGCCTGTAAAGCTGTCAGTAGGGACCGCAGACCCTGGAGGTACACAGCGCTGAGTTCTGTTAAAAAAGCCACAGATCACCCCGCTGGTTTTTGTTCCTGAAAAACACGACGGTGCCTACATGTTTTAGGGGCATGTGGTTTGGGCAAAAAGAGAGGAAATTAAGGCAGAGGGTTGGGAGGGAGGTTTAAAGAAAGATATGTTGCATGTAATGTTGCTAATCCTTGTTTCAAAGCCATACATCACGGCTTGTTTTGTTTCCCTAAACAAATACAAAGGGTCTTGTTGGTTGTTTACCGTGGAGCACTGAGGAGAAATTCCACAATATGAGGTCATTACCTTCGGTTTCAATCGTGCACTCTGGCAGGTCATATATCTCTCAGCGTATAATTGTGTCTGCCTGCAGCTAATTATTTGTGTAAACCTGAGCAGGCTACTGCTGCTGGGTTTTATAGGATATATTAGTTATTTTAAATGACGTTGAGCACAGCGGGAAAACAGTAAGGGGTAGTTAAAAAAAGACTGACACTAGTGTATGTGTGTGTGTGTGTGTGTGTGTGTGTGTGTGTGTGTTTGTGATGGTTTGGGGTGGGTTGAGAGCTGTGCCACACAAGTACTGGAACTCACAAAAGTAAACAAGAAATATTGGATGAAACAAACTTGCTTACGTGGCTAATAACTTGAATTATAAAGAGAAATAAAGCGTTTTTACCATGTAAAGAAGGATCTTGGGGGTAATGGAGGGATTTAAATTGAACTGTCATTAGCTGACATAATTGCTGGTTAGAATCCATTTTTGAAGTAAGCATGAGGGCAACAGTGGTAAAAGCAGTAGAAATTAGTAGAAACAACATGTTTTTTTTTTTTCCAGACCTTCTATAAAGAGTTTGGTTTCCAGCTTCTACAGTTTGCTTGTTGAATTGTCTTTGGAAGAGATACTGACCCTCCAGATTCCCCTCACTGGTAGTTCCTTCAGTGTGTGAATGTGTATATAAACACAATATACAGAAACACATGTGAATGTATGTGTGTGAAATATGATTTATAGTTTAAAACTCTTCTCATGTCATGAAGACTAGAAAAGCAGTATATAAAAGCAGACATTTTACTGTCATTTTTAACTGTCGGGCGTCATGCAAAATGTTGGTACAGTGGGCGCCATGATCCCTGTCATTGTCAGCTGTTTCTTTAACCTACATTCTGAACTGACACTTCAATTCCTTTCACACAAGACAAGTCACCTGATGCTGCAACTGTTTTAATTCTTCTCTTTCACTCTTACTTCTGTCTCTTTTATCTTCAGTGTCCTGAAGAACAGTTCAACTTCTTTCAGTCATTACACACTGGATGACGTTTCATCTGCTTTTGCTTACACTTACTATTATTATTTACTTTATTTATTACTATTGCTATTCACACAACTTCTTCAACAGCTGTTTCAAGTGCTTACACTTCAGCAAGCATAATCTGTCAGTTTATACACTTCACTTGGCACTATTTCCATTTACGTCTACCACTTCGACACTATTTATCCATCATCTATAACTGCTGCTTTTGGTACTTAGACATCTGTGAGCACTGTCTCTCATACACTTGAACTGGCACCACTTTCATTTACAACATTGGCTAACATTTCATCTCCAACTTCAAATCAGCTCACATCAGCTGAATTACACTCAGCACTGAGACTTCAACCGCTTCATCTTCATTCAGTATTTGTTTTTCAGAGCCATACCAACAACAACTTGTATGTTAAATATCTGAACTATTGCAAATAGCAGGAACACATTTGAGCAGGAACACATTTTCTTCAGATTATTGTGTCCACTCTCTTCTGTACATTTAAAACCGATGTGAGCATAATGGGAAAAATGATGATGAAGCCATCATGTATATCATTCAGTGTGTTCTATAGCAGTTCCACTCTGTAAAGTGTTTTGATTGTGCCCAGTAAAAACTTATGGTATAATTTTGTATTTCTTCCAGAAAAGATAATTTATGATATTATATTTTTATACCATAAATCATTTTGTCAGAGTTTCCATATGGTAAATATCTCTTTTTTTGGATAGAGCCTTGTGTATATCCTCATCATATCAAAACATGTACACATTAGAAGAAGCCTGTGGGAAGCAGGAAAGCTGTTGCTTTTCACATTGTGGTTTGGTGCAGAACAGAGGTGAAGTCAGATAGACAGTCTGCAGACTTGTGCAGAGCACCACCGCAGAGTTACGCTCTGCCAGCCAGACTCGGCCTGTGGCTTAATCCTGGCATCGGCCTCCAGCAGGACTGCAGAAAGACCCTGAGCAGTCACCTTTCATGTTGCTTTCACAAGCTTAGCTCCTACTTGTCAGGAAGACATTAGCAGTCGTTACCGCCGTGCCAGATCCCGTTACGAAGCGACGACTCTGCACGAGGGTGTGTTTTTGCGATTTTACGATCAGGTATCTCTCCTTCTTGTACTTAAACTCGTGCCACTTCCTAAAAGGTTCTGTCACATGGTGAGATTTCCATTATGGGTGAGTTCTTCGCCAAGTCAAATGCGCCAGGCTTTTGCACACTGTAAGCACACCCATGCACAAGAAACAGGCAGGCACGAATGTTACTGAAGTTCAACCAGACAGAGTAAGAAGGTCAGCATTGATATGAGTGCTTTTGTGTTGAGCTGCTAATATTTTGTACAGATTAAAAGCAGGATTTTGATAATAGGTGGATGCTGTAAACCAGTTTAACAGTAGCTACTTATCCAGATCAGGTTGAGGTGGCAGTAGGTCAAGAAAGGTAGTCCACTGCCACTTTCCAGCTTCTATTGGTGGATTCTGCATTGACACATTAAATATTAGTTATTTGATTAAATTAGAATAGTTTCATGTAGTTTAAATATCAATACTTAAGCAAGTTTGGTCAAATTTGTAATACTACTACTTTGACTGGAAGAAAAGTGGATATTTATTTAATATATTTAGCTATTTTACCTATTTACATATTAATATAGCTAGCTTATCTTTTGCTACTCCAACTGTGTATCCATTACTTTTTGCACTACTACACTACTGTATTGCAACCATTTTACCCATAAACTTATTAAACTAGAAACTGAGAATCATTGCTGAACATGGTCTTAGTTGGTGGTTGTAATGACACTGTAGTAGTTTTCCAGTTCAAACAGGCTCAAATTGCCAGAGATGATGGATGAAACCTTGGCTTGGCATTGTGTTTCCTGTGGCCTGGATTCATTTGCACAAAGAAATTATAGCATTTTTTTTATCATGTCTGTGATCTGATGCTCAGCTGGAGAGCAGGAATGTTCTCTGTAGTTTGGATATTATCTTAAGACTGGCAAAAACAAATTCTTCAAATCGTTAGGTTTGTGCAAATGTTTTACGAGGCCATTTCTCGCAGTTGTTCAGGTATTGCTAGGTTTGTTGATTCCTGTGCACAGTGTCCATTCAGACCAATGTGAACTTGGAGACAGAAATGAACAGCTTGCATCCATTTTACTGCAGCACTGTACATGAATCAAGTCATTCCCGGGCAACGAGCCATTCCAGTTGAAAAAACAGAGGGATAGAAGTGAAGATGGATGGAGAGCAGCTCGCAGCCAAGCCTGTACCACCTGCAGGAGAGATAATCAGAGCTTCAGCTCCCCAATTACAAAGTACTTTGAGTTTTTTTTTTACTGTGTGTGGGGGCAGAGCTGAACGGTAACAGTCTCAGACACACATCAGAGAAGGTGGGCCAAGCACTTCTGCAAGTAGAAGTCAGATAAGGCAACAGAGGGCAGCACAATGTGTGTGTTGTGTGTGTGTGTGTGTGTGTGTATACTGATATATTCTCAAAATTAGATTTTAAAAGCACCAACTGTCAGAGACAAAATTTGTGCTTAAAAGAAGTACACACTATACACATATGTGTACACACAACGAACCAAACAACCCTCACACACACACACACACACACACACACACACATGCAGACACACACACACACACACACACACACACACACACACACCAGAGCAATAACACTGTCAACATCAGTACTGAGACGGGTGGAATCAGCCCTGCCACTGTCTGTCTGCCACCTTGTCATATAAATCTTTACAACACAATCCCTGGCACATGCTGGGGTGTGGATGGATGTTCCCTCACTGTGTGCACAGATGATGTGTGTGTGTGTGTATAACTATATGTGTTCACGCACACGGAAAAAAAAATTGGTTCTTAATCGAGACCATATAAACCTGTGTCTGTCAAGAACATGTAATTGGTTATGTGTGCATGCACGTGTGTGTGTGTTGACATTGACAGTATTATTGGGCTGTTCTGGGGGCAGCTCAGGATGCTGAGCGATGTACGTGTTGAAGGACGAGGGGTAATGCCCAAGCAAAAGGTCTGTGCTGCTTTCATGAAGCAATATGTTTCATGAACATCTTGCAGCTGATCATAGTGTGGAGGCAGTGTGCTTTACTGATCATCTGTCACATTCAAACATTCAGAAACATGTTGTGTGAGTTCACAGTGACCTTGACCTTTGACAACTGGCCGCTAAAATTTCAGTTCATCTTAATGTTGTCCATGTTAATGTCTGAAGACATTACCTCAAGTGAGTCCCAAGATATCACATTCAAAGTCCCAAAACATGTCATGTGAGGTCACAATGACATTTAACCTTTGGCCAGCAAAATCTTATCTAATCTTATCTAATTTCATAATCTTTTTATTTTTGCATCTATGTGAACAGTTGCAAATTGTTCCAAATTTGCAAGAACTTGCTTGAGGCACTCAAATATATTTTTCAAAAGCTTCCCGAGGTCACATTGATATTGACCTTTGGTTACTAAAATCTGATGAGATCAACTTTAGTTCCAAATGAAAGTTTGTGCCAAATGTGAAATAATTTCCTCCAGGTGTTCTTGAAATATTGAATTTACAAAACAGGAAAATGTATTTTATGTGTTATGTCACTTTGCCACCAAAATCTTATCAGTTCATCTTTGAGTCTAAGTGAACATCTGTACCAGATTCTGTTCTGTCCTTGAGATATTATGTCCAAAAGACTGGGGCAGATGCACATATACTCAAGTAACAGTGTTAGTAAATAGAGGACACTGGCAATATTATAGCTTTGTAACACAGTGTATAGGAACAGATGGTTGTCATAATACAATTGGCAAAAAGACAGGCAAGTACAGAACTGCCCACTGATGTAAATATACGTGTAAAGAATATTTTTAAAATGCAGGATTTAACTTCAACTTTGAAATTAGGCTGCTAAAATAAATCAGTTGTTACATAACAGATTAACTGGTGCAGCTTTAAAGTCTGCCTGTATGGGCCATCATTCATTAAAGAGCTGATTAAAGCTAAAAGGAAGCACCGAACATTATTTAAATCAGACTTGTTTTTAAAAGGACAGAACTGCAATAAATGATGTCACCATCAATTAAAGTAATTACAATCAGAATTTACATTTACAAGTACACTAAAACAAAATGAAAATGATTGTTTCGGGGTGATTAATTACACTGACCTTGATGTTAAAAGTAATAAAAAGTGTGTTTGCCCTTGATTCCTTGGCAAGCTGCTGCTGCTGCTCGCTGAGTTGTGGGGAGGCCGACCTGCTGCTGGCCTCTTTGTCTGAATCATATTCATTATCCCTGCTACCGGAGCCCTAATGTGGCTTTACGGGGAGCGGGTGGCGTCCCACAGGACAAATTATACCTCAGATCGCTACATTTGAGGAATAAAAGTCGTCATTCAAAAAGTCAGTTGTTTCAGTTGATGTCTGACCTTGTCATAGATGAGTCTGAAAAATTTTATTCCTAAAACCCGCACATTTGTATCAAGAGAAAAACAGTTTCAAAAATCTAACCGCTAAATATTTAGTTTTGATTAAACAAAATGTTCCGTTTGTTATCCTTTAACATTTTTGCTCTGAGGTCCTATTAAATGTGAAAACACGATTGCGGTCTCTCTAACAGATACACACTATCTCGGGATTATATTCAAGTCTTGTAAAAATACACAGGAAAAAAAAAAAGTGGCGGCAGGCTTCCACCAATGAACACTAATTGTGTGTGTCGTTCCTCTTATAAAAGAAGCAGTTCACCAATTCATGTGGAGCTGTTATTGCACAGCTCGCGACCCTTGTGAAAATGTTATGGTAGCGAGGCTCTGGATTAGGTGTCAGCGTGGGGGTGTACAGCTACTGACCAGCGTGTGGAGGAGGAGGATACGCGGGGATGTTCTAAATCATCAGTATCATCAGTTTTTATCCATTCAGAAAGTGTTGTATCATGAAAACTGAACTGGAATGTGTTTACATGACTAAATTGCAGCTTGGGTGAAGCTGTGATAGGATGCTAAATGCGATGAAATACAGTGATAAAATATAGCTATGGACAATATCATGCTGCTAAAACGTAAACTAAAAGTACATGTAAACAGCTGTTGACTTCTAGTGGAAGTTGACTAAAGATGAGTTTCTACAGGAAGATGATTAACATTCTCCACGTGTCCACTGATAATTCGTTTTTCTTTTTTTATATATTAGTTTATTCAGTTGTATTATGATCATTTTGTGGTTCTATAGTCAATTAAATATTAGGTCTATTCTTTTGATATAATTGAATTGAATTAATAATGCACCTTTATTGGCTTCAGCACTTTAAATCTACTTAAATTAGTGGCTTTACTTTACAAACAGTGATACTATGGTTTGGCCTCAGTCAGGAGTACTGAGTTTCTATTAGGACCACAGACTGTCTGTAAACGTGACATGAATTTAATTTATTTTCTTTAAATCAATATATTTTGTGATTGAGTACATTTTCTTGTTATTATGTTCAGGCTTATAAAGAACAAATGAAACAGATCAGCTCATCTACCAGTACCAGTAACAGAACTGTAGCGTCCTTGTTATCGAAGACCTGTTACTCATTTAATTAATAAAAGCCAGACACCGGTTGCTGAATATAAGGAGCGAATCTCTGGCTGCTTCCAGTTCCAGTGGTGGCCCCGTCAGCAGTCCACATGGTGGAGATGTGCCGTCAGAAATCTCCTCTCCCCTCGCCTCTCTGACTACTTCAAACCCCGGAGGAAAAGCCTGTACGAAGCAGCCAGACTATCAGACTCCAAGAGCACCGGGACCCCCCCCCCACCACACACACACACACACACACACACACACACACACCTCACTCCACAAGGAACCCTCATCACTCCCCCCCTCCACATGAGTCAAAGAGCCCTTCTTCTCCATGCCAGCTGACTGCAGGAGGAAAGTGAGGAGAGCAAGGAGAGAGGAGAGTGGGCTCAGAACTGAAGGGAAGGTGGGTGTTTGGGAGCAGAGTAGTTTGCGGTGTGTTAGAGGTGGATAAGTGGAAGTGATAAAGGCAACTGATGGTCATAAACACTGAGTTTAACCATCTAACCTCTGATCAGTTGTGTTGTCTGGTGGTTAATCGTCTGCACCGGTCAGTGACTGTCCAATCACAGCTTAGCAACCGTAACTAAGATCAGCAAGCCTTTCCAACTTTGGCATTTTCTGCGGGACAAAGTAGCATGTATATCATATATGTTTTCATAAGAATTTGTTGAACATTTAGAAAAAGCTAGGTTGTATGTAGAAATCTCTCTACAAAAAAATTACCTTTTTCAGCTTCTCTTTGAGAGGACTGGATTAAACTGTGTTTATGCAATCTGATGTAAGATGTCTATGTGAGCATGTCCAACTCACAAACTCTGCACCTAGGGGCAATTTCCTTGGTTTACTACATGACATGTGGTTAAAGTTCATGTCAAAAAGAACAAACAACTCTCTCACCATCTTTTAGGTGCCTTCTTAAATTTAATTTGGTGGTAGATAAATACTGAAGGATGAATACACAGTATCTGAGCTTCAGTGTTGAGCCATGAATGGAGGCACTGATGTTATGAGCGCTTTAAGAAAAAATAACACACGTTAGTCTTGTCAACTCTCTTTTCTGACCTGAGTCCAGTTTAAAGTGAGAAAGACCAATGCTTTAGAAGATTTTTTTTTTGAAAAGCACAAAGTTTTTCTTGATTGTTTTTCTTAATTTCAGGCTGAACTTCAACCCTCAGTGCAGCTCTGTAATCAAAAGTTTTCATGATTGAATGAGTGATTTGCCAAGATTTGAGCATGATGGAGTTACAGCCATTGGCTGGCTGGAGTTTCTGGAGTTTACAGTTACAGATGGTATTTACAGGCATTGTGGTCACATTGCCACTAGATTCAATAACTTTTCAGACCTTTTATTGACTTTTCTTTTCCAAAACAGAACCTAGTAACCATTCTAGTGACATCCAAGACAAACCTTAGACCAGTATTAGTCAACAAGCACAAGGTTGGGCCTCTGAGCTTCTGTTTCAACTGATCACACAATAGTAGATATATATGCATGAGCCTTTAACATTCTCTCTGAGTGGTCATTAATAATTACAGGGAGAATCAAACTAAAAGGCCTGAATCCACCTGATGTTTAGCAGAATGTGAATATAATGTTGATAATGTGTTGATAAGACAACTGGTGTCCTCTCATTTCACACATTGACCATATATGGTTCACGCCTCCGTGCCAGGACAATGTTTTGTCCTCTTCACGCTTGACCTCATCTTACAACACATTGACTGTGTAGCCCGGTGACCCCGACCATGTGGAGCTCAGGAAGTGAAAGACACGCGCAGTGAGAACACACTGTTAGGGTTGGGTTGGTTTAAATACAAACAAAATCAGCTAAACAGTTAGAAGAGATTATTTTAGAATGATGTATAAGGGTAATCACAACTAATTAGTGCTACACCACAATAAAAGAACAAGGCTAGTCTTGTATTTACAAGCCTCTTACATGAATTATCAATTAGGTTTTGGGTTAACCTTAACCTCCTGGGGGTGGTGTTAACCTTCTTCCAGGGAGATGTGGTTTTGTATCTGTGACAAAACTGCCTGTAACATCTGTCCAACTCAACAGTTGTGGGCTAAAAATGAAAAACTGCTTTTATTTTTCCTCTGTCTGGCATCAAGGACCTACTGTTCACTATAAATCTTCTGCTATTCTTGCTGTAAATTGCACTTTGCAAATTGTTGTACAAGAACAAGAAAGTTTGACAGGTGTAGCTACAGTAGGTGAATGGTAAATTGGGATTATTCTTCATTTATTTATTTCGTCAATTATTGTTTAGTCTGCAGCAGATTAAGTGAGTAACAGTACAGCATGTCCAACTTCGGCCTCAGACATGGAGTAGAACACAAACACACGCGCACACACACACACACACACTCACTGTCAATCCTCCATTTCCCTGCCTCACATCACATAACACCTGAACCTCACACACAAACAAGCACACATGTCCAAAGTGTTGAAGACGAGACCCACCTGCTGAAATGAACACACATTACACACACATATTAACAGTGCACGCACACAGTTGCCACGAGCACCATCCACACACAGAACGAGACGAGGTTTCTTTCGCGTTTCCTCCCCCATGGGCCAGGACATGTTCCTGCAGCACACTGCGCCCTCACAGCCCTTTGCTGAACAAGCAGCACTATTTCTAATAAGGCAGAAAAATAAATATGGAAAGTCAAATTATACTGTGAGTCATATTGCATCGCGTGTTAAATTGACACACAATAACGAGTCATTCACGTGTGCTACCAACACTAGTGATTAATGACACAGGCTGAAAATATCCTTTTAATTGAGGCTTTCTGATCGGTTTTCATACAGACGCAGGATAAGAAAATAAAAATAACAAAAAAATGCGACACGAGAAGAGAAAAGCAGTAAAGTAAAAACAGTTTTTGAGCAGCAGGTATGTGCTTAAGTGTTCGGAGGAAGGGGATGTTGGACGTTAGACGGATGAAACTCCAGAACAGGATACATCAGGGATGTGTCAACGCTGAGACTGTTGGAATAGCTGGCACCCTTTAGGCATGTAGTAACACAAGCACACACACACATTTGCAAATACACACAAAAAGACATATTCTGCAGCAAGACGGGCAGGCGTCCATCACTACTCGCGGCGCTCCGCTACTGCCTCTCCGGCACTGGCAAATTAACAGGAATTTGTCAGGGAGGGGCAATTGTTTTCTCTTTAAACGGGGCCTGTTTTCGCTGGGGAAGTCTCTTTCTTGCACGAATATTGTGTGAACTGAGGTGAATGGAGGCCTTCATAAGCTGTGAGGTGGCTGTGGTCTCCGTTGCCACGCTGCCAGCCACGCGTCCTCTCCCACAACTCTCATGGCGATTGGCCCGCCCAGAGGTAGGGACTCTCGAGGGCCTCAAGCTTCAGCAGGTCTCGGATTCGACATGACTCGACATGACTTTATTCACATGATCGTAAGCAGTTTGGTTTACTAAATATGATGCATCAAGTTACTTGTTTTTCTCTTCTCACTTGTTGAGTTTTTAATTTTTACCAACCCTTTCCTGAAGACTGCGACTGGGCGTTTCAGTTGGATAACACAAGTAAAAGTTTAGCTGGATCCAGTCACTGTGTTGAAACACAACCACATCCACTTTGCTGTGATTCACTGAGCTGGACCCTGGATGCAGTAATAGAGCCAGATATGGCAAGGTGAGTCAGCCCTGTTCTCTCTTTGTCCCAACAATTTGTCCTGCCAACTGCAGCACTGCAGGAACAAACAGTAAAGTTTTACCAGAATATGTCGGTCTTAACCGTCCCGATCTTCCCTGATGTTACCTGTTTCAGCTGCTTGACTGATGCTAAAGCTGCAGTTGATGAAAATGTCATGAAGAAGCAAGTGACCACAGATCTTGAATGATCACACTGTGCTGTGAGTGAGCAGACTGACATGAGCAGTGCAATGTGTGTGAACCTCCACAGTCTATTATAAACAGGTTAACAGTCTTTTCCACTGACTTTGTCATAGACACATGTAACTATAGTGACTGTACATAACAGAAATATTGACAGGTACAGTCTCAGAATAGTAGAAAGACAAAAAAGACTGTTTACTGTTTTATGCCACCACCACCAGTCCAGCTGTAGGTAATTAGTTATCAAATTCATGAGTTAAGGTCAAAATCAGGATGTGTGGGGTCACTCTGGCTTTGACCATTGACCTTTAGCCACCAAATGTAAAACATCCATTCATTCTTGAGTTGTAGTGAATGGTTGTGCCAAATTTTAAAGGATTCCTTCAAGGATTTCCCAAGATATTACATTTACAAGAATGGAAAGGCTGAGTAAACTAAAAACATAACCCCTCCAGTCACCATGGAGACAAAAACATAAATGCCAAACATGATAACGATAAAAAAAAGAAATTTCGAATTTAACTGATAAAATCTAGTTTAAAACTATCAAAAAAAATTAAAATCAAAAATCAAAAGACTGAGATGTGTCTAATGTAATGAACTTCAGATCTATCTATCTATCTATCTATCTATCTTTGATCCTTGTTCTGTGAAGTGACATATGCACAATAAAATGTTGGTTGGATCTGTAATGCCTCAGAAACTTCCTAAAAACCTCTCTTGCAAGCATGTGACACTGATTAGTGAGACACATTTTATGTCACAAACAACTGTTCAAAAATGTTCAGATTTTTTAGCACTTTTCACATGTGCCTGATTATGGGTGAACTAACGTTCTTCAACAAAGACGAGGTAAAAACATTTCTTAATTCTCTGTCACCTTTAAGTCAAGTGTCTGAGATGCTCAGCAACAGTTGCTAATGTTTGACTACAGATATCCATCTATAATGAAACTGTCTGTTGCCATAGATGACACAAATATAATGACAAAACCAAACCAGATATTTTTTTTGTTGTTGTTGAATGTCTGTGTCAGTATTTGTTCGTGTACTTGTACTAAATTTCTGTTATGAAATGTGCTTCGTAAATAATATTCCTTTTACCCTTTTGGTTCATTTACATGTGATGACATTGGTGTTAAGTAATCTGTGGTAGACATGTTCTCGTTTTAAATAAAATTAAGCTTTGTGCTCGCCTTTCACTCACTTTTCAATTTTGTCAAGTGCAGAATTTTTTCACGCTTACATAAATAAGGAATATCGGCCACATCTTGAGGCCATTCAGGCCTGCGTCTGAGCCACTGTGTGTTGCTCTCAGTCTCTGTCACCAGTACAAGTGGACCTCCCATTCTCTCCTTCAAAAACAATATGCTTCATTTAACTTCGCTTCACACTCACACAGTTCCGCACATTCACACCTGGGAGCTGCCCAGTAACCACAGTCCTCTACTGTTGGACACACGGCCGTGACGGCAGGTTTAGTGCCTTGCTTAAAGGCAACACACTCACTTTTAACCACACACAAACATATATGTGCACACATGCTTTACCGTCCTGGTTTTCGCAGCTGTTCTTGGCCTCTCAGCCTCAGCAATTCAAGTCTGACATTTCTATTAATCATATCCACGTCCGAGCTAAATCTCCCCCCCTTTTTTTTTTTTTTTTTTTTTTTTTTGCTGCTCGTTCTACTTTTTCCGAGAAGAGTTGTATATCCTCTGTCATGTTCTCCGTGGTGATCATCCTGTATGACAGCTTTGTTTACATGCGAGGCTCCGAGGCAGCTAATGAGAAAAGACTCAATGGAACATGACGTTTTGAGAGATTTATGGATGTTTTCCTTCTAATGTGTCACACACACACACTCACAGAGTTAAACTGATCTGAGCTGAGGATGAACTGCGTCAGCTCTGAGCGAATTCAGCAGGTGGATGTGTGTGCGATTGCAGAGGACCGAGACAAGAAGACAACGCGAGATGAATTCTAGAGAGATGTCCCTTGTGTTTGCTGTTAATTCGGTGTAATCTCGTGTGTTTTTGCACGTCCGCCCAGTACGTGTGTGTGTGTATATGTGTACACAGATGAGTGTATCCACACCAGTGTCATTTATCTCCACTTGACTGCTTCTGAATCACAGCGGTGTCTGGCCTTGTGTTAAAGCACATATCCTGCTCTCACTTCCAGTAACAGAAGCAAAAACAAATAAAGTGCTTGTTTCTCAATATTCACACATGTGCAGCTTCTCCGTCACCACTCAGAACAACAGCGCAGCTCACCGATTGGCTGAATCACATATGTAACTCCCGTAGAAGTTTTCTAATAACTGTAGCATACGTCATATTATACACACACACAAACACAAACACACAATCTGGGAGTGGAAGACACAGGTTACAACAATGACCCCAATTTTTTCACCTCCATCATCTCCGGTCAGACAAAACATTATTCAGACAGGAAGAAACTTCATCCTTTCTCTGAACAGTTCAGTCAGTGGTGTTTTTTTTATTGGGCAAGAGAATGGTGAATCACAGACATGGACATGTGGTGACAAAAAAACTCAAATCAAAACAATCGCATTTCAAGTCACTGCCTCAGTGTGTCTGGACTCTGTGATCATATTCCAGTCTGCTACTCTCTCAGATGTTACTACTTGATTTACAGAATCTTAATGGAACTAATAGACTTTACAAGTGAATGAGACTTAATTAGGGAAGTAGTTTTAGTAATGATACTAAATCATATAAAGACTAGACAAAAAGTTTACACTATAACTGGTCTTTGGTGATTAAATGGAGACTAAAATCATTATTACGCCCTGAGGAGCTGTCGAATCTCAAACTTGGTGTCCTGAAGGTCAAACTCAAAGCCTTGAAACTATCTAGAAACTTTGATGAATCAAGCAAGATTGTACTGTAGCTGTGGGAGGTATAGTGAGGTAAACTAGAATAGATTATTGGTTAGAACATTAGTGTTCAGCTGTTTAAGAATAAAAAAATATATATAATTTTAGTAACTTACTGCTTCCCCTATTTAGGTTTAATGCAATTGAGAAGTACAATTAGATACTACTGTTATTTTACAGCAGCTGCCGTTGTGAAATATGGTAAAGTTATAGTTACAACATTCAGGTGATAATGTAATAGCCCTAATGCAAATATAACGAGCCAGACTATAATTACATGACATGTTGAATGTGTTGCTTCTTCTCAAAATGGCAAACACAATCAAATGTCACATTTAGCAGCTCAGACATTTGAAATCTGATCCAGACCTATGACTTCATCGCCGACTCGGTCTGATCCGCACCACAACCTGCCTGTCTCTGCCTCCAGGTGTTTCACTGTGACCCAGTCCATCGCGCTCTCGGTGTGGCAGCTGCTGCAGCTGGGCAACTGCTGGAACCAGCTGTGTATGTGTGTGTGTGTCCGTCCAGCCAGCTGTGAGGAGAGTGAGAGGTCTTTTCCACCAGAGTCAGCAGCACCTGGGCCAGCTCAGGGCAGCACCAGCAGCCAGGCCAGGCCACCCAGCTTATTCTGTGGACTATTAGTCCCAGACTGTCTATTGTTGTTTTAAGGGGGAAAAAAAATCCCCCTCAGATTCTCTTACACTGCTCATCCGTCTGCAATGCTCCCTGCATTCCACCAGTTCATCTGAGAAGTGTCGTAATTCGGTCTGTAACCACACCCGCCTTGCCACAACCTGCTCCTCTGACAGCCTACATTTCCCACAATGCTATTCATCCATACAGGCATAGACAGCATGACAGCTGTATTTTAATAGACAAATTAAGCTTTCCAGTTTAAGGCTATATCTATTTATCAGACCCTGACATGTCATTAGAGACCATCCATAGGACCATCAACAGAGTGCTGCAAATTTTAGGAGAACAGTGCTGAAAACAAAGTTAATTAAACTAAACCACAATATTAAACCTACAAACAACTGAGGCAAAACAAAGAGCTGAAAGGTCATAAAACACATCAACATAACACCCATAAAACATTTTTATTTTGTATCCCATTTGGTCAAGACTCCAAGAAAGTAAGTGTGAGGATTTGAACTTTGTTGTATATATTGTCACTGGCATTAAGACAGGTGTGGCATTGGGATCATATTTTTTATGGTTGGCTTGTGTTTTCGTTTATTAAGACTGCTGTCGGTGGAGAAATTGAGGATGTATGATGAATTTCGATCCAGTTTGGCCATAGTGGCAGCTTGTTCATGTCTTCTGTCCAATATCCACATGATAAATAATACCAAGCTTTCACAGACTTTCCTAAAATACAGGTATTTGGACTCTTCGGTTGTTCCTAAAAACATTATCCCTGGATTATTTAAATAATATTTAAATAAGCAAAATTTTCCCTTTTAGACATTGAATTTAAAACCATGCCAGGAAATGGCAATTTTACTTGTGTTTACCCCTTCAGGAGATGACATATTGGCCTAACACCTAAATTCCAGCAGCGTCTCTGCTGTGTGTGTTTCAATCAAAACGAAACGCTGCACTTAAAATCCTGCCCTGGTTCAGGGGAGGTATAGGCCTTTTGCAGTTAAAAAACTTTAATCTCATTTCTTCCCTCTTGGAGGAGAATTGTTGCTTAAAGCTACCAGGCATCACTCCTACAGAGGTTAAGGCAGCTTTTAGCATGATCAACAAGCTGTGAAAACCCTTGCTCAGGGAAAGAGCAGCTTTACTGCGGGATTTGAGCCTCATCTACCTCTTTTTCCTCCTCCCTCTCTTCTCTCTCTTCTTTTACCTTGGATAAACAGAACATAGCCCGCTATTCACGTCACATCTTGCCAGTAGCCATCACCTCGATGGGAGCCAGTGCTCCACGAATGGTCTGGTGTTGAGTTCCACCAATAGGGACAGGTTACCGGCTCTCACTGCCAACAATGTCCGTGGAGTGCAAATGTTTATTTAAAAAGTTATGTTCGAGTATTGATTTTATTTCATTTTCCCTCCTCCTAGCCCGCCTGCTCTTGGCTCAGGTAAAGTGCCTGTCCATCATGAGGTTTTCCCGCTGGAGCCAGGCGTGTTGTCTGTCTCATAAAAGCCGCTACTATAGTATAATGTAGCCCCGTGCACCAAAATGTCCGCCTTTCCTCTCCAAGTACACTGAGCTTCTACGGAGGATGTGTGTATGTAGTGGTGGGCCAACTCCAAGAAAAATATGTTAGGGGGCCTCACTTCTTATAATAGTCTGGACATAGAATATCTCACCTACTAGTAGGAAAAATATAACAGTTAACATTAATACCTGATATGTCCCTTTGCCCACTTTTCTTATTTTATATCCCGACCCTGTATTTGTATTCAATTAGCTTTAAATGGGTTTATGTTTAATATATGGAGTCACACTAACAGTCTCTCTTCCCAAAAACATATAAAATAAAAATATATTATTTTCGCTCTTCTGTTCTTTTTCAGTAGTGCTCACAATGGCCTGAGCAAGTTGTTGGCTCTGAAATCATCCTGTCACCATG
Organism: Polydactylus sextarius; assembly: GCA_016801845.1. Lineage (NCBI taxonomy): Eukaryota > Metazoa > Chordata > Actinopteri > Polynemidae > Polydactylus > Polydactylus sextarius. Next base: position 6,952,080 of record CM028920.1, on the reverse strand, counting down.
CATACCAGGCTGGCTCGGACAAAAGATAAGTTTAGTAATGTCTTGACAGATGACATCTTTGTCAGCAGATATAGTAGTTGGTGTATTTTCACATCAAACTGCATCTTTCGCTGTGCTAATGCAATACATTACATTAAGTCCTTTAGTAGACCCTTTTTCACACAATACTTAAGCTTTGGTGCAAAAGTAGACATTGGATTTGACACTAGGCACTGAATCTGTTCAATAAGATAAAGTGGAAAGAGTACTGGTAAAGAGGTCCACAGGAAGTGGGCATGTTGGGTATGCTAGGCTCTTAGGAAAGATCATGTTTTCACAAGAAATGAGTCTTAAGGAGATTCTTGAAAATCAAGAGGGTCTCCCCTCTGTGCTGATAGCATTTGGGAGCTTGTTCCACCATCAGGGAACCATAAATGAGAACAGTCTGAGCTGCGACTGCCAACACCAGACGATGTTCCTTGGAGGAATGCAGTGGCCAAGAAGGAGCATAAGTGAAATGATTTAGTTCAAGTACATGGCTGCACACCCAAAGGTCACTCTGTATTCTAGCATTAGTTATTTGAGTTTAATTCTGGCAGCCATGGGTAGCCAGTGGAGGTCAATGAGCAGCAAAATGACACGTGCCCTTTCAAAATGATAGAAAACCTGATACGCCGCGGCATTCTGGACCATCTGTAGGGGTTTTATTGCTGTCCAACCCGCTAGAGGGGCACTGCAACAGTTCCATATGGCATCAGGGAGTGAATATGAGAATGAGATAAACCATTTCAATACCCAATGGAAAACAAGGACAGCCAAAGATGAAGAGGCAGAAGGAATCTGCCCCCAGAGTTTGGCCCCGGATTCCCTTCATGTTTCCAATGCTTGAGTCAAACTCAATATCCAATGGAAGTAGGACTGTGGGAGACCAACTTTGAGGTGGATATGGATTTGACACATGGGTGCACTTACATATATAGTATAATTTCAAACATGGTATGTGACGGTTTGTTGGGGGGTGATGTTACTTTCTATTGATGATTTTCTGATTATAAGATTTTACAAGACAAGTCTCCCTGTGAGCAGCGCCATTTCTTCATAGTAGACTGCATGCTACACAGCTAGCTGGTTTGAATGCTAGCTTGAGTAAAAGAAAAGAAGAGATAGAAAGAGTAGCAAAGCAAGACTTGAAACATTGGTGCTGCTTTCTACTACAGGAGACAAGTCTTTTGACAGACATTTGATGCCTAACTGGCAACACTGGCGCTAGACTGGCAAGTAAACAACTGTTACTGCCAACATTGGCTATGTAGAAATAGCAAAAACTTACATAAAGCACCTTTAATGTGACATGTGACAACTGTTGGACAGTATTATTTTTGTTTTTATCCAACACGTCTATGAATTCTATGTCCCACCTCAGCTCATCAGTTATTTTCCGAAAAACCTTGGCCGACAAATGGAAACCTGAATGCTGTCAATGGCTGAATATCGTTGCTTGCATCCAAATGTCTGCATGAGAATTACTGTAGATGTCATTGAGATGTTATTTCAAAATATAAAGGCTCTAATGTAGTTTTTAACATACCGCTTCAATAAATCGGCCCTGCTATGTGTTGAACTTACTAGAACCATTCAAATTAAGTCTCTTTACACAGGATTTTTGCACAAGGTTTTAAGAGCATCTCCCATGTGCGTGGCCTCTGTGGATCTCCTCCTCATTACACATGCTCCCTGTTTGCCCACAACAGCAGAAAACAGCCAAGATCAACTCGATGCTTAATGCTCGAATGTCACAGACTGTCATTTACAGTCATGCCAGCGCCCTGTTTTATTGTGCCAGTGACTTTAATAAGTTTGAAAGGCGTCTTCCAAGAGTAATTCTAGAGGTCCTGAACCCCAGGCTTCTTCCATGATACCATTGTGTCATGGCCTCAGTGCAATACAAGGGAAGGTACTGTTGAACTGGCACAGGGCAGAGTTCAGATTCAGCTGTGTATCTTTAAATGAATATACAGTATGTGGAAATGCAAGTGTGCGTTCAGGTGTAACTACAGTATCTCCAAGCCAACATATATTCACACACACACACCATATATAAAGATATACAAATGCTGAATATGTGTACACTAAAAATAAAGACTAATGAGTCGGTAAACTGTATTATTTGCTTTGGAGGGAGATTTCAGTCAATGCAAGAGCCTCAACAGATTATTTCAACCATCACAAAATATCACCCGATCTCTTTTTTAAATAAATCATTTACCAGTACAATTGGAAAACCATTCCCAATTGTACTGCCCCTTAAATCTGATTAGTTTACTTGTTTTGGCATAAATATCCAGCACAATACTTCTCATATCTAAGCATTGGCTCATAAATTGAGCAATTATGGCGGCACAAATTGCTGTTTGGCTTGCTGGTGAAGCTTATAAACCTATCAGACGGGGTATTAAACAATCTGAGAGTCGCTGCGTTATGCCCTCTTTGCTTCTCATTTTCCCCAACATTTACAGTTAAAACTGTGCGAGAATCCACCGAGAACAGCATTGACAAAACTGTTGCAAAAGTCTCACATATTTCTGTGTGTTTGTTGAAGTTTTGCTTCTGCAAAAATGATGTTTTCTTTAAAATTGTCTGAGGTACGGGGGAGGAGTTTGCTTACAAACTGTCCCGACAAAGTTATCCAACATGATATCAGTGCCAAAAAGCATTAAAATCTCATTTTGTTATCTGCGACTACTATCAACAGGAGTGGTATTATCCTATTCTCCCCTTTAAATACAGTAGTTGGGGGGAAAAAACAAAAATTATCCAGACAAGGGAACCAACAACAACAAAGAAAGAGAGAAAAGAAAAATAGAGTGAGATAAGAAACTGTGTGTATCCAATCAATCTGTTAACATCCCATCGTGCTCTGTGATTTGCATAAATGGAATGGAGGAAGCATAACTGGCCTACATTTTGCACCAAGATCCCAAGCAAAAAAAAGCTCTCAGTCACTCTGAAAGAGTGTTTATTATTGCGGTATGGATGACAGGATCTTCAGTCACAAAGACTGCTTAACTAGCAAATGTTTGAATAACAGCAGTGATTGAGTGGATCTATTGAAAGGACACATAATGCACAGAGAGACGGTGGCGGCGTGGTAGACCACAGCTCGTTTTTTGCCCCGAGGCCTCTAGCTGGTTAACCCCGCTGTGACGTGATCGGATAGACCAACAGATGACACACACAGGGATATTATACCAAGTTAGAAGTGAACAAACCACTAATTCCACAGACAAATGAACGTTTGAGAGTTCAGTGGTCAAAAAACATAGGCACACATCTATGCTGTAGGGATGTAAAAAGAAGTGATTGGTCAGGTTACTAGATGACTAATTCTCCACCATGTTCTCCACATGTTGGCCACAGTAGCCCCAATGAGGCCCTCTGTTATGGTTTCCTAATACACCTATCCATTTAAAATAAAGAGTCACTTCAATTAAAGATATCGTGATGAGAGTGGTCCCTTCCAGGATAACAAAACCTTCATCAACTAGTGTGAATCATACTGTATACCATGGCTTAGTCAGCAGGGTCCAATCTAAACAAACACCTATATGGGAAACCTGAGAACACCATGTGGGAATAAATGAGGAAAAAGTGGAAGAATGTTATTTATCCCTCCTGCTGGGGTCTACAGACTGGTAGAATTGAAGCCAAAGAGCAGTGAAACTGTTTATGAGGCTGCTCGTGGCTTGCAACACCTTCCTAACCTTGGAGAGACTTGATGTTTCAGCAGTGAAACAAGCTCTCAAATCCTTTACTTAGGTAAGAACACAATAAAGATCCATCACAAGCAAGTTTGTGAAGTAAAACTGACTCAACAATGCAAGTGGGTTATTATTACAGATGCATTAATGTGCATGCAGCATTTTATTGTTGTAACTGGTCAAGATGCAGGTATTTCTAACTACGTCAAGGTTAAAAACCATATAAACCATCATAACTAGAATAATCCCTTGAGTTGCTGGAAGTTAGTGGTTAAAATAATGCTTTTTTGATTTCCTTCTTCTTGTTCTTGTCCTTCCTGTTAAAAGGGAGTTTTTCCTCTCCATTGTCGCCAAGCGCTATCTGGTGCTATATAAATAAAACTGAATTAAATTGAATTTTTTTGGGCATCACACTGACTGTTACTGGTGACCTTTGGCACACATCAGTTCATTGTCAAGCCAAACTGAATGTTTCCACCAAATTTGTAGAGATTCTGTCAAGGTGCCTCTGACATCTCAAATTCAAGAGGCCAAAAACATGTTTTGTGAGTTTGCAATGACCTTCGTCTTTTGTCTAGAAAAGGTCATCTAGTCTACTGTGACGGTCATGGAGAGACCACACGTCTGCTGATTTTCTTAGGTACAAGTTGTCTTTGCACAAACTCCCACACACACACACACACAGACACACAGGCTAACAAACGCTGAGTATAATCAAACTCATGTACACACAACAGAGCTATCAATGGACTCAGTACTGTTTGTGCACATGTAATGGACATTTTCCTGAATGAAATGAAATGCTAGACAATCTTATGATTACGCTACAAACATCTTTATTGTGTTTAAGTAGGCGCCTAAACTTGAGTGTATAAAACAACTAAAACAAAAACAAAACAAAACAAAAAAACAGCATAGCATAGTGATACTATGTTGAATGTTGCTCCTCTGTGTGGGCAAAGGAGTACCATTGGGAAACGGGGTACCATTTATTTGGTTCTGGTTCACCCAGCTCAGGCCCATGGGGATGACAGAGACAGCCTTGATTAAGCCGCCTCCAGTTTTGTTCTTTACATGTGTCACTGGGTTAAATTACATTTTCAAGAAATTAAATAAATTTGCTGTTTAAATGTTGTGGAATATTATGATGATGCATAAGAGTCTGTCATGTTGTTGCTTGTGTTGTCTGATAGTTGTGTGTTCCCACATGCATGTGAATGGTGCTGGTCACCTGGTTTATGTATGTCTGTCTGTCTGCCTTATGTCTTTAGTCTAGTGTGTGACTGTAAGTATCACTCTGCTGCATTATTGTTCTCTGCAATTCAAAGACACTTGGCAGATTTGTATCTTATTTTTGGTAGCTTATTTAAGCTTTGAAATGCCATCTTTTTTTGTTTCTTTTTTTTTTTTTTGCTTAAACTATTTTTCTATATTTGTTCTTTATATATGGACTCATATTGTTAAGTTTTGATACAAAGCCTGAAATACAAACATTTATTTCTGTCCATACTATTCTCTCTCACTTTGAGTTTTTGGCCTGACCCAGGAGCCTTCAGTGGCACCCACTCGTCCATTCCTTTACATTTACAAGAAAGGAGATTGGTGACAGAAGCCACGAGACACCTATGACTATTCTGCAGACATTAAAGGTTCAGCTGAGACACAACAACTGTTGCCAAGGTTCTTCACCGGTCAAAGCATTTTGGAAGAGCGGCAAAGAAATGAAAGACACTGTTAAAGAAAGCTCATATTAACAAGTCTTCTGACTAGAGATTGCCCAAAGGCATGTGGGAGACTCTATAGTCAACTTGGATGAAGGTTCTTTGGTCTGATGAGACCAAAATGGAGTTTTTATCCATCAAACTGAACTCTATGTTTGGTGGACACCAAACACTGCACACTACTATTTCTTCCATTCCCCTAAAATATAGGGAAAGCCAGGAGGACAATATGATTCAGTCAGCTGATTCAGAGAGCTACAACTTAGGAGATTTATTTTCCAGCACGACAATGACCTGAAGCATGCAGTGAAGGCTATACAGTAAAGGTTGAAAGACAACATGGTGAAAGTTCTGGAGTGGCCGAGTCAAAGTCCAGACCTCAATCCAGTAGAGAATTTGTGGTTGGACTTGAAAACGGCTTTTCAAAGCTGAGAGAGGTTAAGAAGATTTAAAGATGTGCAGGACTGACTGAGACTAAGTACCAAAGATGCATCTACTAAATACTGACATGACACTGACAATACATACTGACATGAATATTATTATATTCTGACTTTTAACATATATTTTGACTTTCCTTTGTAGAGACATATATTTTTTGCAAGTTCTAGTCAAAAAAGCCTACTTATTTTGACAATTATTCCATTTATAAAAGCAATAACAGTGGAAATTATCCAAGGGGGTGAAGACTTTTAGGGTATAAAACCAAATAAACAAATAAAACCTAATTTCTGAAAATACCAGACTTGATGCTTATAGTTTACGTTCACTTCTGTGTAACAGAAACAGAGAAGAGGTGAATATGTTTTTAAAAGAAATTTAAAAAAAGAAAAGACAGGGGATAATAGAGTGCGACAGAGTCACAGGCGGGGCTTTGCTGAATGGGATGTGGCTCATTACCTGTGATCAGATATTATCCAGCCACTGATGGGAGAATTAGGGAGCAATTATGTGTGTTACCAAGCTGAGAGGCCTCTCTGGCACCAAAAAACATTGGCTGCTCAGAGTTGGCACACTGCAGTGCTTTATAAACACATTATATCTGATCACAGAGGGAGAGAGAAATATAACACACACACACACACACACTCATACACATCCATGTGTACACAGAGGCAGCAGAGGAGCCACTTGACCATGTCTTTACTTGATGATGAACTGTGAACAGACACACTGCGCCTGTCTTACTGCAGGATGGATGGAAGCAGCTGACGAATTTGGACGGTGAGAAGGAAGAAGGAGAAGGTGGTGGTGCTGTCAGCTTGTCCTGCTGAATTATGGGATTCAGAGTTTGAAAGGGTAACGTTTCACAGCCTGTTGGGTTTCAGAGGTATGCAGTCGGCCTTATGCAGCAGTAGCAGCAGCAGCAGCAGCAGCAGCAGCTTTAGCAGAGTAATGTGTGGCACATGTGCCTCCAGGTTCCCACTGACTCTGTTACACTGCTAATGCAGCATTTTTACCACATTCTTAGTGAGGTGATGCTGCCAGCAAAATAGCATATTGTTCAGACTTTAATTTACTATGAAATCCAGGAGTGCAGGAGTGGGCAAAAGTGTAGATTTGGTATCTGTTTTTCTCCATTCTTTGGGACTGCAATAAAATTATTATTACCAATCAATGGATTGTACACTTTTTACAATGGTCTCATTAATCTGTGGAAAAACTGTGTGCTAATAACTACTTAGTGAGCTGTAAGTAAAATAAACCAGTTGATTGTCTCCATATTGAACTCAAACTATATCTAGTTCAATTGACTGCTTATTCAATCATGAATGAAATATATTCCATTTTCCTTCCAGTAAGGTTTTTACATGGTTTTTAAACCTGAACTATCATTACTGTACTTTAATAAAAAGGATACTTAAAGTTGTTTGGTCTTTCATTAATAAAACAAACATTTTTATTCTGTATGATTGCACTGATTGGCTTGTTATCCATTATTTATTTATGTATATACAGCAGATACCAGAAGTCTACACACCCACTGATTAAAGTTACAGGTTGTGATTTATTTCAAAATTTTTCCACTTTTAATGTGGCCTTTACAATTATCTGAAAAACAAACTGAGACCTTTTAAAAAGAAAAAAAAAATATATATATATAAAAAAGAATTGATATGGTTGCATAAGTGTTCACACACTATTATAACATTCAAATTAATGTTAAATAGTAGTCAGTACACTACCGCCATCAATTAAAATGGCTGATGATGACTGATGATTAACATCAAAGAATCTTACAGCAAAAGCCATAGTCCACAGAGAGTGTACAAAGTATCAATGGTATGTCATTGTTGAGCGGTATCAGTTTGGAGAAAGGTGCAAAAACATAAGTCCATGTCTTTATTAGATTTACTATAGTCCACGGTAAAGACAGTTGTCATTAACAACAATAGTGACTTCTCGGAGAACTGGACGTGTCTAAAACTTATGAAAAGGCAAAACCAACATTAAAGGAACAGGAGGAATCTCATGTTTCCTTTGTACATCAAGATGGAAGAAAAACATCCAAACCGTGCCAGATTTTGAAAAAACATTCATCAAAGTTCCAAAAAAAAGCCTGTTTCTCTTGTGTTTTTTTTTTTTTTTTTTTAATTTAAATAGTCAAAAGACATTTATTTTCCATTTATGATCAGCATGTTTCTAAATTGATCAGGGAATAATTTTGATTATGTGCATGAATGGGCCTTCATTGAAACAGCAACAGGGTGACAACAAATATTGTATTTATTTTATATTTACAACTTACAATATAACTATTTAGAGGGTTTTTTATATAATTGTTTCCTGGTTAACCAAAAAAAAAAGTCCTCTGCAGGAAATAAATACTCTTCTATTTGCACAGTGAGTCTGTTTCTTTTCTATTTTAATGACGTCTAAATAAAAAATAAAGATGTAATAAATGTCCCTGTAGTCAGTTTATTAAATAGACTTACAACAAGTGACGATGAAAACACTTTGCCACCACTTTTCATCTGATGACAAGCGATGACAGCTTGGTACTCGTCTACTTCCGTCGCTGGAAAACACATAATCTTCAAGCTGCGGCTGTGGATGTGTCTGTGTATGTATAAGCTTCTATCTCTGTCTCTCACTATAAATAACGTGTATTTATCCCAGAAATAGGATGTCTTCTTGAAAAACCAGCACTTCCTTTAAATAAACTCAAAGCAAGCTGAAAAAACTTTCAGTCTTGTCCACAGCTGGGCAGCTCCACGTATTAGAGTTGACAAACGTCATTAAAATTCACCGCTCCAAATAACAAATCTTTCAGCGGCTACGGGCACACACATATACTCACACAGACCATATAACCCCCCCCCCACCAATACACACACACACACACAAACACACACACGCACGCACACACATACAGTCACTCATACAACAACTTTCAGCAACTCAGCCGAAACAGGGATATGCTAACCTCGGCAGAGGATGTCCGTCGGGACACCGTGGCCAGACTTGGGTTTCCCCCCTGGGACAGACCCTGGCTAGCACACATGCTAATGTTTGTATGTCTCTCCTGCCTCTCCTTCAATCTTCATAAAATAATCTGCTTCATCTGGGCCTCCAACCAGGCTTTTCACCACCTATTAGCTCTAAAAGTTGTACGGGTGACAAAAGAAGGGTTTTGACAAAGCACCAAAACAGATTGTCACAATGCACTGCTTTTCAAAAAAAAAAAAAAAAAGTCCTCCCTTTACCTGATTACTTCCTCAGACTGAAGGGCTGTTGATTAGCAGCCGCTTGAGAAAACTGAACGTCAGGAACGCTTTGCGAATGATTTAATCATTCAAATCAGTAGACAGTCAGTTAAAAGAGAATGGAGACAGCTCAGGTTAGGTGTGTTTGAGCGTCTGTGGCTAAACACAAGCCGTCCGTGCAGCTGAGTAAAGCTCGACCACAATCTCTTGAAGGCCAACAATGTGAGTGCCAGCCTGCTCCAACCAGGGCGGAAATTTGGCACTTTGTGGAAGGTGCAAGGTTTCGAGGTAGAAAAAGAAAAGCTTGGAGCAGCCGCTTACCTCTGCTTTCCCCCTGCAGGAACTTTGTCATCACTGTACACTCAGCAAAATGATTCTGGATTACTTGGTCTAAAACTAACAAATTATGTCAAATTTATTCAAATATAACAAACCCGTCTGGTCCCTATAACCAGCGTATTTTAGCGGTCCAACGTTTTAAATGGGTCACACTTCGGTAACAGAAAATTTTATTTCATTTCCATGTGTGCGAGACAACATTTTTTTTTTTTTGCACAAATTGCAATTATTGTCTGAACAAATACACGTTTATGTTGTTGTAGCTGCTCGATATATAAAAGAGGAACTGACAGATAAGTCGTTTATTTTTTGCTCATGTGGAGACGGCAGCAGCTCATTAAAATAACAGAATATTGGAGGATTAAAATGATACATGGACCTGCTTCTGCTGCACTCAACACTTTCAAATCACAGAATTTATGTGTAATACGTGTAACAAATCAGGGCGAAATTCTTGGTGCTAGGTTAAATTTCGATGAACTTTTAACAAACAACTTTGTACCACTGAACAAGTCGTCTCAAGAGCTGTTGATGAGGAAAAAGCCAACAAGTTCAATATGAAGCAAAATTTATTGCATTCAATTAGATTATTAAAATGCTTCATTAGTACCACTACTTATTGTCCCATTAGTAAGGCAATAGGCTCAACAACATACAATGCAATATTGTTGTATTGCCAGTTTCTAACACTTTCTAATAACTTCAATTACCATCTTGTGGCAGTACACCTCTACAAGCCAGTCCAGCTACAGGTAATCAGTGCTTTAATTCATAAGTTATGGCCAAAACATGTTGTATGAGGTCTATGTGAACTTGATCTTTGACCATGTGCCACATGACTGATGATTGTGTTACCAATGTTATGTCAACATTATGTGCCTGCTTTGGACTGTTAACTGGTCATAAAGTAAAGCTAAGACAAAATGAGCCCGTATCCAAGAAGACTCACATCGAACCATCATGGTTTATGTGTAAAACATCAGATTGCGCATTAGTGAAGAACTTGCTAACTACAATAATTTACCTGTAAGCCACATGAGTGATGACTACGCTGCCAATGTTCTGGAGTCCAATATTATGTGTCTTTTTTGGACCTTAAAGCTGTGATTTGAGACAAAATTAGCTTGTATCCAAGAAGACTCACGTCAAACCATCATGGTTAATGTGTCCAAATGCATAAAAAAAGGGATATTCAGCAACTTTTGAAGTCGGTGAAAATCCCAGTCGACTCGTAATGAAACCACAACAGCAGACAGGCCTTCTTCACAGCTTCTCGCACACGTTGTTAAAGGCTGCTGCACCGTGCAACGCTGCACAGCCTGCAAAACAGACAGCATGGAGACTGACTGACTGCTGACATACATGGCACAGGGAACATGTCGGCTTTTGTCAGACTTCCACATGTGTTTCCAATGGGGGGGATATTAGATTCCGGGCTGGTACAAAGTGTTGGCTACAGCTGAGGCACGTGTGTGTGTGTGTGTGTGTATGTGTGTGTGTGTGTATGTCCACATAAACACACCACACGTGCACATTGAATACGGTACGAGATGTAGACAGGTTGTGATAGGAGAGTGGTGGCAGTGGGTCACCCCAAGTGAATATAAGTGTGTGTGTGCGTCCATACGCTCCAGGTTCAGGTTACCGTGTGGCTGCTGAATGTCTAACGAGAGAGGATGTCAGTCTTGTTTGAGAAGCGGGTGTGACAGCAATGGGATTCGGAGGAAAATGAAACCTCAGCAGAAAAGATTATGTACACAGTAGTAGCCGTTTTAGTGGCTGGCGAGTTTGTGCTGCTTTCAGCCTGCATTGGCAACGCTGCTGCATGCTGCATCAGGTAATCAGTGCTGGAAGACAAAACCAAATACAATTTACATTTCACTTCTAATGCCTTGTAAAATTCTTGTGAAAGAAAGGAAGCATTATGCTTTTTGCAAACTATACGCCTTTGATGAGGATAACGATAGCTAGGGTTAGGGTTTGTTTTAAAACACAAAGGGTTATGCCTGACCTTAGCCTTAATCTGTCACAAGTTTATTTTCTATGAGAAAATTTAAAAAACTGACAATGCAGAAATGACTGAAATGTTTGTCTCTCATAGCTCCAACTTCTCTTTGCCAAAAAAGAGCCTTTGAAGTAAAAATTTACTTCAAAGGTTAACAAACAGAGTCAGAGTTTTCACAGAAGTAAAAGATTGATAAAATCATATGAAGAAGAACATTAGAACCAGGACAAGTTTTCTGGGAAGCTGCCTTGTAAACACCAACTCTGTATTTAACACATAGTAATACACATGGTTCTGATTTTATGTTCAAAAAAACAGTGAAAAAGTCACATTTACCTGAAAAGTTGAACTTCTCTAATGTATTGTCATTTGTTGGCAGCATCAAGATCATTGTAGTTCATTCAAAAAGCAGAATTCCAAATTGCTTAAATGAGGAAAAAATGTTTTTTTTTGTTTTTAGACTAAACAAAACTTCATGATCAATCATTCTAATATTACCTCTGTGATACTATGTATATTTAATCAAAGTTAAGTAAGTTCAGCAATAGTGAAATATAAAATCATGAGCACTTATTTTCCAACTTCCTAGAGGATCCTATCAGTCACATTTCCTCATTAAACTTATTCCAGTGTGTCAAAAATTAAAATGTAACACAGTCAGAGGCTGCCAGTCTTCTCAAAGTCAGGTGCATTTAGTTACAGTCATACTGCATTATGTATTGATGCTTGAATGCTGTGTTTAAGGTAAGGAAAACAAGTGCCTGGATGCGGAGTCTTAATCAGTTACAGGAAAGGGAAGAAGAAAAAGTCAGGTCAAGAAACACAGGCGCTCACACACTCCCAGTTGACCTCCATCCCTAACCTCCTCTGTGGAAAAAAGCTTACTTTCTAATAACACACAGCTAAGTAAAAGTTTATGTTTTCAGCAGCCAACAAAATAAATGAAACAGAGCAAATGTGAGCACGAGACGCTGTCGTTTTCGAGTTGTTTTTATCGAAGAAATGTGGACTTGAGGAAGCGGAGAAAGCCGAGGGGGCGGTAGAAAAGCTGTATATTTGTACAGATTTTAACTCTTGTGATGTCATCCTCTGACAGTAAACATTTATCTGTGTTTTATAATGGAGATCCAGATCCAGGGTCATTAACGAACACAGAATGGATGAGGGAGACCACCATCTGAGGCCTGAATATGGTCCCAGTTACAGAGCATGGACTTTCTGTTGCCATGCTAAAGTCATTGAAACGAGGATGGTTTACTCAACGGGCTGGTAACGAGTTGTTCTTGGTATCCTGAACCTGTTATGTGTCAGAGGTCAGACTGAGGACTTGCCTCTCAAACTACTTAAAAAAAAAAAAACAAGAGAAAAAAATCTCTGTCATTCGTTGATGATGACAACTTAGAAATCCATAGAAATGTTAATCACATTTTAAAGATAATAGGTATTAAAGACACCATACTGGAAATGCTTTCAGCAGTTGTGGTAGATCAGTGAAGTCTGGATTTAGCTGTTTTTGTCATCATCATGGGATCACTCAGACTGGTTTACATTACAGCTGACATTCACCCACTGATGGAAGAGCCAAAGAAGCAATTTGGGGTTCAATATCTTGTCCAAGGACACTTGGACATTCGGACTGGAGTCATGACAAAGTCAATGATTCACTCTGTCTCTACCTGAGCTACAGCCGCCACACAATATAGCATGTTTTTGTACGTGTTTACACATGATATCACCATAAAGTGATGACACAGTGTTGTCACACATATCAGATATTCAACCACTTGACTTGGTTACCATTTTTCAAGTGTTTTAAGAATTTGCTTATAGAACAACTGACTATAATCAGTGTTGTGACATGATTATTATGTGACAATGTGGATTAAGTGAGTACAATGAGATTTTACTCACAGAACATGTTTTAATTGACCATCTTAAATAATTCTCCGCAGAGTGAAAATACTTTCTCTTTAAAACATGTATATATCACACATATATAACACACGTTTGCAAAGGTTGTTTCCTTTCCTTCATTTGCTTAAAATGTCCCACTGTTCAGGAATTAGACAGAAAAATATCACCATATTCTTATGTCCTCCACTCTCAGCACCGAAAAGAACTGAACAGATTTGCTTCATTTCAGCAAACTCATCCAATGATTACAGTGACTCTCTGTTGATTTTGTTCTTATGCTGTTATAAATTATGTAGTGACTGAGCTGTAATCCTTGGAATTTTGACTGTTGCAAGTCCCAACCCCCCACCCCACAGTGACTCTGGTGGCTTTGATCTACTGGCTTGATTTCACTTCTAGTCCATTCTGTTGAGGCAAACAAGGAGGTTTAAATTGTTTCTTTAACAAATGAAACACACTGGCTGGCAACTATGAGGCTAAAAACTCCTCCCTCTTGACTCTCTAAGTTCACGAAATGAATCGGACCCAAATGTGATCTTCAGGCTCTGATGGGTCCAATTATCTGCATCCTATTCTTTCTTTTATTTTCAGACTGTCAACAGGATTTAACAAACCCAAAGCCAACTCGTTATGACTGGTCAGGGTTTTTTGTGTTCATTGTGAGTAATCAGTGTTTGCTTAGTCTGAAAAACCTCTAGACACTTGTAACGCCGGGTATTTGAACCAGGAAAAAAAAGTCAGATTCGCTTCACGTACAATGGCGAACAACCAGTCATTTAAAAAACTACAGCATTTCTGAGGAGCCACTTTAAAGCTACACAGAGCAAAAATGCAGAAAGTGATCCAAACAAAGATTTTTTTTCACTTGCAGATGCAAACATGAAACAGGAACTGTGACATCTGCATCAGTGACATCTGTATACACTCAATGTGCTGTGGATAAAAGTATCTACCAATCGCAGAGCGTTACTGGCTTTTTTACGGCTCACACACGAGGAATTCTGGTTGGTAAGTCACCCAGATAATGGTGCGGAACCTGTCCGTGCAGCGGGAGGTGATATTGGTGTTGTTCACACTGCTGACAGTAGTTCCACCGACCGGTCTCACCGGGGGTCTGGCCCACACACAGCTTTAGTATAGACCAAGCATGGAGAAGGTAAACAGTGATGAAGCTCTTGCCTCCCCCACACAGCATGTCGTTTCACCACAGACAGAAAGAAAAACAATGAAACCCAAGTGATGATCCATGTGAAGGTTTGGACGAGACAACTGTTCCTGTGGGTTATGACAGGTAGCCAGTCCAATGTTGTACAAGTTCTCATTTACTGGGCATCTGTCTGCTCTCATAAACATCATGCAACAACCCAGTTAGGTACTATTTGACTCTCAATAGGGCATTGAACTGAAGGAGAATTGTCTGCTACTTCAAGTTGACACTACACTTCTATCTATTTGGTTCAAAATCAGATAGTTCTGAGTCAAATATAATCAACATGACCCTGCAGTGGACTCCAGCACAAAAGAGTTAGTACTGCTCTGAAATTTGGGGTCTGTATAAAACCATAATGATCCTGAAAGCAAAATTTAACAAAAAGCATTTGTTTTTGTTTTTTTTAAATGTAAAACAGAATAGATAGCAGAGACTCTGGCTGTAGTCTAGCAGACCTCTGGCATCTTTGGATTCATTTTTGCATAGAGGAAGAGGGGTGATGGCCTTTGGTTTGGTTTCACAATATCATAGTTTTGGTTTACCACACTACTTAAAAAAGTAAAGAGGAAAAGGCTTTTGGCTTGACTGTGGGGATTTTGGCCACTTTTTAGGCATTTATCTATGTTTTGGGGTTCCACAATTGGTTCAGGGTGAGTTTTGGTGTCCTTTTATTTTTTTCTTTTGCACCCCTAATTTGGGCCATATAGGTGCAATACATCCTTCCAAAACTTTGCCAAAATTGATTTTGCTATCTAGGTTTATGAGTCTCCACCAGTAACAGAAAACATGTTGTGTGAGGTCACAGTAATGTTCACCTTTGGTCACCAAAAATCAGTTCGTCTTTGAGTCCAAGTAAATGTTTGCGCAAAATCTGAAGATATTTGCTCAAAAGAGAAGGCTTTTCAGATATTATATTCAGTCCAAAATCATGTTTTGTGACATTGCAGTGACCTTTGACCTTAGGACACCATAATATAATTGATCTAATGAATTTAAAAGGAGTCTCATCATTCTTGACATACTGTATTCACAAGAAAACAGTGGACGGACAAATCAAAAATACATAACTTCTTGTCAGATATTTAATTTTCATAATATTCAGTAACTGTGATGAATATATTTCACATAGTAACATAAATAAAACTTGTGCCCATCATTGTGTGTGTTCAGTTATAATCATGTTGCTTAGTCAACAAAGTGGACACAACCTGACCTGCAGAAGATAAGAAGATGTACATCACCGTCATGAAGTAACACATAAATTAAATCTGGCCTGTGCTCCCAGCTGTAGACCACAACAGCATCAACCCCTCTAGTCTGCAAGACCCAGTTTGTAATTGGCTGTATGACCGCTGCCGAAAGACTCTGTGATCCCGGTCTCCATGACGATGACAGCCGCTGGGAGCGTTCTGACTCATTTGGGCTGCGTTCACCGTGAGGGAGAAAGAAAGTTCAGTGGGAGAACAAAAGGAAAAGAAACTAGTTTTTCTGCAGTTACATCGTCAACATGAAGAATGAAGGAAACTGATGCGTTAAAGATACGGTAGTAGATCCAGGTTAAGGTTCATGTGCACAGAAAATCTAGTTTTATTATTTTCTAGTTTTTTACTATTTCAGGTTTAGTTTTATTTCAACCAAACTGGAGTTTTTTAGAATAAAGTGCACAATGTATTTTACTTTGAGTTGCTATGTCCAAATTCTGGACCTTATTTCTGTCCGTCACATTGTTTCCCTTTAATTACGAGAAATAGGTCAAGAAACAAGGTCACCGGGGCAAAAATCAGGAAGTGACCTGACGCAGAACGTCACTCATTTATGGTCCAGGACTGTTTCTGGTCCTTTGACACCTCAATAATTATAGCTCATAAATTACACTGCTGTGTCTGGCAGGCAAGAGTTAACCTAGTGAGAGAGTTTAGAGGTCTGCAATGTATGACTGTGTGTGTGTGTGTGACAACAGCTGATAAATAAAAGTAAAGTAGAGCGTCAGTAAGAGTGTTTAGTGATCACTAGCATCAGATCAAAGGACGAGGAGGAGGAGATGTAGAGGTGAAGACATATTAGTAAAGGAGAGATAGAGCAGATAAAGCAGACGAGGAGTTGTCGTCAGTTGGCAGGATGATTGAACATATAGCTTTTTAAATGCGTCAGAGTAATTCACATCCTCTGAAAACAAACAAGCTTTGTCTTAACGCGAGGTATTTCACACCAATCTTGTGTGGGAGCTGCTGTGTAGGCTTTAAGAGAACCTGTGTGTGTGTATGTTTAGTATGAGATCATATGTATCTCTGCATGTGTGTTTGTGCATGTGTGTGTCAGAGGTTTCGGTTCGTGTGAGAGGCAATCAAGCAAAGTTTGTGTACCTAGGCAAGGCATGAAGCGTCTGGGTAGGACTCGGACTTCGCTTCCCACAACGCTGCTGTATCTGTGTGCCTTCGTTTCAGTCTTTCCCACACAAACACACACACACACACACACAGAGAGAGAGAGAGAGAGAGAGAGAGAGAACCCCACAGACTAAAAGCTGTTTCTATGATCTACGTTCAAGGGTAAAAGCCTAAATCTTAGCCTTGACCCCCCTCCACACCCAGATTCCACACTTGTCCCTCTAATCCCGTCCCATCCCACCGACAATCCCGTTTCCTCCCTTCTCGCTGTCCTCCATTGATCCGCAGCTCAGACAGAAAAACATACATTGCTTCCACAAAGTTTGAAAACACACACACAACCACACACATCATTTTCTTCCACACCACCTCTGGTTAGCCTTGCTCTTCCCCTTCCTACTCTCCCTCACCTGACCTTTCTCAACTTTGGCTCCATGTTTGCTTGTGTGATTCCTCCAAATTCTCACTCCTCCCCACTATTAACTCACTCCCCCAACCTGTTGATTGACCCCTGACCTCTCCTGTTGTTTTAGCAATTTAAGGAGAACGCACATTTATATTAATGAAGTGTTGGCCAGGTATGTAAGCAGACATAAAAGAAAGATTAGATGCTGTCATAGCAACGCCAAAATCTCGTAACAAATATTGGACGTATTGCTGTGAGTTTTTGTGCTATCATTATTGGCTTCAGCAATCCCAGACTTTTCATATTTAGTTTTTAGTTTCATTTGTAGCTGATTGTTCTAACTGCCAGATTGAATTATGCTAGCCCAACAAGCTAATGTGGTAAATCAAACGCTTAAAATCCAAATGTTATTGTGAGCATGTTAGCATCTCACAGAAGTGCTAGCAAACCTGCAGTTTTTTCAGCAATACCTTTCATTTCAACTACTCTGCAACTTTGCTCACCCAGAATACATCTCTGCTTAAAACAGTAAGTCTGAACATAGAGTAGCTAGAGTAGGTTAGTTACAAGAAGGTTTCCAGGCCTGAGCTTATCAAACTGTGCAGTTTGCCTCCCAAGGGAGGACGTGGGTGAGGCTCAGAGGGAGCGAGACATAACTGAGGCAAGAATACTTTGAGGTCAAAAAGACAGGATCACCCTGGTGGTCTAACAAACAGTATGAAGTTAGTTATTGTGGTTTGGCCTTCTTACTAACACGGTCAGCAGTTGGACTTGCAGCACTGACGATGACACATAGAAGCACTGAAGATAGTTAAACTCTTCCTGGACAGTGTCAGGCCCTGAAAAGCCCTTTCACTGGAATTTCGGAGCACTTTGTAAACATCTATTTAACGAAAGGAGCTTTATAAACAAAGACTTATTTTTAATAGAGGATTAACAGTAATGGTTCCCTTCTTCCCTTTTTAAAGAATGAATATGAGAGGAAAACAAAACTTTTTGGCTCTGCTCCATAGTTAACCCGACCAACTTAGATTATTTCTGCCTCTGCAACAGCTGCTTGTGAAATAATAAAACTGTATAGCTAAAAGACTAATCCACAGATTGCATCATGTAATCCACTTTATCTCGCAGAGGCACGAGGGGGACAATACATTTTACAGCCGCGAGGCAGCACTCGCTATGTTTCAAAGGACGAAGAAAAAAAACATATTGTGTTCATTTTCTCAACACTTATTTTGCCAGCATGTCCTACCACTGCCACTCATCTGTTTTTAAAGGGGCTGTTTGAGAAAGACCAGCTGACCCCCTTTGAGAAATGGAGTGGTCTGTAAACACTTAGAAGGGATTAGGTCGGAGAATGCAGGAGGTGAAGCCGGGAGGAAGGGGGGAGAGACAGAGGAGAGATGGGAAGGCGAGATGGTGGCGATAGTGAAGGGCTAAAGGTAAATGATGGCAGAGACAGGAAGTTGAAAGTGTTAAATGAGAAGCATTGTCACAGTTTGACTTTGACAAAGAGAAGATGTGACCATGACGCCATTGCTAAGAGGAGTTCTTCTGAGTTTACCAATTACTTAAAGGCTGTACAGCTGCAAATCAAATCAAGTCAAATTTGATTATGAGAACCCAATATGACAAATCACAAATTTGCTTCAAAATCTGCACAACATTAGAACACCCTCTGTCCTTAGACCCTTGATTGGACAAATGCAAACTCCACCTTTTCCATACAAAATAGATTATAGCTTGTAATCATCGATGAACACTACAATCTTGGAGAACTTCCTGGTGTAGCTGACAGATACAACCTGAGTCACACGACCTCCTCACCACCATTAGGACCTGGAAAGAGGGCAGACTACACAAACATACAAGAGACAAAAACTAAGTACATCATTCACATCCAGGAGACGGAAACAAACAGAGAGAGACACGAGGAGAAGGTTGGACTTCCATCCAGATCCAAAACATCTGGAATGAGGCACTGACAGCCAGGAAAGAGAGGAAGAGGGGGTCCCAAGACAGCTGATGGCTCAGCACAGAGAGGGGAGAGGAAAGAGTGGGATAGGCAGAGCCTGATCGCTCATGTGCATAAGGGGATAAACAAAGTGGTTATCAGAAAATTTACGGTAATCTCTTCAGCAGGACAAAAGGGATTATACTATACGTACTTGGTTTGATGGATTCATTGAGACTGATACTGAACAGCCAGCAGCAGAATGGTAACAGGTAACAGGCCTGAAGTAATGAAAAAATAAGCCATTAAATGAAAAATAAGGCATAGAAATTTGTTTTAAGTTTGGATTTAGATGTCCTGAGGGAGTCAGGAAGCCTGATGTCAGCGTGGCGCAGCGTTGTTCCAGAGGACGAACCAGAGAATAATATTAGATTAATCAGATTTACAGTGATTGGATGGGTATGAAGGGGCCTGTGCCTTTGGATTTTTGTAAATCCAGCCATAAAGTCTGGACTGACATTGACTGGTAAATGACAAAAAGACTTTGAAAAGTCCCAGCACGGTGCAGGCCTGAAAACAGAACATTACAATAATCTAGTCCTGAATGAGGATCTCAGAATTAGAAAAAGAGGTTCAGATCGAACATAACAGCAAGGTTCTTGGCTGTCGTACATGACACATGTTGCATCTCAGTTTTATCTGAATTTAGAAGCAGTCCATCTAGCTTTTTTTTCACAGCAGACAAGCAATCCTCTAATTTATTTGATAACTCATCAGCTTTTAGAAGAAGATACAGCTGAGTGTCATTAGCGTAACAGTGGAAATTAATTCCATGACTGCATGTAATTTGGCCGAGAGATGAAAAAATAAAGAGAGGGCCAAGAACAGAGCCCTGCGGTATGCCATATTTCACATCAGGAAATATTGATGTAGTATTATTTTAAGAAACACACAGTGTTCTTTCAGGGTAAGACTTTCACTATGTGAGAACCAGGCCAGAAACAATGAATTGGTTTCCCAAATGGTTTCGGAGTATGTAGTGATCTATGATATGAAAATCTGAACTGATATCAAATAAGAGACGCACTGAGGTGGAATCTGAAATGACAGCAAGCAGAAGATGATTTATCACGTTGACAAATGCGGTTTCAGTAAAGTGACAGGCTGTGAAAGCAGACTGGACACGTTTCTGTCTCTAACAAGAAACTTAGTATGTACAGACTAAAAAACCTTAAATTTGTGTCCTAGTTTTACAAGATCAAAAATGTACTTTCTACAAGACGGTTATTGTTGATGTGGTACCACAGTCACTCATACATACATTTACAATTTACAGTCAGTCATACATTTACAGGAGATGCTAAAAATGACATCCACACACCTCTATGAGCAGGTCCCAGAAGAACAACATAGACCAGGGCTACACTACCTTCCTCCTTGGTTGTGACCAGTTCATACCAGACCTTTAACAGGGCCCATTTTGTCTTCCTTCAGTGGTGTTTGTGATCTGTGGTTTTCAAGTTGTGTCCTGGACCGCTTTAAGCATAAACCAGAAACGCAAGTTATAGCCATACTGGGATCAAAACACAGCCAATGAGTGGATGAATAAGAACAAACACGCAACTAAACTCTCTATTTTTAATTCCTAAATCCTTTAATTGGTATAACAAGTCACAAATGAAGGGTAATGCGCACCCTTTACAAGCCTGGTGTTCCTTTTACCAGCAGGTAGCTTTCCGCCCTCGTCCATCATCTGCTCTGTTTCCAAAGCCGATGTTAAAGCTATGCATATAAAAGTCTTGGTTTCCAAAACGCTGCCAGAGTAAACTGGGTGGTATATGGGTTAGAGACATTTCCTTCTTAGAGAGTGAGGGTCCCAGGTCCCTGTTTGTGATGGAACAGTCCAACTCTTGCCAAGTGCCGACCATTTCTTAGGCGTCTTTGTGGCTTTGAGGAACACTTCAAAAACCACAAGTTATCATTGGACCGGAGGAGTCCGGTGGGACGGACGACCATCACCATCAACCTACACCCCATTATACTCTCCTTTACTGACCTACACACCTTGTACAATCCCCACCTTGCACTTTCCATCTGTCCGTCTGCTGCCAGTTTATACACCTTTCTCCTTCTCCTTCTCCTCCACCCATCTGGCAGTGCCAGCCTCCACACCTTCCGTCTTTCTTTCCTTCCTTCCCTCCGTGGCCATCCATCCATACTGTCAGCACTCCATCAGTCTTGTCTGGTGGAGCTGACAGGATGAATGGCACTGCTGCCCGCCAGGTACGTGCTGTTTTATAAACATGGCTGATAGCTGGGGTCTGCTGTGTGGCCCTCGCAATGGATAAAATATGTTGTAAGAAAGTTCTTTAATGCACCGTAGCACAAAATGAATGTAATACACTGTAGCTGCAGGGAGTGGAAACCACTGACTGAATGAATATGTGATCATGTACTGGAATTTGCTCAATGTGGATGTTACAAAACCCAAGTTTTAAAAAGCATAAAAACTATAATAGAAATAAAGCTGATGTTTTTTTGTTTTTGTTTTTTGTTTGTTTGTAATCTGCACTAATTAGATGTTTTACTCTATTTTAAATATCAGTATTGAACACTTAGAAGCAGTATATAAAATGCTTAGTTCATGTTTATGTCATGTTATAATAAAGTTGATAAAGTTGCGACCAAAGATTCAGATATTTCTCCATTCTGTGATATAAAAGTGCCCTGAGCCTTGACATACGTCCTTAAAGTTCCTTACATTTAACACTAGATAGTAACAAAACTGTCTGTATTCACATGCTAAATAAGTGTTAATAAAATGAAGGTGTAGCTTTCAAAAAAATATAATTTTAGAGCCAGAGGAAAAAAAAAAAGAAAAGATTTGCATTTGTAACTGCATGCAAAAATGCAGTGGCCATGTTTGGTATTTACTGACTGCAGATCAGTTCCAAAGAGAAACCACACTGAGATAGCAGGGTTTTCTTGAATATTCATTTAAATATAAAGACGTTGAGATATGGTTGGTTCATAAGAGCTGTAAATAATATAATACACATCTTATAAATGCTGAATCACATGTATGTCTGATCACAGTTATAAAGGCAGATATAAATTGATAAATAGTTTCCAATTTCATCAGAATTTTCTGCTTCATCAAACCACCCCCTTGTCTAAGTTCCTGCCCCCCTACTCCTACTTCATGTACTCGGCTCCACATACTCTATACAATATTTACACGGGGAATGAAATGAGGTCTAAAGAAAATACCTCTAAAAATCTTCTTTGTCTATTTTCCTTGTGTCAGCCAGTCACGTGTGCGCAAGTTCAGTATCCTGAGAAAATATTATGATTTGGTTTAGCAGTTATTTTTAGTTGCCTTTTCCTGGTTTGTTTTTTTGACATGTATGGTGCACCTTGTTCCACAGAATAACTCTGATTCTTTTCTGTAAATAATGAAAAAGTGACTTGAATTATACTGTAGCTTATTTTGCTCTGATGAACGTGGCCCTTTTTTTCACCCCTCCTCCTCTTTTCTGTTTTTTAATGGAACACGCGAGGCATTCAGGATTATATACATGACCTGGAAAATACACTTTCATATTTTGGGGAGCATTTAAAAAGCCACAATCAGTAAAATGCTGTAAAACCTGCTCAGAGAGGCATGAAAACTTACAGTCATTTAAAAACAATATACAAGCCTGACACTATATAAAGTCTGACAGGAATGATGATCCTCAGGTGTTTTACACCCACTTGCATCCAACTGTATTTCATATGGCTATTAACAGGCTTAACTATTGTCTTGGACTTCCAGCATATTGTTATAATCATTAAAAGAACATTCGAACATGAACTCGAATCTGAACTCCTATGCCTATTATAAACAAATGGCAGCAATTATTGAAATTTAAATTTCCTCATTAATGACTGTAGGAGCATCATGAGTCATGAGGGGATTCCTCTCCTCTGACCAAAACATCCCTTTCACTGGACTGCTGGCAGATGAAATATTAAAGCCAAGTGATCCAGAATATACTCTCCTGATTAGACAGAGGTTGCTTTCACAGCAGGTCCCATGGTGCTACCGTAGAGAGAGTAAACATAAGCGAGATCTGTGCAGCTCGGCTTGCAGAATTTTTACTGACAACTTCGTTCCATTGGCAAGAAAAAACTGATGATTAATACCCCCGCAACACTCACTAACTAATTCAGGAATATATAAACATTCGGAAATGCTCCAAGAGCAAATACTCCGTATTTATCGAAATAAAACGATTTACAGTAACAGTTAAGATCAGAGGTGGAATTAGCTGCAGAGTTCTGTAGGTGTTGTTTAATGTGGCGATAATAACCAAGAGGCTGTGATTATGTGTACAACTCTGATGTGGTTATGCCCTAAAACATCAACAAGTACCCCTAATCATAGAGGAGAATGTCTACAAGGCCATTATGGCATCATGAATGATACCAGAGCGTGTACACTGCCAAGCAAAGAACATTCCTTCCTTTACACTTCCTCCAAATAGTAGAAACTAAAACCTCTGAGGAATTGCAGTGACTGAAGTTGAGTGAAGTGGAAGACTCAAGATACTGGAGATCAGGAAATCAGTTAAAACAATAAAGTGGTGCCATTGACACCAGTTTTATTTTTTATTTTTTATTTTTTATTTTTTTATGTGTTCCCTTCTCTTTACTTTGAAAGCGATGTGAAGAAGCCATGAAAGTTTTCTGATGCACAACAGCGACAATTGGAAGCAGACAGTCATTCTGCACTCCAACAAAAGGTGGAGTGGAAAACACGTAATTCAATCAAAACGAAGTAAAGGCAGATTGTCATGGTCAGATGCTTCCAGATTGTTTGTGATAAAACTTTAACAAACCAGTATGCGAGCAACATAATAAAATATCACATGGCGACATGTTGAGGCCTCTTGGTAGCTGGTAGAGCTGCAGGGCTACGTGTTAATGAACCCCAATCCATGTGGCAACAAATCTTTTCACCACTGCTTCCCGTTCTGTGGTGCTTTCATACTTACACAAGAGTCTAAGGAAGAAGCTGGTGCAGCAAGCTCAGAATTCACATTATATATGTCTTTTGGTTACTGGTCACTGTTAGATGAGGCAGATTAGATATAAGACCACAATCAATCATTAGTGTGCTCTACTGTTTTGTACAGCCTTGGGTGGTCACATCAAGAACTCATGCTGATTGCCTCCCATTGTATATATAATGTAAGTAGGCTTTCATAGTGTGCGTTTAGGTAATTTTGTATATAGAGTGTCACATTGTTGTATATAGCATTGTCTGTAGGGGTGAACTGCCAGTTTCTTTCCATGCACTTTTTTGTCTGTCTTGGTTAGTGTAGTGAGTTAGAACCTTTTGACTGGGTTTTCTTTGCATCATGGTTCAATTAGTTTATTACTCTTAATAAGATAGTTCTTTTATATACAGTTTTGGCCTGGATTCAATTCAGTGTTGGGTTGGTAATGTGCCTTTTCACACTTGTTCTTAGCTGGCTCTATTAGGTGAAAATAAAGTCTTTGTTTTTTTCACTAACACCTCAGTGTTTGGGCCGGTTGGTTTGGGGAACAGGATGGGAAACATTCAATTTATATGACTTGCTCCTGGACCCCTAGACTATCACGTAACACTATGAAGCACACAGGAATAGCCATGTGGCCATGTTGTAGCAGTTGATAGCAGCATAAAACATGACCAGAGAAGGTTAAAAAAAAATCTACAAATGTTTATCAAGTGCCTAACTCTCAATTTTGTCCTTGATGCCCCTTGTCTTCCAGGTCTGACTGTGATCTATCTCGCTAGCTAAAAGACTTTGGACATCGCTGTTTTTAAAAATCCTGCCATGAGCCTTTGAGACTTTCAGCAGCTTGGCTACATCTCTGTGAACACATTAGTGCACCTCACGACTGTGTGAGCTCTGTTGGGAGCGGCGGCCAATATGGTGGTCTGGTATACGGGCTCGTTGAGTGAGCCCTCAGAGAGCTCTGTACCTGTTAAAGAGAGTAGCTGAGGCCACTCTGGACAAACCCCAATCATATATGAAACCCGAGGTGCTCTGTGGATTACACACAAGCGTGACTGCTTCACCAAATGAAAATGTAGGTTTTGGCCCAAATGTTCAAATGATTTTATTATTGCTATTTTTTCTTAATCCCCTCTGCCCCTTTCTGCTGTTTAAGTCCCCAACGTACACTGAGCTCGGATGCTATAAAAAGGCTTTGTGTATTCAATAATTGCTTAATAGTTACATAAAATGTCATTAAGTGCTCCTGCTGGTTAGGTTACATCCACTCCAGCTACCAGAGGGACTAAAGCCTCTCACCCAACATCTTTCACTTCTCTGCCCTCATGCCTCTATTTCCTTTTGTAATTTTCTGGCAAAGATCTCCTCATATTTCCAACTTTTCTCCTACTTTGTTCCTCTCCAGCTCCAGCCTTTTAAAAAAAAAAAAAAACTTTCACATGGGGTCTTTCTTTCTCCCTTACACTCATCCATCCCTTCTTCCATCCGTCATCGTCCACCGTGTTAGCGATACGCCTCTTGACAGGTGAGACATCTCCTGCTCCCTCGCCTGTCAATCTTCTCAAAGTCCTTCATATCCCATCACCCATCACTCTCAGACACCGGAGGCCTCCACTTCCTGTATGAGGTCATCACTGCATCGCTGCCACCCCACCCACGGGCAATTTATGTCTTCTGCTGCTTACTAGCTCCTCTCGCCATTCTTATTTCAGCTCCATTAAAAATAATTGGCATATCGCTCCAGAGTAAACGTTACAGGAGAAACTGCGGCTGGTCATTCCTGCTTAGTTCAACACGTACAGAGGATGGAGAGTATCGCTGTATAGTGTAAAAAGTTCACAATGTATTTATTTTTTCCTGCTGCTATTACTTATCCAAATTGGTGGTCAATATTTGCTCTGGTGGTGATCATTTCCAGTGGCTAATTTTCTGAAAGAATATCTCCTTACTTTGGTGTTGAATGTTGCCAGCTCATAGCAAGGAGCACGTTGAAGGCATTATTCTCACCACTGCAGAGTTTCCCCCATCTTAATCCACCGCACTAATGACGTTAATGAAAAATAATTCTAATCTAATTAGCTCTTCTCTCCAATCAGTCTCATTTCCCTCTTAGGTTTGACTAATCTGTGGTATTGGCAAAGAGTAATTTGATTCTCTCCAACAACATTGCAGCCAATTTCACAGGATCGTTGTCTGGGGAAGAAGTGAAGCCTGAGAATGTACAGTAAAGTGGAGTTTGCTTAAATTGGGTTTTAATATGAAGAACTGTCTGTACTTTTCCAGTGATAGTTATCCATTTTGCCACAAAAGTCTTCAAACAGAGCTGCACCTTTGTCCCAGAATGCTCTTAACTTGTCAGTGCCTTAAAGGCTCTGGAACATCAGTCGGGTCTCTACTGAAAAGCATGAAATTGTTTTAGGGATGGTTTTTCTGCAGGGGCAGCGTGACCAACCACACCTATCGACTGCTGGGGGAACTCTGGGATTCAACCCTTGCTTCTGATGACGAGTGAATCTACGCAAGATGATGTAACTGACTGATATGAATTTTTATTTACTTAATAAAAAGCCAACACTGACCTCATATTTAGTCAGTATGTTTATACACTGACCTCAAACGACAAATCTGTCAAATATGTTCAGTTTATTTATTTATTTTATATGTTTAAATTGCCTTTTGGTTTTAATGTAATCTATTCTAAACACAATCCTCCACCCAAGACATTCAACCTTCCTCAATATATGAATGTCTGTTTTCACTGTGGTGGGTGGGTGAGGAGAAATATGCTAATTACAATGTTCTCTTTGCTCCATTTGGCGATTCCAGCATAAATCTAAAACTGTTGCATGATTAGCACTCATAAAGCCTTATTTGGTCTCCATCCAAAGCTAGTCTTTATCAAAGAACTTCAGGATGTGTTGCCATAGGTACAAAGCAAACATACAGCTGCGTGGGAGTCAGCACACAGCTGAATACTCTTACAACAGAGGCGAAAAGAGGGACAGGGTGTGGGACTGATGTTCAGCTGAACTGTAGGATTCATGAAGTTGTGCATTGTTCACCGTGCCATCAACAACATGTAACTCTAATCATGTTTGTTGTCATGTTTTGACTCCAGTGTTCCTCAATGAGTTTTAAGACGCCACCGCCTCTGACAATGATCAGACTGAAATGAATAGTTGGCAAGCTGATGCAGTGTGAGGCTCTCATCCATAACAAGTATATTATATTATGAATTATCATATTTTTGTGTGTTGTAGACCTTCAATTAATAATTTTCCAAAATGCCATTGCTCAGTGTACAAGATTTTGCTCCTGCCTTATTTGATCTGGTACAACTAGTAAAATTTGGTTGCTTAAATAAGCCAATGTAAATACATTTTAGGTCAATATTACTGTGTATATAACAAGTCAATTTGCTGTTTTTCATTGTTCATTTTCATAATTTACCATTATTTTGAAACTGCTTCATGTGACAACTGTTTCTGTTTATTTTATGTATTAAAGCTCTATTTCAATCACTCATCTTTTTTTTATTTATAGTTAATTACGTTATCAATCAGTTTTCTGAATTTTATTGCAGTGCTGCACTGATGTCAAGTTTTTCATATTTAACAAGAAACACATTTTTGTTACACGTGTTTGAAACATGCTTCAGGGATCAATACAAAAAAATTGAGTGTTTATGTATAAATACAGAATATTGGCCAAGTACACATTGTGGCAGTCCAAAAATCTTGTGTAAATAAGTTGGAAGTCTCAATATACAACATCTCAGGCAATAGACTGTTGCAGTTTTACTATTAATGTGCTGTCATATAAGTAAATTCAATATGACAATTATAACACACTATTTGATTACTGTGAGCAAATTATTGACAGAGCATTTGTGTAGAAAGGATTCTATCACAAGCTTTTGATCCATGGAGGTGGTTTCTATTGGATATTCCCATCAACATCATCATCATTAAGGACAAGTGAGTAATTACATATATGAGCCAACAAGTCCTATTTTTAACAGGCACAGACCTTTTTTTATTCAAAATTATTTTTTGGGCATTTTTGCCTTTAATGGTAGAGAGAACTCTAGAGAGACAGAAAACAAGACAGCACGTACACACCATTGTGGTGCACCATAACCATGTGGCTATTCAGACGCCCCAGGCACTGGCCATTTTGCCTGTACCGTTACTTTTGAATCAAATTCACCCTCAAGATCTGCTTGACAGTTAAATAACATCTAACTGTTGATGCTAGGACATGTACCACAGAACCAGATCACCAGCACCAGATCTGTTGATTCAATTCATACAACTTTTTACATAAGGACGAACTGAAGAGCATCCATTCATATAGATACAAGTGCTGCATGTGCCTGTCTGTCTGGCTTGTTAAGATAACCCTAACCTTAACTCCAGCATTGGTACTTTAGCATGGACTGAGCCATAAGGCCGTAATCAGTCAGCAAGCGACCATCTGAAACTGCATCTCAGACATGGAATAATCTTGACTTATCTGATCTGAAACAACTCTTTTCTTGTCAACTGACAATGTGCCACTGACACATGAACACAGCTGTGTTATACAGCAGGTGTGAAGCTCGGCATGTTGAGGTCAAGCTCATACCACCTCACTGCCAACACAAATATTCCTGCAAACATGTACTTCATATATGAAGTACATGTTTTTGCTCTTATGTTCGTTTCATGACATGAAGGAATTTCAGTGCACGGATGAAGTAATGAATATTTCAATCAAAAGTCCTCGCAAGTATAGTGATAAGGGTTTTAGTGTATGTGTGAGAATTGTATGCCACATGCTGCTCTGCACCAGCATCCCATCTTCACAGCAGGACGATCTGTTGACACTAATTCCTGTCCATTAATCATTGGACTAATTTGTTTTCACAGAGCTGCGCTGACAGCAAGAGGTTCTTGTTACAGCACAGAGGCTCATGGAGACTGTGTGTTCGTGTGTGTGTGTGTGTGTGTGTGTGTGTGTGTGTGTGTGTGTGTGTGTGTGTGTGGCAGGAACAAAAAAACTGAGTTGGTCTCCACTATCTGTGCCTTCAATTTTAATAAATATTACAGAGGTTGTATGTGATCACAAACAAACGTTTACTCATGATTCTTTCTGTTGATCACATGATGGGGTCTTGAGTCACATGACTCAAGTTTAACTGAAACTACTTTGAATGTTCAAATTTGCACAAAAATAACTTTAAAAAGATATAAAAGAAGATATAAAATACACAAAATATGCATTGTAACTTTTTTTTAATAGTGTACATATATTGTACATATATCTACATATGTGTAAATATATGTACACAAATATGTGAATATAAAAACCAGGACTAGGCAGCTGTTTTTAACTTTTTAGTCATATTATATTTCTTTTCTGTCAGAAATTACCTAATATTAAGTAGAGGCTCTGTGCTGCTGCTGGTCAACAAGGGGAAAGGTTTTGGTTATAGGATACTGAATGAAAACATAATGGGAAAATGTAATAATGATCAATAATAGGCACTGATAGTAAAGACTGATACATCCTCTGTAATTTGATTTGATTTGGATCATTTTCAATTTTTTCCTTCTTGTCTGAAACATTATTGATTCATGCGCACTCAAACTCACAACACCCTGCTCAATACACAGCTCAGACAACAAGCAATGAGGAAAATCAAATCAGCAAGACTTTTCAATTATTGTCATTTAAAAAATACAATACACTTGTTAAACATGAATTACTGATCTAAAATATTCAGAGAGATCCAGAGATCAACTAATTAGCATAAAACCTAAGTGTTTGCACAGCTACAAAATACATCTGCTGCCTGTTAACTCCTCCGCCAACAGTATGTTTTTGGAAATTGTGCTTTTTTTTTTCAATTTAAGAACTTGTCCATGGAAATCAACTTTATCTCTCAGAAGATCTCAACTTCTCTTAACACTGTTACTGCTTTTGCTGACATTCACCCTGACTCTGTATTCTTGCTACTAATGATGTGCTCAGCCACTCTGCAATTACCAAAATAGCAACCGAAAAATAATGCTGGTTATGCTCAGGAAACTAGAGTTCTGAGCAAAGGTAGGATCTCACATATCAGAGAGACAACATCAGTTTCACCTTAGCTCTTTGCCTCTAAATGGAAGCAAACAGGCACACAAAAGGCAAAAATAGTTCCGTTTGAGTCTGAGTTTTAAATATAATTCGAAGATATTACATTACAATAAGGAGCTACATAGTAAACCATGATTACTTTGCTTCTGTAAAACATGAAATTACACTGCTCAAGGCCAACTTCTGTTCTGCGGATCAGGCAGCAACACAGGAGACAACACGTTTTCCCAGCAAACCTCACGTCGGACCACCCAGACAGCCTCGGCAACTGGGCAAAGAGTATCTCTGCTCTCCTTGAGGAGAGAACAAACCGCTAAGCCAACGCATTTCCGCATCCAGCGGTGACAGCGTGTACTTGTGATAAAAATGGTTTTTTGTCATGCTCTGTAAAAACAACACAAAAGACATGAGTGAGGTTATTATTTCTGAGCTAACTATACCGAAGTTAATTGGCGCTGTGGTGGTTCTGGAGAAGAAATATGCAGCAGTGACAACTGACTCTGGTCAGACAGTTGGACTGGACGTGTTGGCTGAATCAGCCTCTGGCATATCTGCTCCACCACATTCCTTGTACTTCAGCATTCAGCATTTTCTGAATTATGATTTTACTAAAAACTCATATGAGTCTCAAGGAGCCTCATCACTTTAATGTACTGCCTTTCCGGTGTTATATACAACCGTGTTATTGCTCTGTAGAGCTCAGATTATCAATGTGGACTTTGGCATTGTTAAGGTTTAGTTAATACAACTAAACTTGGTAAGAAACATAGTTATGTCCCACGGTTGTATAGCTTGTTCTTGGTTAGTCATCACACAGGACTGGGCAAAGATTGTGATACTTAAAATAAACATTTCATGCAAGAGGCAGGAAAAGGAAAAAAAAATCAAATCTATGTTCAGCGTGACCACACTTTGCTTCTGAAACAACAATAGTTCTCTTCGGTTCAGTGTCAAGATAGTTGGCAGGTACTTTGTTGAACTGACCACAGGTCTTCTGTGGATTCAAGCTAGAGCCTGACCAATGGTGGATTTTTGAGGCAGATGCTGATACCAATATTAGGGAATAAAACATTATAATAACTGATTAAATTTCCCAATATTATTTATATAATATATACTGATTTTTCCCCCCTTTAGGTTTAAACACTTGTGATAAATGTGTATTGGATACATTTTACGGTTTAATAACTAAGTTATTTTTCAAAATGATATCCTATATAGGAGATGCTATAACAAAAACTATAACAAGCCTAAGCCTAACCATAACAAACCTATATAAATCAGATAAGCAACTGAATCAACACAACAGAAATAACAATATTAATTGGTCAGTGTATTAACAGATAACTACGTTTAACATATGCTAATATTTACTCTGATTTAATCAGACAGCTTATTAATCGGTCGAGCCCTAATTTAGGTTGCTTCCTCTTGTTCCTATTGTCACATGAAATGGCTTTGCATTGTTTGGACTTGTCCTTCTATGGAAGGAACTTCACCTCACAATTGTCCTAATTCCATAATCAACATCTTAAGTTACACACCTTTGTTCAGTATTCATCACAGACCATACACTTTTTATTAGTGGATTTGTGGCTATGTCCATGTGTGTATAAGTATGTGTATCAGTATTGAGTTTTAGCTTTTTATCAACCCATCAGACACTGTGATTCCTAACCTGAGGGTCCAGAACCCACAAGATGCATCTGATGTTTTGTAAAATTGGAAATATATTTGGTAAAAACAAATTATTAAAATTAAACACTTTGTATACGGGAAGATCACTCTATGGTTGAACTGCTCACTATTCACAGCCACAGCAATCTGTTTAATGTGCCTAAAACTAGACAGTGTTTCTTTGTAAAATGTACTAAGAAAAGGGAAGTTACAGGTTAACTCTATTTCAATCTATTACTTTATGTCTATGTGTTCATAGCAAAGCAAACAGTTTCTCCTCACTTCCACTTGGGGCTGCCAAAGTGCAAAATTGCTCAATGTAGCATCAGTCGTGAAGACAAACTGGTTGAGTGTGTGTGTTTCCATTGTGCAGTTTGTGAACTGAAGCAGCTCCCGTAGGCGTCTTTTCCTCCGACCGTTTGATTATGTCTTTGTCCGTCATCAGGGGGCTTTTAAGTGCAGCAGCAGAACCTCGCTCCCATGGTGACATAATGTTCAGACCCGAACTCCGCAGGTAATGTATGAGGCTGTGCAGCTTTTAAATAAGCAAGACTTAGATGGGAGCGGAACCAAAGAAAACAATATATATCTATAAGCCAGGGCTATAAATTTGTTAATGTGGTGGTGCAGAAAGAGAGAATGGGACTGCATACAAAGCACTAATTTGTAGATCACTGACAAAAAAAGACGGACGTTCAAAGGACCTTTGGCAGGAGAAGAATTTGCCAGTGTCCAAAATTGGATTGAAGAAGTGGGAACTGAACATGGTGCAAGAAAAGCAACAAAACACCTTAACTGTAGAAAATCATAAATGACAAAACGATGACAGTTGAATATTAATTATGTTTCCTTCCTTCTTTACATAAATACATATCCAAAAGGCATGTGCTGTACTTGCACACTCTGTTCATAAACATAGTCACCCCTTCTCCTGCTTAATAATTACAGGTCCGACCCAGTGCTGATCAACATTAAAAAAAAACAGCTGAATATATAATAAAGTCTTTACTAACCTGTTTGTTATTTCTGCCTGTGACGCCATTAGCAATTAATTCCAATCAATAAGAACTCTTAAGCCTTTCCTCATTTGTTTGGTTGATTTTCTTTCCTGTCTCAGAGGGAGCACAGAGCTTATCCAAAGTACACAAACAGGCCATGGCACACTGAGACATGGAACCTGAACCTGCGTCCTTCTGACGCTTTTAATATCCTGCAATGAAAGCTGGCTTACTCAGATCATTTGCAAACTTTAGACTGCCTGTGTGTGAGTTTGTGAGTGAAATATTACTACTAAGTTACTTTTTGTACCAATTTAATCACAAACAAAATGACCCCTGTGCTTTCGCTTGCTTTTTCCTGTGGTTTGCTGACCAACTCTGGAGCTCCTCCTCATAATCAATACAGTGTTGTACAGTGACTGTGGCAGTCTAATTTGTCTTGCCACAGTTTCACGATA
This sequence comes from Polydactylus sextarius, assembly GCA_016801845.1. NCBI lineage: Eukaryota > Metazoa > Chordata > Actinopteri > Polynemidae > Polydactylus > Polydactylus sextarius. The sequence goes on along the minus strand of CM028920.1, from coordinate 6,918,396 downwards.
AACCTAAAAATATTTTTTATACTTAAAAGTCTTTCCCTTTCCCATTTGATTTATTTGTGGCAGTCCACCACAATATCAACTTTGACCACCATGTATTTCACTTGGAAATGGATGAAAATGGATGAATTCTTGTTTCAGAGCTGTACATTAGTCCCCTTTGGTTTTTGTAACTAAACACTATAATATTGAAACCAATGATGGAGGCTATTAAAGGAAATAAGAATAATCAAAACATTGTGCACCAGACATGAGGGGAAATTGCCAACCTAAAGCTTCTGCAGCCTCTGGATCCAAACACCTGCAAAATCATGAGGTGGCATTGGAGAGTTGAACAACCAAAACGAGGAGAGTTGAACAACCAAAACCATTATGCCGATGCCTTTATGTCCTTATGAAGGACAGGAGGTCCAGAGGTCTTCCACTCAGTTATCCATCAGCTGACCACAGCCTTATCACACTTAAATGTAATAATATTATAGTTAAAGACTGCCAGCAGTGGCCACTCAAAGTTTAAGTTATTGACTTTGGCTGGTTGAGTCCTGCAGTATCTGCTGTGGTCCAAAACACTACTGAGGGTTTAAGACTCTTTAAGAGTTTATACTGGATTCAGATTTTTCTGACACTGAAACAAAATACACCTTGTTTCAAATCTTGTACCTGACAATACAGGTGTTTGTATGAACATGATCAACCAGACACCACTGTGATCTACCTCTGTTGCTGAACCTGATCAGAAAGATGCTGCAGTTGGACCCTGAGCAGCGTATCAAACCACCAGAGGTCTGTAGTCAACAGAGGTCATGGCAGAGGTCGACGTCCAGCCTGACAACAAAAAGCCTGTTTCAGTGGCTTCCAGTAGTACTGGTATTAGATATACACTGTTGGTCTTACCTACAAAATGTTAAAAGCATTTACAGCCAGAGAATACCATGACACATAACATAGATGGAAAGGAATCCAAAAGACTTCCACCATGATGCAAGACACTTCACATGGCTGCTCTACAACTGTTTCTGCTATTTCCCTACATTTTGGTTCAGTGTTTCACAAATCCACAGATACATTATACTGAAAATAACAAGTTGTGGTTCATGTTTATTGCCCTTGAAGTATTAGATTTGGTATTAGACTCAATGCCTTCTACAATGTTTGTAGGAGGCAAGGTGTGGATATAAAGTGTATCAATGAAGTGTCTATCTCACAAAGATAAGTTTGTGATGGTAGTTATTATAGCCTCCTATTAAAGCCAAATATCCAAACCACACAACAGAAAATGTTGACCAATCCTGCTCCGTTAAAAAGCAGAACAAAATATGAAATAATAGCTACAGCATTAAATATTAAGACATTCTGCATGACTAGTTTTTCTTTGATAGCTATTCATGCTTAAACTTCTATGCTATAATTATAGCTATAGGACTTGTAATTAAGTCTCTCCTAAACAAAATATTTGTATCTGATTGACTGTGCTATAACCTCTGCTTTAGTTTCCGTCAGTTTCATACTGTTTGCCCAAAAATATTTATGTATCCTGAAAAGGTGAGTGAACTATTTCTGCTAATAGAAGACGGATAAACTAAGTCTCGCGTGTTACTCACCACCACCTCACTAACTCTGGTGAGTCCGGCTTTTCTTTACGTGACATGTTTTGCACAGCGTGACAAAAACCACACAGGAAAAGCAAAAGTCCAGATAAACACAAGCCGGGGGAAAACGTATACGTATGTAATGCAGCATTTAAAGCCAATGTATGTATTTACATTATTCTAAAGTTATACATTTTATATGCCCCGCGTATTTATTGCTTCTGCTTTTGAAGAGACGGGTGAGTGCAAAGCTCAGAGAGGTGAATGAGCTGCTTGTTTACTTTCCAGTGTGACTTCCAGGGAAAGATAAGAAGTAAATGGTCTCTTGTGGAAATACAAAACTCTTGACTACAACAGAGTGAAGGTGAAAGAGGAGGGGTGGGCTGTGATTTACTACAAGTCAAGGCAAAAAGAAACATGATTCTGCATTTAACCACATGCCACAATCAGTATGAAATACAGACCAGACTGATCAGATACGAATATAGTTCCCGCGACAACAGTTCACTGATCTATTACATCACATGCATTGATGAAAAGTCAACACATGAAAGATGCATTCAAGTTATTCAAGCTCAGATTCAATACGTCAAATATTGATTTTAAAAACCCAAATAACTAGAACTACCACCTTATTGTTGTATGCCAATTAGACTGATCAGTTAACTGCATTTATGTAGCGTTTGTCAGTTCTCTAGGGTTCAGTTTCTTGCTCATGGACACTTTAACATGAAGACTGGAAGTAGCCAGAATTCAAACCACCACCATACAACTACAGCCCAATGTCCTCTAACTCATCAGTTAGAGGTAATCAGTGCTGAATGTGTGGCCAAAAACATGTCTCATAAGGTCAGCTTGACATTTGACAATCAAAATATAATCAGTTCAATCTTAGTGTCAAATTTGGAAGGATTCCCTCAAGGCATTTTTGATATGTTGTGTTCACAAGAATAGACAGGCACCATTAAATCTATAAGCACTTAAGCCTCAGTTTACATTCACCTTCATTCTGATGATCTAAACTGCTAAATCGAATCTGCTTAAACACAAGTGGAACAGTAGCTTGTGCAAGTTTAATAATGATACATTACATTAAATAGAGTTTGTTCAAAACGTTATTTTTTACCAAACCATGGAAACAGAGGAGGTGGAGGAGGTTAAAAAAAACAACGAGACCTAGAGAAACATTAGTTATGACTCAGCGTAAATAAAACCAATAATCTCTCACTGCAATACTTTTCTCGCTGCTCTAAAAATTACTTCACATCTTGTTGCGTCTTAGGGGAACAATAGCTTCTTGACTAATTCTATTGCCGTTTAGTTTTTGAAAGGCAAACCTGATGAATGTCTCTGCAAGTGAACCAGAGACAAATGGAAATGTAGTGGTGGTAACCCGGGAGACAGCTTTCACATATTTAGCCCAGAGGTAGTGAAAAATGGACATGAAACGGTCTTAATCCTATATTTGCTGGAGCAATCGCCTCCATAAAAAGGGTGGCGGTGGTAGGAGAGAGGGGGCTGAGAAGAAAACTCCTGGCTGTTAGATTTATAGACAGAAAACAGGCCCTGTGTGACAAGAACCTGAAGCTAAGAGCAAGCAAATTCACAATCCTTAATCACCAAATTGGGAGTTATAAATTCACTGGCTTTTTAATAGGCTGTCGCCACAGCAGAGTTTACCAGTGCAGTACATGTATATAATGCCATCTCATGTGGAGCCTCACATTTGTGTATGAGAGAGAGTGTTTATGTCTGTGTCTGCATATGCGTCTTTTTTATACATTACATCCCAGCTCGTGCTCTTCACACCTCCACATGTATCTTTATATATCTGTGACTTGTTGGGGTCTTTTACTCATGTGTCTACGTGAGCAGGGGTGCATTCTCTCACGTGTGTGTGGCCTTGTGTAGTCAATGGCCCGTTGCATTTTCCCCCGATAGCCGTGAAGGAGGGAAATGACCTTTAATATGCCCAAGCCTTCTCCCCCAGTTCATATTAATGTTAATCTATCAGACTTGGAGGCTCCCTGGCCATACAACGCTGCCAATGTTCCTGGGGCCTTCGGGGTGCAATCAGTGGTGTTGAAGCAAACGGCATTCACTGTAAGGGTGGGAATTAAAAAAAAGAGAAAGAAAACAAAACGTGCACGCACACACACACGGTATGATGTTTTGCTGATTTCTTTTGACCTAAACAAGCCGACGCCAAAACACCCAAGCCGCTGCAGAGATGTACTCGGTGATGGACGACAAAAACGAGAGCTGGTCGACAGGGAGAGAGAGAAAGGCGGTGAAGTTACAGGTTGATGTGCCAGTGAAGCAGCTGGGAAAAGTCAGGCCTAAAAAACATAAAGTGACAGGGTTGTGACGGTAATAAAATTAGTTGGATAACTCTCCCGACACAACTTCCCGTGCATGGCACCTCACTGTTGATAGTTAAGTGACTCCTGCCACGTTACTTTGGCTCCAAAAATGATGGCTTCTTGATTTTCAGACAGTTCCATGAAAAGCAGCTTCTTATTTCGAGCCAGACACTGTCACTTTTGGCTGCTAGGATGACAGCTGTAGCTGGCAGATTTTATCCGTTCAACTAGCTAGGTAGTTAAGCAAACATATACAGTTGTTCTTATTTTTAAATAGCGTGTTTTGATTTTTACCATTATGGCTCTCAGTGCAAGGACTAACTGATTTGTTTGGCAAATGTAACACTTATCTCCGGTAACTTTGGCAGTGGTTTATGAAGTGTAAACTTCCTCAAATCCTCAAATGTAGAGTAGGGCAGAATTGCTAACATTAGCCTATCATCTGACAGCATTTAGAACTGACACTGTTCACACAGTGAGGAAATTCAATATGATGGTTGTGTTTGTCGGTAATGGGCTTTTTTTTAATGGGGAACTTTTACTTCCACAAACCAATGTTGTTAGTTAGCGATGAGTTGCTGGTTATCAATGTAGGTAGCTAGACACACTAACATCTATAGCTACAGATAAACACAATGCTGTTCATTAGAGATGACCTGGTGGTTACAATTGTTGGTAGCCAGACATGCAAATGTCTGTAGCTGCAGACAAACACACTCTTAAATTGACCTCTTACACATTTGCACTTGTTTTTTTTTTTCTTTTTGACTTAACCTGTCATTATTGAATACCTGTTCAAGCCAAGAATTTAGTTTCCCAGTGAAGCTGCATCGGTGTGCAGAGGTTACACTGGTCTGTTTCCATGAACAAATGTGTTTACCTGTGTGAATATTTGTTCCACCATTAGCCGGTCCAGAAAAAGAAGTATAATTAGCAGCATGAATAATCTCAAAAAACTTCCGACAAGTACATGCGTGAATAAACACAAATTTGTCTTTGACGACAAACCGACAAGCACAGCTCGTTCCATTTTCAAGGTCTGAGGTTTGTGGTCTCCAGTGACCATTTAATTTGATTTGACTAATCAGTTTAGAAATGTGCGTAATCTAACTTCTCCATCTAGAACTGGACTTTTTTATGGCAGAGACCTGTCCCACTGTTCACTGACAGTGATCAGAGATAAGGCTTTAAGGTAGAGTGAACGGTAATGTTTTGAGGTAGATTTGCAGTTGTATGAGTGCCAGTTGTAGCCAAATGACATACTTTTGCTCATATCGTCTACATTTTAGCCAAAATGCATGTGATTATGCAGAAAAATGAGGGAGAGAAAGCCACTGAAAAGAACTAAAAAGACAAGAGTATAAATTCTGTAGCTGACAAACTCACAGGCCATTATGGTTTAGTTGGATGAGGAATGAATGAATGGAAGAAAAACTTCACTTGGGAGGTCATTAGGTGCCGTTCAGTCAGTGCTATGAGTCCAGGGGTGGATTACAGTGGTGGGGTGTGGTGGTGGTGGGGGGGGTTTAGAGGTGGTCGAAGCGTCGGGAGAGAAAGGCTTCGGTCATTTTGCGCAATCTTTGTGCAGATCTGGCCACTTTACTTGGAAAGTCTCTGCTAAGTGCGAGCAGGGAGTAGCAGTTTCGAGGGAGGTTTGTGGAAACAAACTGCTAATGTGTTTTTTATTTGTGGCAGGGAGATCTTATCAAGATGCACAGCATAAACTGTTTGGACTGTTTAGAAATCTCAATACATTTCACCCTCTACCTGCAGCCTTGTTTCTCTCTCTGTCTCCCTCCCTCCCCGCTGGTGCTTGTGGTTCTTGTAGCTTTCATTTATAATTGAGAGACTTTGCCATGACCATAAATTTGTTTCTATGTTTCCATTTGTACTATATTTCTCTTGCTTACTATTCTGGGTTTTGGCCTCAACTAGTCCACAACTTTAGAGTACTCACGTTGAGAGGCAGCTGAATGTGTTTGTATGATGGCATGACAGTCATAACCAGTACGCTTACTAACTTGAACAGTTAGATACTATTTAATAGATGTGTTTTAATTATTAAGTTGGGTTTACTTTTGGGTTTTAAGAATAATCACAGTTGTAGGAAACATGTTGTTGGAGACTTATCACAGAAAAGTAGAGATGGAAGGAATGGAGTTGGCTCAGCAATTAGCCTAAAATTTTACCTAAAATAAATAGCTGGGGAGCAATGTTGTATAAAGTAGCTTAACGTCACACTTGAGTAGAAGTAGTTACCCGACCAAAAAATGATTTTGGTAGAATTTCAAGTCACCAACCAGAATGCTACACAAGCAGTCTTAAGATATTTTAAGACTCAACTAGTCTTAAAGTATCTAGTATTTACTGTACTAAAGTATGACAAGTAATCTATAATGAAATGTACTTCAGCAACAAAAGTAATAGTACCAGTACGTTAATAAATAAGACAGAACTTTGAACATTGTAAAGTTTATCCAGCACTTTAAAACATGGAGCCTACACCAATCTTCATAGAAAATGTCTTGATCCTAAACAAAAGTACAAAAGCTAGTAGTAGTTTTTTACAAAATTTCTGCTTGATATTGATATATAATTGAAGCATCCATCCATCCATCCATCCATCCATCCATCCATCCACCCTTTAAGGTGTGGCCTCAAACACGGTTTTGACAACCATAACAGTCACAGGTAGACTTAGAGTGAGTAAAAGTATGTAACAAAGTTAGGAAATGTAGTGAAATAAAACTGAAAGTAAAGTACAGATACTCCCAAAACATACTTAAGTGTAGTATTATTATTTTTTTATTACTATACAGCACTCAGAGAGTGATATTTACATTTCACTTTGTAAATGTATTGAACTAACTGGATTTACTGTGTTGAATCATGAGTGCCAGAGGTGTTGGTTGCTTGTTTTTGAACTATCGGAGAGAGTTGAGTTGTTCCTACTTTCTCATGGTTTTTATGTGAAGCTAATCACCTGGCTTCAGCTCTGTACTTATGATCATTTTCTTTATCCAACCCTTTAATAAAAGTGATCTCATCTCAGCACCAGCTCTGAATCATACATCACCCCAGGAGCCTGAGTCTGTGTCTGTTATTTCCAATGAAGTACTTTTTAAGAATCTTGTGTATTGTGAACCCATCAGGCTGCTGATATATTTGACTTGACTCAGCCTCGACACATCCTGACTCACGCCGTAACCAGAGGCTATTTAAGACCGCACACACCTCTCCCTGCAGCCCATCATAACACCGTTTCTCAATCTTTTGTCTTTTTTTTTATTTTTATTTTTTTATTACGCTCCTGCCCTGTTCAGTTTTTGCCTTCCTTGTTATTTTTCAGACCAAAATAGACGTTCCCCCCTTTTCCGTTTTCGCCGCTCCGATTCCATCTTATACACGTCAAACGCGTCTGACCAGGTGGTTCAATACATCAGCTCCCATCTGCCGTCACTCCGCACCTCTCTGCGTCTAATGTTGCTGTCTGGTTGCCATGAAAACCGGTGCGGCAGGTCCCGTTTGGCCCCCCGCTCGCCGTAGCAGGGCCCTGTGCTGTGTGTGCACCCGCGACGGCCAGGAGCCGGCGGTTTGTTATGGCGTGTCGCCACCCTCGGCGAACCACACGGCCTCCTGTTTGTTTGAACAAGGCCCCCGATGCCCGGCTGTTCTCTTGCTGTGGCAGAGAAAAATGAAATGTAAAAAGCTGTCAGAGCTCAGCTGTCACTAAGGAGGAGAAGGGAAAGAAAAAGAGTTAGAGACCATAAAGAGAAAGCACAGTAGGGAACAGTAGAATTGGGGGATTAGAAGTAGAGGGTAAGTGAAAAAGAATAAAAATTATTAATAGGACCGGATGGTGGACGTAGGAAAGGAGGGGTGAGGATGGACAGACATAAATGACATGTAGCTGTAAGGCTGAGGACGGGGATTTCGAATATATGTCAGGAGGACAAGTGAGGTCTGTCACTACAGCAGCAGGGTGGGCCACTCCTGTTTCCATGACTAATTGAAATCTTCCACTGTGCCGCTGAGGCTTCGCTTCTTTCCGACGCCACCCGTCTCTCTGTTTTTCTGCTTCTCTGTTATTTTCTCCCTCCCTCCTTCCCTCCCCTCTCAATCACAACTTGTCTCCTCAAACATAACTGAGTTCATGAGACGGAAATATGGATGTGCATTTTTAGGTCTTAGGATATTTTACGCCAAATTTATAGGATTTTGAAGAAGAAAAAAAAAACAAAACAAAAATAAGCCAGTGACCCATTTTCGGTCACACAATCAATTCTGAAATTCTCTGAAATTAAACATACAATGATTTGAAAAAAGCGTGTACCGGAGTGTGATTTGTACGATACCATGTGACCTTTGCAAAACCACGGTGTCATGTGATGAGAGGCCCATACGACAGTGGAAACATTCACATTCATAAGGCTAGTTTTAGATATACTAAAGATGGTAACAGTATAGTGTCGCAAGGGGTTGGGTGTGTGTGACTGCAGAGTCATATATATACATACACACAGGAACGACCAGGAGGGGGTTTGAAGGGTCTGGTGGAGAGGGGGGGGCTATGTCTCGGATACTGATGAATGAATTTGTTCCCCGACCGGGACCCAGGTCTCCAAACATCATCAGAACTGTCAGGAAACATCAGCCATCAATCACCGTTAAGTGGTACTGGTTGTAGGAGTGGGTACTTTGACAATATACAGTACACCACAATACCGTATAGAGATTTATCCAATGGTAGAGTTCACTATATTGTCCGTACCAAGGAAACTAATCCTTGAATACCTCTGCTTGTATAAGAGTAATATTTAAAGACAATGAACCAATCTGCTTTTTAAGCAACAGAGTTTAAATAAAGCATCAGAATTTTCAGACATTCGATGGACTAGATCAACCAAAAAGAAAGTTCTGTCAATCAAACTTCCATGTACAACATCACACACATACATCAAATCCATATATAGCTTTGTTTACTACAAATAAATCACAATAAAAATACCACAAAATGTGAAAAAACAGTAATTAATTCAACTAAAATAATGTGGCACTTGATTACATGCACAATATCACCATGATGTCATTGTGTAATTTCTTAAATACCTCGGGGATCATCCATATAAATGTATATATGTGTATATTACACAACAAAAAATAATTATCTTGAGGTCATGAATGTTTGGGAATGCAATTAGAATCAAATGTCCTTCTTCAGACTAATGAACTGAAACACACGTCACTTTAATAACAATCGTCTTGGCGTCCAACTCGACTTTAAAGGAATTGTTTTGGGAAATTTGGTCATTTTCTTTGTTGCCAAGAACAAGATGAGAACATTGATGTCACTCTTGTGTCTGTAGAGTTTATAGCTGGAGCCAACAGATGATCAGCTTAGCTGAGCTTAGCTGTATCCAAAGTAATAAAAAAATAACCTCCCGGTACCTCTAAAGCTCACTAATGAACATGTGTAATGACTTTTTTTTTTTTTACATGTGAAGCAATGACAGTTAATTACTGGTGTCCATCTTAGCTAATAAGCATTTTCCTAAATGTCTAATTATTTCTTTAAGGTGAATATACAGTATGTATTTTCTACAGTGCCACCAGAGAATAATGTATTTACAGGGCTGGTAGAGGGTGTGTGGGGGCCGTTACCAATCAACAGCAGACCAAATAAAATCCATACCGATATCTCCTTCCATCTAAAATTGACCATAAACTTTAACAAGATGTTCTGTGTGAGCGAGGGGCCACATATGTGCGTGTGTTAGCGAGCTGGGGAGGTTGTGTATGTGTCAACCCCACAGCACCCTGGTGCTACATGCTAGCAGGCGAGGAGGGGTCCAGTAACGGGTCAGTAGCCTATACAGACACCGAGGGGTCTATGTAACACACACCCAGCAGAACACAAGTCCGCTGGGGCACAGCTTGATCCTCAGACTGCCTGCTTGACTGACTAAGCCACATATTTATCGCTTACCCCGGTGTGACTGAAACTGTTGCACCAAACACGTCAAACCTTTTTGGCGGTTGATTCATATCAAGTGTATGTATTTTGTCCAGAAATCAGTGATTAATCGCATTTCAATCAGACTATTAAAAGCTCTGTCAAAGCAACAGGAGCAGGCCCAGTTTACTTAATTGAGTGTGTGTGCGTGTGTGTGTGTGTGCGTGCGTGTGTGTGAAAGACCAATAGCAGATCGGATGAAGTTTCCCCAAGCAAGAACCCGCTCACCGTTTTTTTTAAACGGAGCACTTGGAGGTTGAAACCCAAACACAGATGATTTGAGAGGAGGTACAAGAGCATGAAACACGATTAAGTTTCAACGTTGTACGAGCGCAAGTTACTATTTTATTACATTGCCTGATCAAATTTAATAAATTGAATTAGGTGTCTTTTATCAATCCAGACAGATATTGATTTCATCTCAGAGGGGATACTCGGGGATGCTGTGGGGTTTAAGTGTGTGGGTGTGAGATGATGGAAAAATATTTTTTTTTAAAAATAGGAACGTTTATGGGGTGTTTTGCTGCAGAATAGTGCTTCCATATGGTTATTAGAGTTGTTTTTGCTGCGCGGATGCGATGAAGGAGATATTCTTTACAGTGTTTGTCAGATTCAGACAACCTCAACTTTTATCAAATCAGAACATCCCACAGTTTTTCTGAGATCTTTCCAGGAGTTTGTGCAAATTCACATCATTTCCCATCATCAAAATCGCACCAGCTCTTCTTCTCTTTTTCTGTACTGCTTCATAAAAAGGGATGTTTCAGGAAATTGAACTGACGCGACGCCGTTTTTATCACAATGTTTGATAAATGTTGAATTTTCTAAAAATAGAAAATGTTTCCATGGTTTACAGCTTTTTTTCTGCAAACTCAGTCATGTGTTTATCTGCAATTAGTCGAGACCACACACGGTTTTATGTCACGCGTGTCAGTTCAGGCCATGACATCATTGCACCAGCAGGTTCTCAGTGATGTCATGGATTAGCTTCATGCAGTAGCTGTTAAATGTTGCAGTACGTTTCTTTCTTCTTTCTTTAGTTTATTATTATTGTGGGCAGTTTTGGTCAGAATGGCTCTTATAATGATACCTAGGAAAAAAACATTTTGCTGGTCACTGTGTATGTAAAATCTGCAGGCTCAATTAAGGTTAATGATGAATGAAAATGTAATGTATAGTAATTAAAAGACATAAATGAAACTTCAAATGCTGCTAATGGTTTTTAAGTGGCATAAGTGTTTACAGCTTTAACATAAGGTAAGGGTGAACTGCTACAGAGCACAAAAAGGTTTCATCTAAGTGAAAAAGTTACAATAAAAAACAGGAAATTGATTCTACTACTTTTACAATTTTTCTTGAATTAATGTTTTTTTTTCTTTTCTTGATTAATCCATAAGTGAAAAGCCAGGGTTGATTCTTTAAAAAGGGCAATTTGTGATACAATTTTGCCAGTTTTGGATTTTAAATAGAGGGTGATTCAGTGTGTGTGTGTGCGTGTGTGTATGTGTGTGTTCTGGGACTGGTTTCACCAACCAATCACAAGAAACTTTCAACACTCACGAGCCTCATGATGAGCGAACGTGTTGCCAAACCTGCATGGACCGAGGATTAAAGTTTTCCACCCAGGTTTATTTTCTGAACCGATTATGTAACCTGTAGGTTGTTTTCTTCTGTGATTGTTAGACTGACGGCGACAATTTCACGCCCAGTCTGCACAGTCAGAGAGAGGCAGAGAGGACAAGACATAACAGGTTGAGAAGCAAGAGAGAGACTAGTATAGCTAAACATAAAAATGTCTGTAACACAGTTTACTAGTCAACCTAACGTTTACTACGTCTTCATCCTGTCATGTTGGACTGAGACTGGATGCTACAGAGACTCACTAGCACCTCTTGAGTCACAAGAGGTGCTAGTGGTAGGGTTAAGTAGTATTACACTTTGGGCCAGGGCTTACTTGCTAACCTAAGTGGATTTCTCTGCAATACAGACAAAAATCTTTGACTTGTTGCCAAAATTTGTTTCTTCTCCTCTATTATGTTGTCAGAATTAATGTACCCGAAAATAATGTATTGACGCGAATATAAGACGACCCCTTAGTTGGGGATTTTTGCCTTTAATGATAGAAGCAGTGTACCAGCTACCAACCACTTGGTAGTCGCAATGCACAGAGGACACTGGTCCAGTTTTGAAACTATGGTGGAGCGTCACAGTCTTGTTAGTGTCTGAGAAACACTGTCTCCTCTGCTGTTTGTTAACGTGTTCAGCGTTTGAGCCGCTGTTTTCTAGTGAGTCTCCGTGTTGAGGTCACATCTCTTCAGGTCACAGGTGTGTGTGAGTGAGAAGAAGAAGCTCTGACTTGTTTGGGGAGAAGACATTTCACATCACCTGTTGGTTTAGATCTCCAGGTCTCTAGACCCTGAATATAAGACAACTTGTCTTTTTCAGACTTTTTTCTAGGGGAAAAATACCGTCTTATATTCGGATTAATACGGTGATATGCTTACGTACTGTTCCTTTAAATAGCTGATTAGTTTACTATCACAGATGAAATGAGAAAATCAAAAAATCCCAATTAGGAAGCTGATCTTGTGGCACAAAACTGACTCTGATATATATATACTGATATTTGATGATTATTTCTGTTGATCAGTTAATGGATTAATTAGTTCACTATTTCAGCTTCTTTTTGCTGCTTGGTAGCTTGTTACATTAGCTGGTTTTTGCAGTGAATTTCAGGTATTTTCACTGTTTCAAACACAAGCGACAGAGAAAAAAATAATTTGCTTCCAAAAAGGAGAAGAAAAAGACGTACAGAGAAGATAAAGATGCTACTGTCACACCTACTTCACTAACCAGCTCCACCGCAGAGCATGAACACACACTCGCACTCAGACACACATGGCAAACATAAAGTCCTACACACACACACACACACACACATACATAAACGCACACAAAAGTTCGGGCACTTCCCCCGTCACCGTGTGGCAACCCGGGGCCTCTCTCTGTCTCTCCCTGACGCCCCTGCTGCTCTCCTATTGGTCGGCAACACGTGTGTGTGCGTGAGATGGAGCGGTGCTTTAGCGTGTGGCAGTGTGTGAGTTGTCATGACGTGGTTTGCACAGCTCACTGCTCACATACTAAACTGTACCTGCCACATTATAAATCTGTGGGGAGAGAGGCAGAGGTAAATAAGAGCGGTAAAACATGGCGGACGGGAGACAAGAGTGCAGGGGATGTATGTGTATGTGCGTTATTATGTGTCGCTCTTTTTTTTTTTTTTTTTTTTATGAGAAGGTGTATCATATTCTTGAATTATTTTGCAACAAGCAGGTGGAAGCTGTTTGGGCCGTTGCACTGACCGAATACAAATTCCAGAAGGAGCGACTGTCAAGGCTACACTGTTTTTTTTTTTTTTTTTCACTTCTATTTTTCTTAGTTGCACGTTGGAAAGAATTCCAGAGTCTACCTGCCTCGCCTGCACCGTAATGAGGTGAAATTATTCTCCAACCTGACTGACGACGGCATCATTTAGTCAGTCAGCGTTGGGGATCTGGCACCACGCCTGGGAGACGCTCAAACCTTCGCTGGCCTCATGACTGCGCCTGTGTTTTCACTCAAAATATTTAAAAAAAAAAAAAAAAAAAGAAGAAATGGGGCTCACCAATTAATTGCCATTTACATATTCCTGGCTAAGGTTTCCAGATGGGGTACGGGGTGGAGTTAGGGCGGGGGCGTTGGCGAGGAAATGAGACGCCTTTTCAGTCGCCACCTTGATTATTTGTTTAGGTCATTAATAATCCCTGAGGTGCTGTGATTAATTTTGAAAGCAGCCAAATGATTGGTGCTGTATGGGTGAGGGTGGAGGTGTTGCCATCCTTCCTATGACACACACATTTACACATTTAGGCTTCCACTGTGGTGACATTTACCGGTAAACAGTACCAAGATTAGTTGCAGTTTGTTTGTTTTCAAGTGACTAATCCTGTCACTTGGGAGTGAAGCTCCTTGGATAACCTGCTTCACAATGTGTCACCTGCTCCACAGAGGGAGAGAAGAGGGGGGAGACTGGGGAAAAGTGAGACATACTGAAAAAGAGGAGAGGGAGGGTGCAGAGTGGTATAATAGAGTGAGACACTAAAGGAAGGAATGAAATGGACAGAGAGAAAGAATTAAAGACCAAAAAAAGCATTTCCTCTTAGTTTTTGAGCTAAACCCAATAACCAAACCCAATTCCATATTAGATCACTAATAATGAAGAGATGTGTTACACTGTTAAAAGATGGTAAATATACTTCAGTTATACAGTACTTGTCTAGTTTTCTGCTCAAAGTTGCAGTTCATATTTACCCATTTGCACAGCTATACATTTCATTAGTTCCCTTTACATAGCATTGGCCGTACATTATGTTGGCTATACGTTCATACCTATTCACAGCCTCTATATTAAAATATTCACTTGCTACACGCTAACAGAACAGCTATCAGGGGCAATTCAGGGTCTTGCCCATTGCCATGCGGGCTTAAGGAACCAGAAATCAAACCACCGTCCAATTAATGGATGCCTTTGTCTGCCTGTTGAGTTACAGCTACCTCCATGTTCATACCAAGATAAAGACTTGATAATGGTTTAGTGTTCAACCCTATTTAATTCCTGAAACATCAAGACATCACCAGTGTGTGGACTTAGATAGAAAACAATGACAGACTGACGTAGTGTTGGTGCAGAGCATGTGTTAGGTAACTGGCATTGTGTCTCACCAGCATTAGCTCATTCATTCTCCAGCTGTGTGGCTATCAGCTGACTTGTCCCATCATTTTCGCACAGTTACTCAGCATGTGACACTGTGTGAGTGCTGCTGTTCTTTGGTGCAGAAACACTCACGTATTTAACTTTCTCAGATTTAATTCTGTTCTCTCTGTGTAACTTTGCATGTAAGTCTGTGCAGAAGTGACTGTATTGATTATTCAGTGTTGTGCCACCAGCAGAAAGACACTTATGTAACTGTGTTACATCATAAGGGGCTGCTTAGGACAAACTGCTGTCGAGCAGGGATCGCAGTCAAAGCTCTTCTGTGGGTCGAAGACATGAGAGTGTTTGGAAACAGTTACTCTGCCCTTATTCCCAAACACTAACCCTGCCAATAAAATGCGATCTCACCTCACAATGCTAAGGCCAAAATGGAAACTATCATTTCGGTTGTCATCACCCTCGCAGTTGCTTCTGTTGGCCGTGAGTACGTCCCCTGTATGTCTACCTCGTAAGCGTGGCTGTCGCTGACCAGCGGTGGCAGCGGCGGCTGGTAGACAAGGTCTGCCGCCACATGTGGAACATCACAGTCACCGTACGGTAGTCAGCCGTGGAGCCACACAGTCGCTGTCTTCTGCTCCCACAGGAGTCAAACCTGGAGCCGAGAACTGGGATCTTACTGTGAGGATCATGACTTCATGTTTTGCTCACCTCCTCCCCCTCCTCTTCCTCCCCCTCCTCCTCCTCCTCCTCATGCTGCTTCTCATTGACTTCACGGTCTGTGACTACATCACTCTTTCTCGCTGTGTCTCTACCTTTAACATGTACAGAGGAGAGCAGCCTTTGGCCTCGATCCAGTTAAGATCTCATCAAATTATGTATATGCATTGTTGATAACATAGTCAATGAATAAAACAATCACAGAATAGAACAGGGTGGCTCGCTTAGAACAGGTCATCCACTAATTGGAAGGTCGTTGGTTCGAATGCCAGCTCTATAACGTGTGTAATATTACTAGCAAATGACAACAGCATCAATATAGACGATGTCAAAAATCTTGCACTCATTCTGCTTGTCCTGCCGTTACAGGTAAGGTCAGCCCCTTGAGGGGTGAAAACTGAAAAGTGAAGTAGTGCTCTGGACCGTCATCTCATCTGCTCTAATTACCACTCCAACACTCCATTTTGAGCTACTAATTGATCTGGTAGTGGAAAGTACACTACAACCACATCCACAATGTGTTGACTGTTATTGACAGAGAAGCAATTTCATCATTTTAACTTTATAGTTTAACTAAAAAAATAGCCTATTGTTACAATTTCATTGTTTTAATTTGGTAGTTTACTAAACTACATTAACAATTTCACTGTTCTAAATTGATGGCTTAATTAAAAAAGCTAAACTGCAGTTAGAGTTTTATTGTTATAACTTGTTATACTTTGGTGTTTTAAACTACAGTTACATTGTGTTTTCATGCCTCTATCAACAGTGCAGTTGCAAATGATGTGTTTTGTGCTATCACAGTGACGTTTGATTTTTGATCACCAAAATCTAATCACTTTATCTTTAAGTCTGAACATAATAACATAATACTTAAGTCTTAAGTGTAATGAAATGAATGGAACCAGTTGAGTCTTTTTGCTTTTTTTTGAAATTTTAGTAAATCAGCGTGAAGCAGCCACATCCTATAATATTTAGTGAAAAAAACCCAAGAGCTCAATTTTCACTTTTGCTACGTTTAACCGTATGAACCTATACTCTTACTGTATCACTGCTGAAATATTTGGCATTAATACAGAGGTGTGACATTTTGTCCACACAGTGCAGCCGTAGAACAAACCGTGTCCTGTCTTATTTAGCAATGTCAACTAACGCACCCAAAATAAAAGGCAATTTCATCACATCACTCTGCGGAACATTACATCCCGGCCATTACGACTGCACTTGCTCTGTCAGGTAATGTCACTTAATGATGGTTGACTTTAGAGAATGCTGGGAAATGTAGGGAAATTCACTGTACACTTATCCCATAATTATCACTTGTGGGCACAGTGTCTGCCGTTCAGCAAAAGTTACACTGGCCTGCTTTAAATAAAATGACAAAATGTATAAATAGTAAAGGAAAAATGGCTGTGGTGTAGAAAATCATGGTCTTATGCTATGAAAAGTGTGTTTGTTTTCCAGGCAAGAAAGAGAAACAAGAGTTAGGGTGACGCCAATATGTGTGTTTGTGGCTTAAATTGGTCTTTTATTGACAATACGGTGTGTAATACGTCTGGTATTACAGTGAAGTTGAATTTTTGTGGGTGTATTTGGGCTCTTTTTCTTTATCATTTAAAGATATATAATATATGTGAAACTGGCAGCAGCTGTAAGGGTAATCATGACATGCCACTTCCACAAAAGCATTCCGAAATGAAGTGGCTACTCAAGTGCGGCTCGAGTCAAATTGAGGTTCGAGTGTGTTTAGAGCGAAATGAATGAAGTCGGCCAAAGAAACATAAGTGCACTGAGTCATGTGCCGTACAGCGATCGAGCGGTTGTGCCGTTGCTTTTGGCCGACCACCAGGGAAGCTGGTACAGGTTAAAACTGCGAGACCCCAACAACACCCCTGTGAACCTTAAAAAACACACTGTTTCCCACCCCGTTTTTCCCAATTTTCTCTCCACTCTCCAACGTGCAAGCGTGAGACAAGGCCTCTCCATCGCCCCATTTAGGTGACTGATAGCCGAGCAGATTTTCTTAAAACAGCCACCAATTATCAGATGCAATTAAGGCCCCCCGCTCCTTCACAATTACAACACCCCTCAGACTCTGTATGTGTGACGGAGTGTGTTCCACTGTGCCCCCCGGCCAAATGACTTGTAGAGCCCGAGGGTGATGATGAAGGATGACTGTGGGCCTTGATGCTGACTATATTCATAATGAAAGAAGTTAAGTAATGTAGGATTAGGGTTTGAAACAGTTCAGAGACTGTGAGATTAATATGAAATTCTGGGATCCAAGCAAACCCTCACTGTATAGTCACTCTAACACACTTGGTTGATGATGTTGCTTTGTTCTCAGCAATCGTGGTGAATTCCGATTTAGATTTCATCCATTTTCTGTCACGTAAAGTCCTTTTTAATGGGATTACATAGTTTGCTGGCAAACAGTTGTTATCTACAGTAATTTCAAATTAAAGGCGACTCACGGAAAATGAAGAAAAGTTAAGGTCACATTAATCTTTTTCTTCCTAAATAATATGTACAATTGCTAACAGTCTTCTTTTCTGCCTTCTTTGGCTTGGTGCTGTGCTTCTTTGCATGTCAAGTGGAAATCAGTGGGATTTCTGGTGAAATCAGTTGCAGGAACAAAACATGGACGCAAACGAATGAATAACACTGCTCTATAGCGCCACTAGTTGTCAAAAACACATGATCGCTTTAATAAAAAAAAACAACAACTTAACATTAACAAATACCACTGATCTATAATGTCACATGGTTTGTGAACAAAACAACAAAAAAATTGAAAAGGAGGCATCTTTTATATTGAAATTATTGGCCAGATTGGCCTATTAAAAATTTAATCAGAAGGCAAAATAGATCAAACCTCAACAATCCAAACTGATGTAAGGTATTGAGGTATTTTTGGTGAAAGTGGTGGTAAGAAGTGTACAAAACACAGGCATAGACTGATGAAAAAAACACTGCTGTGTGGCACCACTAGTGGTCAAAAACACATTAACTTTAGTAGACAACAACCTAACACTGAAAATCACCACTGGCCGGTAACAGCAAAGTTTCCTGCAGAAAACGACACAAAACTGAAAAGCATGTGTCATTTATTTTGAAATTATTAAGCAGAACTACTGGAAATATCATCCGATGGCAAATTTGTTTTAACCCCAACAATCCTACTGCAAATGTAAGTGTAAATGTGAGTAAACCCACTTTTCAATTACCTTTGACATGAATTCTTTCTGAGGCAACATCATGTGATACAGATACTTTTAGGCTTCGCCAACCTTTTCCCAACAGTAGCAGATTTTCCCATCCTTGTTGATTTACACTGATTCAAGGGTCAAACAGATCTTTCCTGTCCTCCTTTCTGAAAAAATTCCATGTTTCTCTCTCTCTCTCTGTCTCAAGTCCCAGCTTCCTCTCTGATTCATCTCATTGCTCTTCTCTCTTCTACATTCACAACTTTCTGATTTTTACCTGACCTTAACAGAGTCTTTAATCTCTGGTACAAGGACTGAATCAGCTCAGTTTAAATAAGGAGCACAGGTAACTCCAGAAACAAAGAAACTAGTTTTATTTCATTTTTATTTAACATGTGTTTTTGTTCTCTTTCCTTTGTATGTGAAGACAAAATACAGGACTGGTAGTAAATATCCCCAGAGTGTCATTTATCTGCTGTTGAACGTGAGTAGAAACTTGATGATGTTCTACAGAATTCAAACTCTAATCTGGGCTGATTTTTTCACAGTGGAAACACTGTTGGACAAACTCCAACTTGCTGAAGGTAACAGTTTAACTAAGTTCCACAAGAGGGGGCAAAACCCCCACAGGGAGTCACATCAGTGGAGCAGCAGCTTTAATCTGAAAGTCTTAACTCCATCAGTCCACTTCCTGCTATTGTCTGAATTAGTGATTCACATTCCTGCGATTCCATTGTACTGTAGATTAGTATATATTTATCATTCAATGTCTTTATTCCTGTGTTTATCGTGTAGACCCCACCCCCATTGCTTGCACCCTCACACACACAGCAGCTCTACCAGGCCTTCCCCTCCATCTCCACGCCTGCACTGGCTGGTGTGTGTTTCATCTAATTCTCTTTAATGATCCTCATTTCACTGTCAGGACTCTAATGATGCTAATTAATTAATCTGCCCACCCGTGGTAAAGGAAAGTCTGTCAACCAGATCCCGTCTTAAAGATAATATATACAGTATCTGTCATGGCACTCTCATGACTCATGAGAAAATAAATGGTATTGTTTGAAAGGAATGTTTTATTTTTTAAAATATATATGTACATTGTGTGTCTGTGTTGCATGTGGCTGTGAGGTTTGTGTTGCACGTTTACACTGAGGGGTTATTTCTGATGCTACATACAGGAAGTGTGAATGAAGAGTGAACAAATGTTTACATGGGTTTAGGTCGGTAGATGATCTGTTTGTGTATAATGCATTCTTAAAGCCAATATATATGAAATACTACACATTTTTCTCTTTAGAAATGAAGTCAAAGCAAGTCAAGACAAAGTAATGTGAGTCGGAAACACTGGACCATGTACACAAGGGTTTACATGGTCTGCTAGTGACCCATGTGGTAAAATGAACATGATCCGTGTCTGCACAGTCTGAAACTTCTGGTTTTTTTTTAATGTATAAAATGATTTTCCTACAAACACAGTAGGAACTATATTATTTTCCCTGGATCTTCTATAGACACAAAATATATACATCACACACATACACACACACACACACACACACACACACACATATATATATATATATATATACATGCTGCTGAATGCATGAAGCCATCAAAGTAATCACTTCAGACAGACTGTAGGTGACTTTATCAACTTGACAACATATTATAACTTTGCACAAAACTTTGTACATGACAGGAACTAAAAAAAAAGTACATTGACATAAGAGTGAAGTAAGTGTTTCCACATATTATAACGTGCATTTCATTATGTATGTTCTATATGTTGTCATCTTAACACCAACATAACCAGCAGGTCTCATTTTCCTTTCAGACCAGTGGTGTTACATGCAACAAGTAGGTAAAGGTGTAACACTAGTACACCCCATGATGCCATGAAAGTGATCACGTTGTTGGTGACTTTTACATCTTCCCTTCATTTGACATGAGAGGAAACATTATTAATCACTGAAAAATAGGGGAAAAGAGACAAGGAGAAAATGTGTTTCTGCATTATAGAGAAATTTTTAAATGTATTTTACACATGCAGCCTGAATTCATTACCAACCCAAGAGTGAAGTAAGTGTTTCCACATATTATAAGGTGCATTTCATTATGTATGTTCTATATGTTGCCATCTCAAAGCCAATATAATCAGCAGGACTCTCACCAAAAAAACAAATTATTTCCCCTTTCAGACCAATAGCAGAGGACATAACACAACATAAAAGTTTAAAGAGTTCATTATCAGAAACGAAATTAACTGTGCACATATGGGCATCAGTAAGTGAATGTACAGGGGACAGTTTGGGTTGACTCAAAGGTTGTGTTTGTCTTGTTTCACATCTGTCTCTATAGTAAGTAGATCATCACAGTAACAGTGAAAAGTTAAATTCAGTACAAGACACAGATGGTGATCTTCTCTTCAATGAAATCAAAATATCAAATATTGGAAAAACTACAAAATCCCTGATAACAAGTGTTATTCAGTGTCATAGCAACAACAGCTGATGTAACAAAACACCAGCAAAAGACACAGAACATCATGATTCTTGAGCAGGTTTTAGTAATATATCAGTATAATAGGGGCTCTGTGCTGCTAAACAGTCTCTCTGACTCAGAGTGTATGTTGATATTTGATGGTTCATATCTGAAACAGAATCTATGGATCTGAAGGATAAATGCTGAGTAACGAAAAGGAAAATCCCTGAGATTCTCTCTTCCATCCACAGACCTGACCTCAGAACATCAAAACATCAAACGCGGGTCAATATGATGCAATGATGTATGAGTCAGACCTTTTTTTTTTTTTTTTTTTTAAACATCGCTCCTGTTTATTTTTGGTAATCAGGTTAGACCAGCACTTCTCTGCAGGTTTCTATGTGACACATTTAAATAAATCTTGATGAAACAGTTTGTCCATGACTGGTCACAAGGTTTATATGTGATTTTGGAAATGTCTATAAAAAATTTTTAAAAATGACTAGATGTAATATTCCAGATTTAACATTAATAAAAAAGACTGTCTCAGTGTCTTGGCTGGTTTACTCCTTATGGAATAAATAAAGGTAACTCAGACAGAAAAGTGTGTGTGTGTGCGTGTGTGCGTGCGTGCGTGCGTGTGTGTGTGTGTGTGACCGAACCCTGCCACACATTGTTCTTGTTTGCACAGACCTTAGCAATTTGTTTGACTCTAGGACTATTGAGGCGAGACATGCTTGCAATCTCTGCATCTGTGTGTGTGTGTGGGTGTGTGCGTGTGCGTATGCACACATGAGTGTGGGTGTGTGTTCTTGTACCTGTTTTTCCTACATTGTGGGGACTTAAACCTGTCTACACACTCACATATGGGGACCTGTCTTCCTTACGGGGATAAAAAGCAGATCTCATAATGTAAAAAGCAAAATATTAAGGTGAAGACATGACTTAAGGTTTGGTTAAGGTTAGGTTTAGATAAAGGTTAGACATGTGGTACCAACAACTGAGATCTCTAGGGTTTCCAGGAAAGTCTCCAGGAAATGAATGCGAGTCAATGAAATGTCCCCTGAAGGCATGAAAACATGACTGTACGTTCTTGTGGCTGTGTGTGTGTGTATGTGTTTGGGTGGAGAACTCTCATGTCAAACATCTCCCCCTGTAAACCCTGGGACAATTTTATGTGGTTTGATTTGTGAGGGCCAGAGAACACTGACTGCCCAAGCTCTGTGTTATTCCTCCGTTCTGATTTCCTCTGCCTTCAGACCTTATTTAGATTCTTTTCTTTTCTTTCTCATTTGTTCTCTCAGGCAGCACAAAAAAGAGGGAAGCGTGCTTTTCCGAAAAAAAAAAAATTAGAATAATAATCTGCAAACCTCTTGTCAGAACATTGATTTATTGACAAGAACAGCAAAGAAAAAACTGCCCTTTTTGTTGCTTTTTTGGGTTGTTTTGTTGTTTTTTTTTTTTTTTCCAATCGTTTTGAGTTTCCTTGCCAAATGTCTGAGACCTGTCACTTACTTGAGAGAGAGAGAGAAAGAAAATGAGACATTTTTATTTCTTTCTTTTCTTCTTCTTGTTTTTCTTTTCGTCCTTTTTTTTTTTTCTTTCCTGCCAAGCAGTGACAGCTGCAGAGAAAGGCCAGGGTGGCATGGGCTCGGCGGTTTCTCGGTGGCACACAAGTTTGCCTTTGATTGGCGCCTGGCTCATGGACGCTGAGCGTGAGTCAGCGACACGATGTGCACGCGCTCCTGCAGTGTCGCCATTGGCAACGGAGGCCAACTGAACAGCGGGCTACGTGTGTACGTGTATGTGTTTCCCTGAATTTTCTTTTTCTGTAATCGACGCTGTGACGTTTGGAAATGTACAGATCAACTCACGAAGATGAAGAGATGGAAGGAAAACCGCGTAAAAACAAGCACTAATGTGGCTTAAAACAATCACTAAATGTCAAGTGGCTCACCTGAACTTTATAGTGTGAGAACAGTTGTAAAGCACTGTTTTTTTTTTTGTTTTTTTTTTGCGGTGCATACAGTATGCATTAGGAAAGAGCTTTGTCAATAAATTACACCATCTTGGCAGATAATCCTCAACGCTATCCAAACAAATATAAGAGGTGCTGCTTACATCATGAATCTGTCAATCACTCAGAAAATGGCTGACGTTTAAAAATAAAAAAAGGCAAGAGCCGTGACATCACGTTCATGGGAAAAACGACTCAGATCCTCTGGCTTCCAGAGTCGAGAGTCCCCCCGTCGAACATGTTTTCTGCCCCGAAGACGACACCGGAGGAAAAATAAGTGGAACGGAGGCACGTAGACCTGTTTTTCCTGTGCGTCAGTCGTCGTGCGCTGTCAGCGAAAAACACAAACATGACGGAATGCAGGTTGTTGCGTAAATAGCAAAAATGGCGCCACGCGGAGTTTCATCCCAACATAAACACAGACAAGTCTCAGACTAATTGGACGCACTCTCTCACACGCATATATATATACACACACTCACAAGCAAATAAGTAAATAAACCACTGGCATCTGTACCACTGAGCCTGTGTTTCCAGGATCGTGCTGAATCATAATGTCAAAATCTGACAGGACAGCTCTCCCCAGAAAGACACCGTTGTCAGACAAGTTACAATACAAAGTGTATTGTCTACAATCTGTCGATAATAAATGGTATTTGCTATCTGAAGAGCAAACATCAGACAGAAAATAGAAGACGTGAAGTAAAATGCACTTAAATATTTCTTTTGTTGTTGTTTTTCTTGTCAGCGGCATCAACCTGAGTATATATGGCCAAAGACAGATCGCCATCCACCAACTGCTTTGCAAGAAAGTTTAATTAAAAGATACTTGGGTCGCAGTTGAGCATGTAAACTCTAGGTGAAGAGTGAGGAAGACCATGTGGAAATATGTCTAGTGTGTAAACAGATTGTTAAGTAATAAAGTACATTTATCTTCACCTGGATTATATTTATGAGATACCTGAATATTGCAAATTATTTTCATGTTCTGCTATTTTATATGTCCACGGTTATTAATTAATCTGTAGTTAATGTTGCTTTAACAATAATACATAATAAACATAAAAGTCTGACCTTTCTCCCACAAACACTTTAAGTATTTCTGCATATCTTATAATTGCTCCAACAATAGAAGTTGAGTATCTAGATGTACCAGATGCTGCAGGTGTGTAGACCTTGTATAAACATGACCAGGTCAAAACCTTGAAAACCATAAGCTATTTAGCATATCCACAACATTACTGAATTCTATATGCACAAATGTAGTTCCTTGTTTCTGTTGTTAGACAAGTATGAAATACTGACTGAAATGTCACATTAACCAGAAGAGCAATTACTGAACTATTACCCTGCTCTAAAATCCTGATTTCCATCCATCTCAGAGGAAACCTGACACAGAGAGAACATGCGAACTCCACACAGAAAGACCCTGCAACCAACCCAGGAGTCGAACCCAGGACCTTCTTGCTGTGGGGCAAAAGCGCTAATCCGTGTCCCTGTCCCACCCTAAAATCCTTATTTGACTACAAAAAAATTCCACTGTGTTTACTTGTGAAATAAACAGTTTCCATCATAAATGTCTATCAAAAGCCCAACTTAGTGTTTCATCATTCATCTTTGTAGAGTAGCTAATATTTGTTCTAAAAGTCATTTTTTTGTTACGTCCTTTTTATTTGTAAAACTGTTACTAGATTTTTTTTTTGGACATAGTTGTCAACTGTGTCTGTAAACACCTCCTCAACGACCAACGGCCAACGGCTAAACACCCCATCGCATCATCACATGACCTTCTCTCAACCAATGGCATAACAGACATTTGCGTTTATAGGTCTGAGCCTGTTATTGATGATGGAAAAAAACACTGGCTTCAATACACACATTGTAACAAACTGAATGTTACTTAAATTCAAGGCATCACACCAAAACAAGCTAAACCAGCTCCAGTCAAGTTAGCCATGGAAATATAAACAAGCCATAGAATTAGAACAGTTACAAGTAGACAAATAACACACAGAGAAACTGACAGGAGATGATAAATTAGTTAAAACAACTACAGGTTGAGGTGGGCAGGTTTGTGATCATGGTTTTAAATTGCCCATAAGATATTAGGGAAATAATTTTTACAGTGTGTTGAGGGTTGTTCCAAGAGGTTGTGGCATTAAAACAAAAGTCTGACTTGCCTAATTCGGACCGTACTCAGGGGATCCAAAGCACTAGCCAGTCATTTGAATGAGTTTGATAAGTTCCAAAGTTCCAGTCAAGCATCGTTGCAAAATACAGTGGTAAATTTCCATCAATGACCTCCTAGGTGAACAGAAACCAAGGATTGTTTTGTTTCCCAGCCTAGGAAGACCAATCAACTTCATTGTGGATAATGCAATGGTGGATATTATAGTTATCACCAGTGATAAATCTTAAGGTGAAATGATAGGTAGCATCTAGGGGTTTAAGGGTGGAGGTTGCAGCAAGTCTATAAATCGTATCACTGTAATCCCACAAGGACAGGAACCCTAACCCTTACCTTCATCTACCCACTGAGCCTCACACAGACTCATACTACTAACCCTGGCAGTGTTGGTGACATGGCAGCCTTCACTCACTGCTGATGCCTAACATCAATCTCAAGTCCATCCTGCAATCCAGCCCTGGATGAGAATCTGCAGCTTCCTGTAAGTGCTGTTGTTTCACCACTCCAGTAATCACGGCTGTCAAACGTAAGTCACCAAATACCCACCATTAATGTCTCTATTATAGTTCCTTCCACTCTGTCCATCTCACTTTTTCCCTCATTCAAAGGAACTAGCACTAAATCAGTCTTGTATTGGAGGATCTGTATTGTTTGGAATGGGTCATAAATCTGGAAATGATGATGGAAAGTGTGTATAGGGATTTAATTGGGCTGCAGTCCGCTAGAGTGCTTCAGTAAGGGGAAGTCCACATGCTTTAAATCTCTGCTACTTTCATTGGAATGGAATTTCTAGGTGACATTTCACCCAGAAATGCAGTTTTATAAATATCCATATATTTATAGAACATTGCCAGTTTTTTAATATGATAATCATTTTAAAGATTTGGTGTTAGGTCTATTTCTATATCTTTGGGTGCACGTGTGAGGCTGTTTACCCACATGTGCAAGTGTGCATACCTCTCTACACTCTGATCTGCAAATGGAAGCATTTACATTTTATCGCCTGCTTACTTTGACAGCATGGTAATTTCAGTGGCCTAAGAAAATAACTGACCAATTGCTGATAATTGTTAGAGATGGCAGCCATATTGGGTGAGGGGTTAAAGGTGACTGGCGACGGGCTGCTAACCAGCTGTGGATGGGTCAAGAGGGATTAAGTTTGAGGGACGGTCAGCAACAGTAATATGAGTTATTTAAACAGGTAGGATACTGGTTTTGGGTGAACATATGTGTTGGGTCTAAATATGCCAATAAGGCGACTCACCATGTTTTTGCTTGAAATGGTGGCAATCATCTTAATCATTTGAATGAAGATGAAAAACAATAAAAATGATTTATATCCTTAAAACTGCCAACAATGAAAAATATTTTTCTTGTTAAAACATGGTAATTACAACTAAAAAGATGCCAGCCTTTTGAAATAATTTTAGAGAAAAAAAAAGGGAAATAGACAGAACTATAATAGAACTATATAGCTTTTGCTGAGCAGTTAGACATGGTGGTGACCTCTGTGGCCAGAAGTGGAATCTACAGGACAATAGTGCATTAAATTATCTCTGGCTTTACGTCATTTTTCATGCACCACATCAATAGAAACCAGCAATGGTTGACCCATGTCAAGTCAGCATATGGCTAATCTTATTTTCATGACCAAAAACCATTGTGTGCTATTGCGTAGCCACTAGGAGCTAGCTTCACACTGACTGGGTGTCCAATACATCGAAATGCTTCCTTCAGCAGGAGTGACACCTCAAACCACAGTAATGGACAGTTATTGAGTTAACGTGAACCAACATGTGAGCATGTTCCACCAAAAAATTACCGCCCACCGTGGAAAATATAGTCTAGTGAATGCTAATACGTAGGCAGTCTGAAGCTTAACTTTGTTGATTATGAGCCATGACAAGATAATGAGTTAATAAGGGACAGTACCAATGGATTATGAGGTAGTTTGTGTAACTTAAGAGTTACGTATGCTTCCGCTAAGTAAAACTAACATTTCTTTGTAGCGTCCCCCTTCCCTCATATTAGAATACTGAACTGCGGCCACAAACAGCAAAGATTTTACCGCCAAAAATCCCACACCGATGCATAGTAGATGGCAGTGTTCGAAGCTACGTTAATGTTTGAGTAGACGGGATTCAGTCTAGCTATTAGGTTGTTATTAGACCAATTTCTGGGTTCTGATTTATTAATTTCTTCTTTTTTTTTTGGTCCCATCTTACATGTAATGTTCTCATGTGGTCACCATCTTTTTAGATCTTATGTGTCATTGGGGCTGAAAACCTATAAAGTGACTCACTGCCACCACTAGTATGTAGTGTCATTGCTGTCTGTGTTACATTGGCACCTTTGTTTCAGATCTTGCTGGCCAGGGTCAAAAATAGGATGGTGTCCAGACAGTAGCCACCACATCTAGACAGTGGTGTCATCTGCCAATTTTGGATTTAGCAGCCAAAATCACCACCACATTTGGTTTTGTATTTTTATTGCTTTGAAGTCTAGCTTTAATTTTTGTATGAGTTTACTTGCTTTCATAGTTTTACATTATTTATACTGAATATATTTTGTGTTGTTAAGCCCCTAGGTCTAAGAATTTCAAGGACCCCAAATGCATGAACTTTTCTTGGTGCCATCAAGTTTGTGGTTAGGTAAATGTATAATATTTTCTGGGAAATAGCACAGCTAAAGCCCGATATCATCCGAGCTATGGGAGCTGCTTTGTGGAGGCCCTCAACTGATTGGTGTCCTGTGTCCAACTCTAGTGTTAACATTTCTGTCTTTTTAGTTTTATGCTTATACTTTTATAAATAACGTGGTCAGAGAAACGGGAAGTTAATAGTGACTCAGCACTTCACATTTGCCTTGGGCATCCTGGCGGGTTAATATTAATACATTAGAACTATACACTGTAAAGTAAATCTTAACTTTTCTCTAAACAATTTTCTTACCACAGACCATTCCTTGTCTTGTTCAGTGGCTGAAAATTTGAGTGCTTCATACAGAGATCTTCAAACTGTGGTTTAAATCTAGTTATAAAGAACTGAAATGGATCTGAAATCATCACTTTGAGAACATTATACCTTTATGATTACAACTTTTAAAATATAAATTTTTTTATGTTCAAAAGACATCATTAACCCGAATAGATGCCATGTTTGGTGACTAATGGTTTCCACTGTTTGATTTTCACAGCGAGTTAGAGCAGCTACATGAACAGTAAAATGAGCCACACTAAGCTGTGTAGACTGTGTAGACTCTGTGAGCCCTGGAGAACAACTGGAGAGGACAAAGATGAGAAAAACTAAAAGTAAATGTGACAACAAAACCACCCTGGAAAAGCAAACGGCTGCCTTTCTCTCTCTATTACTCCTTGAACGTCGGCCACTCCTGACCAACGTGCGGTGGTGGAGACTAATTCCACTCTAAGCAACGCTGTAATCAGTGTTTCCATCAATGCAGCGGCAGAGATGAGTGTGAAGAGGATTTTGGTATCTCTCAAAGTCTTGCATGGCTGACGGTACATTTGGAAGAAGTGTATAAACAACACAATGGGAGCTCACCACACTAAAAGCATCAACATTTCGTTGGATTCCCAAAGAGAAATCAGATCCCTGATTATCAGTTATGGAGGCCTGCTTTACATTAAAAAAAGCAAAAAAAAAACTGTAAATTCTCTCCATTGCCATTTGAGTGTCAGTCATCTCTGACCACTGAGTCTGTGAGGCCAGGCCCACAGCAAGCAGCAGAGTGTAATCAATGCTTTGATTTTCCTCTGGCGGCGGTGCGTAATCACAGACTGCCGCACCACAGCGTGGTCGCTTCTCCATCTCCTGCTGACGGCCCTGTGACAGCTAAATACCCAGGTCCATGTATTCCCATTAGGCTCTTTCTGATTGGCTAGCTCAGTGCGGTTTAAAGCTGCTTAATTCTACATCATGTCTGGGTGGCTGGCCAGGCTCTTGCAGATCCCTGTTATGCGGTTGGCAGTGCAGACATTAGAAACAACAAACAAATACACTAACACAGGCTTAAAGAACAAACTCTTAGGCTTTGAAGGAAAAGTACCTAATTTCCTGCAAGTTTCAGTGCAAAAACTCTTTTTCTTGAAGGCACTAAAACACTAAATTTGATCAAATTCAGATGCTGAAGTGTCTTTTAATTTAGTTTCTAATGATATGGTTTCAGAAATTGCTCTCAGCTTCCAGATACAACAGATTTATCACCATTCATTTGTTGAATATTAGAAGAGAAGCCCTCGTCTTGGATTTTATGGACAGTTTTTAAAGCCACACTCTTCTACATTGACTTGTTATCAACAGAGATACAAGAATAATTAATCTACATTGCTGACAGTTGCTTTTAACAGTGGTAAGACATATATGAAGAGGCTGTGAAAGGATGATCTTCTCTAAACAAAACTACAAAGACAACTCCTGATGCTTAAATCCTGATGAGCAACACTGTGTATACAGGGGCGACGTGGTGAAAGCAGCATGTCAGCACAGCAGCAGCTTCAGTCCTGTTAGTGTCGCTAGGGTTTTTCATATAAAATGGGAAATGAAATCAGAAATGCAGTGTATGTAAAAAGCAAAATTGATTAACACGAAAGTATATCTCACATCGGAAGTATGTGACACGACATAAAATGGTATAGGAGTTTTAGTTGGGTCAGGGGGCAGAGGAAAAACTCTGACACAACAGTAACTTTCTACCGTCATATCATCATCAGCTGTACATTTACAGATCCAGCAGATGTGGAGCGATGCCAGCATTGTTTTTGGCTCCAAAACTTTCAGCTGTCTTGGTTTTCATCATCTCCTGAAAGTAAAATATGCCTCTTCAGGTGTTACATTCTCCACTATGTTCTCCAGCTACTAACTTTGTCTGCTGTTTGGTGCAGAGCAAATACCTTACAGGGGATTTATCATGGATAGATTTTTTTTTTCCCTTTTGTAAATGAAAACATCTGTCTGCTGCAGCTGTAAAAGAAGTTAATGGGAGAGGTGAGAGTGAAGGAAAATAGTTAAGCTGTAGGCCGTCAAATCAAAGCAATACATTAAAAATGCTAAAACGCTGGATGGAGGGGTTGAAAACTACAAGTTTGTTGCTATAAGTCACTTCTACCATCATATTCATGTAGCTTTTAACTCTAAGCAGGTGTACATCAGTAAACAAGTGTCTGCTTCAAAGTTTTCACTCGTTACCTTTCAGTGTCCTGTCAGACTCTGCACTTTAACAGCTACAAGTATAACTTTTCATCTTGGACAAAGTGTGAAGTCAAAGTGGAGTTGCTGTCTTGTTATGTGAAAAAAAAAACAAGGATGAAAAGTCAACAGTCCACTCTTCGGTCTGACCGACGACAGGCTGCTGTTCACACCACGGGAAGCTTTTTCCACTTTTCTACATGAGGTTTTGTCAAATTTGATGCCAGTGGATCAATATCAACAATGTTTTGATGATTTTGGTAGGAACTTTGAGTACATCATATCTGTCTGCACATGGCACATTTGAGACCGCAATTAACATGAAATTACGGCACAGGCTCCTGCTGTCCATGTTTTGCCCCATCTACTCTTCAACTCTACGCTTGTGAGTCCAAGCCCCAAGAAGACACCTGGCCCACACAAGGCAGCCTCCTGGCATTTATTTCTCGGTCCGGGTGCCTTGAGGACTGGGTAGCTCTCAGACATTTGGCCCCTGTGGCTCAACGTCTTCCAGGTTCGTGTCAGGATCCAGCATAGGAACAAAACTACCCCACCCTCTGTCTCTCAGACAGAGGGGAGTGTCTTGTATTTCTGGGAGAGCAGAGAATAGAAAGGAATAGATAGAATTACTCCTGTGCTACACATCATGCCTTCTGGCCCTCGTGCCATAGATGTAGACGCTTGATAGTGGTTTAGTCTCGCTGGTTAGTCATGGCCTGACTCACCTTGCTGACAGGGAAATCATGAAGCTGCTTGACCGCTGCTGCTGTCAGGTTGGCTTGCAGACTGCTTGGCTGGGAGCACCGCTACTCATAGAGGTTGTAAAGTCACGGCTTCTGACATGTAATCCTAACTCTTAATTGGTCTCAATGCTATGAGACTACAAGTCTGGGAAAACATTCATTCAATGTATCTCTTGCATTATGCCATGACAAGTCATTAACTATTAGCTTTCTGGATGAGTTATGAGTCATATCTTCTACTGAGTAGCCAAAGCTATGACAGTATCCATGGCTTTGTTATGAAAATGCTTGTTACTTAGCTTAACATTTACTGGAGTCAGCTTTTAATTCTGTAATATTTGGAAAAGTTGGAAAGAACAATAATCTCCGAGGTAGCAGTTCAATGACATGTTGTTCTTTACAGTGCCAGCATGGCTTTAAGCGTATGGCAACAGCATTGGAGGAACGACTCTCATATTTTTACTGATCCACTTTCCCCACAGTGGCGCACCTCTATTAGTCACCACTCCTCAAAACCCATTTCCCCCCTTTAAGGAAAATTGGATGTGTCCAATTACTAACCCTCCAGTTACTATTTTCTGTGTTTGGCATGTCAACACTTTGATTCATTCTTTATGCTGTACCTCAACCACAATTTTTTCCACCATTTTGTTCTCACCCATGTTGCATTGTCATTACTTCCTCATTTTACTGTTGTCATGTAATGACAAAATAAACGATTTCCGAATTCTACCCGCACCCAAAATTAGAATGATAATTTTTTCAGGTGTGGCCAGGATGAGTGCAAGTGGAAGTGGAAAGTGAAAGTGGAAGTGATCAATCCCGTACCAAGTCTGATGTTGCCTGTCATGCGTTCATATTTTTTGTATTTACTGCCCTCCTACTGGTTGTAGTGTGCTATTGTCTTTGTAAAGTGGGATGACTGCCCAATTACATCTAAAACAAGTATTTTTTTAGCTAATTCTGTGTCTGGTTTCCATTTTTGGACATTCTGGAATCCTCCTTGTTAAAAAATCCTGGCGGGTGTATTTCTTGTTCTTCAGCTCTACCGATTTCAACCATAACAACGTATTAGGGTAGTTAACATCGGACTCTTTGTTTTCACTATTTAAATAATTCATGACTGGGCCTCCATTTAGACAAAAAATACTTCCCCCAGTAGTTCAGGTCATTAATCCACTGATTTCGGTTAATAAGTAATATTTACTGGTTGCATCAGAATAGGTAAAAACTTCAGGGTTGTAAATAACTTTCTGATCCTTGTATCTGTGTAGTTAATATCCTCTGATTTGTTTTCATCACTTCAGTAATTCCTGGCTGGGCTACAATTCAGACAAAACCACTTGCACCTGTGGTTTGATCAGTGGAGTGATCAATCCACTGATTTCAGCCCACATCTAATGCTTCCTTGTTGCATTTAAACTTGACAAAATTGCATCCAACCTAAAATTTGTACATTACATGAGGACATGTACAATTTGTTATAATAAGTTTAACAGGTTTACAACATGTTGGAACACTCTTTACAGACTTTGTTACTTGTATTTGGTCTCTTCATTAGAACAAAATTGTTCTGGTCCACTTGTGTATTATTTCTTTTCCTAGCTCTTTTCCAGCCTTGTTGAGTCATAAAAAAAACGATATATTCTTACATGTGTACAAACCGTGCCATGGCTCAGACCATCGTACTCAGAGTTGTTGTTGCCTCCAATATTAGTACTCCAGGAATCTTGGCTTTTTCTCCCGCTCAAACTTTTACTCTGAGGAGGCCGGCTAGATGTCAGAGAGGCTAAACACTGTTTATGCCTATGATGAGATTTTCATATTTACCATCTCTTCAAGGCCTACAATTTGAATTGCAGACAGTGTGGAGTGCTGCAAACTGACAACTCATGATTATGCCTTTAAGAATGGCTTTTTATGATTTTCTTTTTTCTCTCTTGAGGTAAGACTTACTGGTAGTTATGTTTTTGCAGCTTTGTTTGGTTAAGCTTAGTATTTCCCCGATTATCCCAGGCGCTTTTATAGTCATTGTTCATTTTGAAACAGGACATCCTTGAGCCTTCATACATTCTTGGCTTCTTGTGTTGTGGGAACATATCTTTGTCAAAATCAATATGTGTCGTCAGTCAGTCCAATCTGTGTAAATATCATTTATTGCAAATGTATCTGAAACCCCAAAAGTTAACTGGTCCACATGTAAAGTAAAACCGGCATGCATGTTTAGATTTTACTTTTCTTTGTGTCTTTGACCAGTGTTTTAATGTTTTACTTAACCTTTACATAAAGGACTTTGCACTGCCTTTGGGTGTGAAAAGTGCTGTATTAATAAAGATGTCATGTCTTGTCCTTGAACACATAAAGATGAAGAAGGAAAAGATAGATATGAACATAGCACTTTCCTTTCATACTCTATTCTGATTCCAAAGTGGATCTGGAGGGCGTCTCATTGTAGTTTAAATCACAGGTTGCCAAACATCTCTCCCACATTGTCCCAAGATAAATCTCAAGAGTTTTGTTTAACTTTCACTCAACCAGATAAACCTCACTGAGATTAACAACCTGTTTTTAAATGGAGACGTGTCCAGAAAGACAGTATCACAAGTTTCAGAAAATATAACAACAGACACACAAATAAATACTGGAAACTGCGTAACAAACTTCAAATGAGATCAGATTAAATAGTGTTAGAGAATAACTGTCCATAATACGAAAGCCACTAAAATAAGCCAAAGACCATGGAGTTTAAAATAGTCTTCCATCGAGTCAGTTCTTTAATTTCCCTTTGCAACCATTCATTTAGGACAGATGGCAGATAAGTGTCTTGTGATCTAATGTTTTGATTGGAAGATATACTATGTGAAAGAAGTTTGCTAAGATATGAGAGAAAATATCCCAATGCCCCATTTGGTGGGTGAAAAGAATAATGAGTTACTGGTTCTAAGTTGGTCAGATACCTTAATGAACTGTGATAAAAAGAGTTGAACATATCATATGACAATGTCCTGTTGGGGAATTCATAGAAGCTTTGAGAACTTGGTAGCACCCGACCCTTTTCTGGCTTCAAAAGTTTGCAATAAGTTCTTAATTCCAAGGTTTTCAACATGTTATAAGATATTTAAAAGCTGCTTCCTTAATTTTCCCATTTTTCTAGTGAAACACTCAATATTTCCTCCAACTTAAAGAATCCACACTAATGTGTTTTAAAGGTCGAAGCCAAATGGACCAGGAACTAGATTTAGAAATTGTAATTTACAAAGGTAAATATTCCAGTGAAAACACTGAGATCGGATCGAAAGACATAGCAACACCTGCTTCAACAGAGATAGGATTCAGCTGTGTGTAATAGGGAGTCACTGCAACTCACAAAAAAAACACTGATCACTCAAACAATGACTCATAATGAGAACATCATCCCGCGCTCTCGTAATGTGACAACTGCTCCTCCGTTAACACTTTCCTTTAATAAGCCTCTGGGTCAACATTAACAGCAGTTTTGGATGACAAAGTGAGTGCTAGCGGCAGATGGAGGAAAATTAGGAGAGGACAGAGAAAAAAAAATGTAAAAATCACTTCTTAAAGTGACCCCAGAGGACCAATGTGTTCCTGATCTACGGCACACTGCTTTGATATGTTTTTACCCATGATGGGGGGAGCGACAGAGAGGGAGAGAGAGACCCCACAATTGGTTGGAAAATGTGTTTCCCAGAAACAAGACATGCAGAGTGCTCTGCTGGAACAGCTGCTGGAAGCATCAGGGAATGTGGATGCTTGTAGGGCTACTTTGCGAAGTTGTCCCACAGGTACTCTCAAATACACCCCCCAGTGAGCTACCCTGCTTAAGTTTACATCTAATCCCACATGTCTGCTTTACTCCCCTTCTCTCTCAGACGTTTTTTTCCCCCTCTTCACTCAATAACAATCAGTCTTCGTCCTCATCTTTTGCCAGTTTTCTTCTACAGCTCCTTTCCAGCATCTGTCCCCCCTTTTGCTGAACTTTGCCCTGCTAAATTTTCTCAACCTTTTTTACTCCCATCCATCCACCTCTCTCGGCTCCCCTCTCAACCAACTCATACATCCTCCTCCTTCTCCTCCTCCTCCTCCTGTTTACTCTCCTCATCTCCCTCCTACTCCCTCTCCACAAGGGGTGAGGGGAGGAGGCGGCAGTCAGGGAAGCTTAATGTATCTACCATGACAGGGGCTGGATCAGGATGTCTGGCTGTTAGCAATGACTTTTTCATGACTGGTGTTTAATGCAGCCTGGGGACAATAGGACACATTTAGCTACAAGCTATATTTGTCATAGTGACAAATTGCGCTGGAGAGAAAGATGGAGGGTGGAGAAGGTGAGAGTGAGATAAGGAATTGCTGTAGATAATCGTATGTATTAGTACAATCATTATTTTGGTATTTTACACACAAGCATTAAATAATTCCAGGCTAATATCACTTTCAGGTTTTCTACTGCAACTTCAAATTTATATCAACCACATCCAATTTGTTGTGATATGTTGAAAGCAGCCACGCTTATATTCATAATTGGAGTTGACTGACTTTGTGGTAATATGAGCGATGAATTTATGTTTTATTACTCAGGATTGCCAACATCAGTCAATTTCACACTTGTAAGTAACACCCACATGTCCGGTGTGCGATAATTACCTCTGACATGAGTAGTTTTTTCCAGAAGCTGATAGAAACACAGAATGAGCCCGACAAGACACATCCATAAATCATAATACAGCCAGGATTAGCTATTACATGTAACACAAACGCTGTTCTGCCCTGTACAGATACTAGAGATAAATTAAGTCTCATTAGGAACAGTGGACATTTGATGAAAGATGCCCATTTGCTTTTTTGCCGAGAGTAGGTTGATATGATTGATACCACATTCATATCTGAATGCTAAATATGAAGCCACTTGATTAGCTTAGCTTAGCTTAGCAGACACTGGACACAGAAACAGCTAACTTAGCTTTATCTTAATGTCTTTCCTATGATCTGTACAAAAAATGTATGAATAAAAAACAACAAGTTATGGTTTCAAAGTGCTTTATACTATTTCTTTTGCAGGGTGCAGTGTCTTCCTGGAGTCTTGAGATATTTATTGCTTGGCAAGAACATCTTCTGATAATCTTAAGAATCCAGGAAGTCCCTGCGTCCGGCCAAGACATAGTTTAGTATATAACCCTCCATAAAACTGCATCTTGTCTGGAAAGTGGTGGCAGACACAGTCAGGGTAACTGTTTCCCCTGCTTCTACCATTGATGCTATGCAAGGCTAACCGTGTCATGGCTCGAGCTTTGGAGTATGGTATTGATCTTCTTGTTCAAATGTCAGACAGGGAGTGAATAAGCATATTTCCTGAAATCTTAATCTATTCCATTAGATAAATACAAGGACTTTTGCAATGCAGAACTTTGCAATAACACTTCCTCTACTGGGTGCATATTTCCTCTCATCTTCTGACAGACTCTGACTTATTGTCTACTATCTTTTAACTGTTTTAAACTGTGTACCAAAGGATCATATCCTATCTAATAACAGCTAAAGTTTATGGCCCTAAACACTCTTCTGCCCCAAACATCCTTGTAAAGTTATAAAAGCTACTTACTAATACTTTCCAACTGAAATGGCAAGTGAATTCACAGTGCAGAATGTGATGGTTTGGGACTGAGAGATATTTTGGCTGCAAAAAAACAGTAGAAACGCTCTCATGGGACACTGACAAATCGTTCAGCTGAACTCTTGGACCTATGAGTTCATTTGTGCAACATCAGAGAGTTTTCAAAATCTTTGATTGAAATTGTCAAGTCCAAGTTTCTTCAAGAACAATATTTATATTTTTCCCTTTGCTATAAAAGAGATACTTTAAATTCAGCCTTCACGGCCCATTGATGGAACCATTCTGTCCATGTCGGTCTGTCTGTTGGCAGAGATTTGTGGGATTCTCTTTCCTGGAGATGAAATTTACCTCAACATGGCAGATTTGGGTCAAAGAAAAAGAAGATTTTTTACTTCCCATCTCCTTCCTTTTTTATTTCTTTGTCTAGAATGCGGACTGTGTATATATAAATGATAACTTCATTGAGTTTAACCACCAATATTTCTCTGTTATTGTTTCTTAAACAGATGGGATTCTCCATTTTTTATTTTTTTTCATTTATTTATTCTTTTGTAGCTGGTTGCCTAGAGGGAACCCGACTATAATATTTAACAGTATGTCTCATTTTCTCTGCTTCTGTGGAATGATTGAAGTAGAATGGTAGCACAAAATAAAGAAAATCCTGCCCGCTGTCACTCCTGACACTGTTTGTTATTAGCCAGTGTGTACTTGTTCACGTCTGGTATTAATGTATGTTACATTCCAAAGACAAGAAATGCTGACTTATTTTCCAAGAAAAAAAATACAATGGAACAAGCTGGTTTTCCAAGAAGAAAATGATGATAGCTCATCTGTTAACCCCAAAGCTGTGATGAAGTCGCAGGAGTTTGTTTAAAAACCCAATCTGTGGCTTCAGAAGAATCCTAAAGAAACCCACGGATGTCGAGCGACTACAGTCTGAGAGCAAAGAAGAAGAGGAAGGTAGAATAAAATATAAAAACCAGAAACACAGCTTTACACGTGTTAGACTATCTTCAAAGAGACCACACTACATCAGATTTGGTCTAATTAATGTCCTCTTTTATTTGATATTTGACGTGTGGGTAAATGTTGATGTAATCTCCAAACTAAACATTTTTGGCCTGAGGCTTTGCGATGACAGGAGGCTGAAAGCACTGGGTTAGGAGAAGGTTGGTCTGTTCTTGGCTTTTATGGGATCTTGATGAATCAGACAGGGCTGCGACACAAACTACATCAGTTTTCAGGACACTGGAGATCGAGTTACATCATGCCCAATAAACCTGCCAGTCAGCTACCACCAAAAAAAAAACTCTTATGCACTACCTTCACACAATAATATGCAGCCTGTTTGCCAAGTCTCTCTCTGGAACGGTGTATTTCTGATATCAAATGATCAGATTGCACTATTGTCTGGAAGGCTGGAGGGTATTGTGTTGCACCATTTGTCAAAATAAACTTCTTTATAGATTTCTTTGAATTATTTTGGCTTCCTCTGACAGTATAACTCAAAGCTCAGAAAAGGAATTTGATATGAACTGTATACACCCTGTGTCGAAGCAATAAGTCTTTTGGCCAAACCTATGAAGATGTCAAGACAGGTACAGTTGAAATATAAAACGTTCATGTGGCCTTGGGTATACCACACGTCTGGTTTTAAGAGGGTGACATCACTAAGCTGGTCAGCTGGAGCCTTGGAGCATTGTGATATAGTCACATTTTACAATGAAACGCATGTAACCTTACAAATAAAGAAGGTTTCATGTGGGGATGCTTTTCTAAGTTATCTTTATTGAGTTATCTGCTGAGTTTTTTTCATTTCACATTAAACAGAGTTTAATATGCTATGTTTGCCCATCAATGTTTGTCTGTCGTGACATGAAAGCACTGAAAGGAGATGATGAGTTAGTTGAGATGAGATAAATAATGGTGGTCAGAACTTTTCTAGTAACTTTTTCTTGGGTTTCTGGTGAAACAATAGCCACTTTCAAGGTAGCATCTTAATTTCACCTCTCTGCTTTGTGTAAAAGGTGGAATGGAATATGGCAGCATTTTTGTATTACCTTTTAACTGACAGCAGAGGGAATCTATGTCTGTGTGAAAAGGGACGACCAGTATGACATGGACAATACTTTGTCATCACTATGGTGTGATGCCTGAACTCTGGTGCGCTATCTGAAAATCTCACACTGGAGCAGCATTACCGGAGCTTTGTTTGGTTCAATGTGAAAAAGAAAATGGCTCAGTAATTAATTTGCATCTGAAGAAGAAGAAGCACTGAACAGCTTTGGAAAATTATCATAGGGGAAATGTGTCACTGTTACAAGTTAAGCCAGGTTGTTTATCAAATCAGATTGAATGTGCTGAATGTCCTCAGCACTGAGATGAACATGTGTTAAAAGGTAAAAGTTGAAGTCTGGTATCTACGAGTTGAAGCATCAGATGTGATAAATATGTAATATTTATTCAGGTTTTACTCAGGTTTTTCAATATAAATATGCTACTGCACCCTCTCTTCCAGACAATACTGTGATCCTGTTTAACTGCTGACTTGTTGGGCAAAATGCCGACAAGCTGAATGCAGCAGTGTGGTACAAAGTCTTCAGATGGACTGTAAATTCAAATAGCAAAGACCAAGTACATATAAAGACATTATGGCCTGTTCGTGATCACAAATCAGAATTTTAACGTTCTGCCTGTCCTTCAACAACACTAAATCAACATCACATCAGAAGGAACTGACAGTTTCTGTTCAGTATGAATGACAGATACAGCACAGAAACTACAGACAAACTGAAGATAGACATGATGGACACGGTGCAAAAATAGACATCAATGTTCTTCCTGCGATACATGTGCAGAATTATAAGTGTGCCCCCCTTCTGTTGAATAGCTGAGGGAATAATCCTTCTCTTTCCATCTACTTGAGCATGTTTTGGTATAAAATCTTGACACGTCCTTGGGCATGTGCACCAAAAATGATCTGAGCAGCTCAAGTCTGTAACTCTAAGTGCCAAATCAGCATCCACAAGAAGACATGAATACAACATTTTTACTGGCATACAAGCAACCGAAATGTAATAGTGTGACTGACTCCATAAGCCTGTCGGTGTGCATGAGGAACTGTGCAAATATACTGCTCTGCCAAGACCCCAGTATAGCAGTGAAGGCATGTGTAGTCTTTGGACAATCCTTGATAACAATCTGAAATGTATCCCCTCCCTCCATGTGCAAAATAACGTACCCACAGCAGACTCAGCTTACTGGTGCGTTTTATGAGCAGGAGGAGGGGGTGGGAGCTTTTATTTCAAGTTGCGTGAAATCAAATCTATGGGAATACGAGCACATCTGTCTCTGAATTATTGAGCAAATATTTTGAACTAAAACAGCTTTTTTTGCGCTGTCAAACATGGTACGTCAAAACGAGAGATGGGTGTTAGAGTGTGAAAGTGAATGGGAAGACTCGGTGGAGCGCGCCACTTATTCAATCAGCTTGAATTCAGCTGTTTGACTTGGCCTCGGGGTCTGATCTCTCTCACAGGAAGCTGTGTCATGCTAAATTGCGGCCATTGCTTTTATTATACCGAAGGATCTCTTACGGTAAATTCACAAGAGACGTTCTCTAACAGCTCCTTCCTGCATTTACAAGAGGAATAAATGTGCATCTGCCCTCTCCACAAGGATTAAAAAGTGATCACTGTGAATAGATGGTGACCCAATAAACCATTTCCTGTCCCATGTTTCAGTCTACTTCCTCCTTCTCCTCTTCCTCCTCTCTACAGAAAGACTGATGTAAATTTATAGGTCCACAGAGAAAAGGTGGGGAGCTGAGAAGCCAAGATGCAAATCTTTACATTTTCACTGTCACAACTCTTTTACAAGAAGAGTCGACAATAATAAAATCGCCATCTCAGACTGATCAAAGCGTCCGCTCGCTGGAAATCTATTTCGTCACTTTCACAGTCTTTACGACAAGTCCTCCAAATCAAACAGCTGCCTCTCCAGAATGACACATATTACCGTTTTCTGATCCGCTGCCTCCATCAGCAGGGACAATGTCGTTTTTCTTCGTCTTCCAAAAAAACTAGGCGGAAAAAAAAATAAATCTGAGTTATGATCTTGAAAAGACTTTAATTGAGGTTTGGTGAGGTTTAGGCAAAAAAACATTACTTGATTGCTGTTGTATGGTTAACGGAAACCAGTGTTAACTACTTGGTTGAAAGCAGCAAAAGCAAAAAAAAGTGGCCTTCAGTGTTCATACCTCCTGCTCTCATGACCCAGTTTTCCTTTGTGGTTCTGTAATGTCACTCCTTTGCTCCCAATGCACACTAGTCCTAATTAAGACGACATCTCAAAGTCATCATTTTGGACTGAAACAACTCGTGTTGCCGTTTTTCTTCGGATGACAGTCTCATTCTTCAACTCGTGCTAAGCTGTACTGGGTTCATTACTGCCCCTTGTGAATAAAAGTAGGAAACCACCCAATAAAACTGCTACCACCAATAAGAAAATACCAGTTGCTGTTGAAAAACACTCTTTGACTTGCCACCCCAATAGTGGAGATTTTGTGAATTATTAGACGTGTCCTCGAGTAGTGTGTTTTGTTTTTATTTACACAAAAAGAGAAGCTTCAAGTTAGAGGACCATGAGGTTTGGTAAATATATGGAAGATAATTTTACCCATATCCAATAATAAAGCAGTGTATAGTCACTTCCCCAAACTCTGCAATGGGATATATCCGGAGCTGTCTCCCACACGGCAGATGACACAGTCCCAGACAGTGCAAGATTTGGGTCCAGTTCAGGGTTAGACAAAGGTTAGGGCTAAGTAATGACTGTCATAAAGGAAGTTCCTCACAAGTAACGTAACACACACCGCTGTAAGCGTGCCTTTCGATACGTCTCTGCATAAATTAATATATATTAGCGCAAGAGAGGAAAGTCTCAGGAGAACCTTTGTACCAACATCCCTCTGAATTTTAATGTCCATATCCGTCTTGTGATATAGTCGCATTATTAGGCTGACACGTCCCCCTTATGAGAGGCTGCTAACCTCCAGAAAACTTCCTGCTGAGGAAGACAATACTTGGGTTTCACATTTACATTTGAAGCATTTGGCTGATGCGGTTTTGTGCCGTATGAGTTACAATGAAGGAAACATCAATAACTCTGAAAGCAACAATCTCCAAAGAGTCAGATTTTGCTTTATAATGTACAATAAACCCACTGAAATGGTTCAGTTTCCTTTATTCCTTATGAAAGTTAAAACATTTGATAAAGCAGATGTTCTATTAAAAACATAATTTTAGAATGCTTGGCTTGATCTTTATTATTCTAGCATGTAAAATAATTTGTGTATGTATGTGTAGGCTCCACACTGACCTTTTACCCTTGCAATACAACAAACAAAAGATACTTTCAGATACGAGGGAGGAGGACCTCCGTTCATTCCAAACGTCTCTAATTTCCAGCAGCATTTTCACCCCTATGTTTGTAATAGATATGTTACAAACACACACACTTGCCACAAGTTCTCAAGAAGGTCAAATTGGCCATGCAACCAACACATTTAAGTTGTTCCGTGGACGCTGAGCACACGTCTACTGGAGATTCAAGTAAACACCTTCCACCGCAAGTGTTTATGTGGCACCAGGACTCAGTGAAGGACACCTACACAGGTCTGCTGTTCTCCTCAACGATTAAACACAGGGGAAAATGTTTGCTTGGACATGCCAAATATTTGTTCATTGGGCTTTACCTACCACTAAGCTCTTAAAATATTCAGTAATTGATACTATAGCACAGGAGGTCCTGAAATTTTTTTGATATAAAGGAGCCGCAAATAGATGTGCATTAAATCATGATTGCTGGCTGCATGGTTTGGTACCAATGTAATCTTGACTGTATACTATAAATCAGGTGAGACAGAGATTACATCTGACACATTTGGTTCAAAATATGTGAGGGTCAAGAAGTTTGTTAGACAGCAGCCTCTTCAGTTTACAGATACTTTGCGTGGGAGGTCTCTGTGGATATAACTTAAGACATCCCTTTCAGAAACAATAATAAAAGACGTATTTTTGCAAAAGTAAATACAAGATTCTAACCACAATAAATGGAAACAAAGTTTAACAAGTCAAGCTAGTGATATAATAATGGGTTACACTTGTTCACTGCATGTAATGTCATTTGAGTCTGACTGCCACGTATGATGTCACTCAAAATGTGTGAAAACCAAAAGTGTAGAGTTGTTTAGAAATCAGGTCTTCCTATCTCTGTCTAAGGCTCCAGGCTGCTGTTAGGAACAACACCGGTTGTCCAGTTGCATTGTGGGTAAGACAGGTATTAGTGATTAACAAGGATGAAGGGTGTATAGAATTGAAAAAAGACAATACCTTTATTCTGTAGCATCACTTTTGATCAATTTTAGCTGATGTTTTAAAAGACTGTATCACCACATGGGTGATGTGCTCTAACGTTAGCTAACAAAAGCTGTGACTGAATTTTCTTGGTCAAACCAAACTGGGAAATCTGAGTCAGTAAAAACTCTGAGTGTGCTAAATTAAATACTGGTTATGCTCATCACCTGTGAATCAAACATTTTCCTCCATCAGAATAAACAATATCGTTAAAATATGATGCAAAATGTTCATTCAGTTTTACTCCGGCCTTTCTTGCCGTGTGAACTATTTCAGCTTCTGCAGGGGTTCAGAGTTTTTCTCGAGTTACATGTTCTGACCAGATGTTTGGATACATTCAGAATTTATTCTGTGAAAGCTGCTTCTCATTTGCAACCTTGAACCTTCATACGAACCAAGGAACGAGGATTAGAGCAATTATGTTAAAATATGACAAGGTTAAAATCACATATGGTCAATGCATGAAATTGAAGACATAGGGAGAAAAACTGTTGTTTTCTGTTTCTGTTGTCAGACAGTGGAACAAGTATGAAGACTTCACGTTAATAGCAATCGT
The DNA here is from genome assembly GCA_016801845.1 of Polydactylus sextarius. Classification (NCBI taxonomy): domain Eukaryota; kingdom Metazoa; phylum Chordata; class Actinopteri; family Polynemidae; genus Polydactylus; species Polydactylus sextarius. Next base: position 6,874,518 of record CM028920.1, on the reverse strand, counting down.
GTTTCAAAGTTGCTAAAATACTAATTTTATAACATATTGACAAATTTGCTAGACACATGGGGACTGTGATTTAAGCTATTAACATGCAAAAATGATCTTCTAGAGAGAAAGCTAACATAACACAGCATTCTATATTATATATTATTTCACAAGTGGATCAATAAATGGATTAATAAAGTTCTATCCAATTCAAAAGTTCAAATCCATCCATCCATCTGTCCGTCCATCCACTTCCTGGAATCCAATGAAAATTGAACCATATGAATAACTTTAACTAAATGAAATCGATCAGGTTAATTAATATCCTTTAAGAATACAACCACAATGTTTCCTCTGTGTTTTACAGCATTAGTTGATCATGTTCTATGCTCTAATCAAGAGGCTAAAATGCCTAATGCTTGGCTGTTGTGCAGAGAGAAGAGCTTAGTGGAGTAGGTACAATCAGAAGGCTGGATTGTGAATATTAAGATTCCCATGACTGTTGAAAGGAAATATTCCAGCTCTTCTTGTTGGTGACGCGTGCGGGGCCACAGTCTGGGAACCATGACGCAAACTTCTACAGTCGGCAACTTAAACCTTGACAACTCTCTGCACCATCGCAAAGCATTTTCCTTCACTTCATCTCTGAAAATTAGACGGAGTTATTTGGAACGCGCAGTGAGCGCTGATGAGTTTACATGCGAGCGGGCATGTTTACTTCGACATAATTTCCCTCGTTGTTTAAATCCTTGTGTTGTTGGCAAAACCCTGTGGACAAATTAGCTCGGATGGATCTAGGAACTCTGTCTTCCTTCTTTTGTGTGCGTGTGTTTTTCTTCCAAACACAGACAGTGTGTGAAACAGAACAGACAGAGCGAAAGAACACTGAGACATACTGAGACTTCTGGTTATGAACCCAGGTTGTCCATCATGGTTGGACTGAATATAGAAGTGGTCACTCCTGACAGCTCTACAATCTTAGATTTTCCAGTCTATTTGAGATGAAGAGGGATTACTGGAGGAGGAGGGAGGGTGTTAGCCTGCTTGGTAGCTAATGGTGGCAAAAACCAGAGTTATCGGCATTGAAAGACTCATCCATCTTCTTGCCACTCTGGTGACAAAAAGCAAACATGCTGAACAAGACGACCATAGAGCGTCCAGCTCACACTCCGCTGGCCAAACACATCTAACAGAGATAACAAGACACTTAAGAGGCCGGGAGTTACCTACAGGGCTGAAATGTAAATAAATCCTGCTCGATGAATAAAAATAGCTAGTCACTAGTCGTGTTCGGTGGAATTAAGTGTCTTTTTTTTAGCAAGATGTAGAGTATTTTAACACTGAGGTGTCATTATTTATACTTTAGTAAAAGATTGCTTTCTGTCCAAGTCTTCTATAATAAATAAAAGTAAATTAACCCAATATATCACAAGAAAAACGAGTTAACTGCAAAACAAGTAAAAACCATTAATACCGGTTCAAAACACACATTGGATGCCTGATAGCCGACTTAGCATTGACTTTTACAGACTATAAACTATAAATTGTACAAATACAAGTAAATGATCCCCATATATCACAAGAAAAACAAGTTAACTTCAGTATGTTTTGTTGGAATATTCTAAATGTATTCTCCTGTTAAAGTGTCGAGCTATAAGACGTGTTCGCTGCATCAATCATTATTAATTTGAAGTGATAATATTTATTTGCCCTTTTCAGCCTATTATACTGCACTGCAAGTTTGAAAACATGTTAAAATCTATTTTCTACTATTCAATAAATCATTTTTCACACACACACACACACACACACACACACACACACACCCCCACCCCTCCACCCCAACTGTGTGTGTGAGTGATGGCCTCAGGAGAAAGAGACCATTCAATAGCTCAATGCAATTCAACGGCTGAGGTTGCACAGTCCCCTTAACACGCCGTCTGGCCACAGACAGATCCTCTCATCGAGGAACGTGCCGTTTACTTAACAGCACGGTGGCTGTCCCATATCAGGACCTGCAGCGATGATTCCCGTCGACGATGATAGTTTCATTTAATCGCCAGCGGCTTTTCAGCCAAGAGAAGGACCGCCCAGGGAGGTCCTGGACGGACGTCCACACCAACATAGACGACAAACGATTATGCAACAAAGTTTAAGAGCTGTAACTGTGATATATTCCACCAGGGATTGATCTAATGGTGCAAGAGGAGGAATAGAAGGGTTAACACTTTGTAGCAGAGTTAGTGCCATTGGCACGAGGCCTGATAAAGCAAGACGTTATATTATGTATATAATAAAACAGAGTTTAAAGATTAAAACAGACGTAAAAATATGAAGCAGAGAATTCTTCTTTATGAGCAGAAAAAACTACTTTAAGTAATATTTTGTGCCATTTTCTTTCTATAAATAAACATGCTTTACACACAGTATCGGCTGATAAACAAAATACACCTCCACATTTGTTTCTGAGAACTTAAACATCAACGTCAACTCAAACACCAATGGATCTAAATTGATCCAAATTACACATGAAAGGATGAAACAAATTAAAGCCTCCAGAAAACAACCGTCCTCAGTATTTAGCCTGTCTGCCATCAGTGGAAAATGTAATTTCTCTGAGCTTTATTCATTCAGGCTGTAAACTGATATCATCTGAGGTGAGGTTTTTTTTTTTTTTCTAACCAGGTATTTCCCGGTGCCATTGTTGTTGTTGCTATATTTAGCAGAGCAGTGGCGAGGGGAGGACACACGTGCCACTCATGGAGGGGCATACAGGGCCTCTGTTTAACAAGCCACCGTCACAACAGGCCAGTGTGCTGCCACCACACAGAGCACCCTGTGTCCCACTGACACCATTACCATACAGGACAGCAGGTCACCGACAAGTACGGTGAACCACGGGGGAAGTCCTGGCTGCACGACTGGTGCCAAATACACAAGTTGTGTATCCAACATCGCGAAAGTGCAACAAGCTGCGCCCTGACTGCACAAAATGACCTTAATATACATATATATATTTGGTTTATACTGGGATTGTTGATCAGGAACAACTATTTTTTTTTTGCCAGGTGCTGAAACTCGTGGCATTTGAGACTGTCCAAATCCATTATATTCCCAGTTCCACTGCCAATTCTGCACTTTTGCAAGATCCAAGACTGGATTACCAAAGTGGCTAACTGCCCCAGGGTCCAACAGGCTCCACAATGTCTATGTGACAAGACTCGATTTTTTCAGGTGACAATTTGAGTCTGGAGTGCAATTATCATTAGCAAAAAAAAAAAAAAAAGAATGTGTGACTAAATAGAGTATTAGAGTTAATATGGCTCCCCGGGCCTGCCTGGATACAGACAATCATGCTAATAGTGACATGATTAATAAGGTATATATTCTGTATGGGGAGGTGTTTCCGTGAAAAGCCACGAGGCTTTAAAATGTTACAACCCAGTTTTTAGTAGCTTACACCAATTTTCCAGCCTGTGTCTGCAGTCTAGAAATGGTTTCCGTGACTCTCGTTGCACACCTCTAAAATTGTGGTCGAGCCGTAAAAATGTCCCCTTATCTTTCCTGTATGTGTAAATCCTGGCTTGTCTAATCCAAGCATTATAACACCAAACAGTGAATTGGTTGTGGTGAGACAGGAAGGATGCGAAGCGGAGGGTAGGGGGGAAAAGAGAGAGAGAAAGAAAACAAGAGGGAGGTGCAATCCCATCACAAGTCAAAGAAAAACAAGAACAGAAAAATATTAAGTAAATACTTTGCTATTATATAAATAATAAGAAACACGTGCATGTGCAGTTGCTACTCGAACTACAGTTCAATTTACAAGTCACAGTTTTATAAAAACGAATTCAAACTCACATTGAACGCCTTATAGCAGCGTGCTAGCTTAAGTCTGATAGCTAACTTAGCCATTGAGGTATAAAAGCAGGGACCAAATCACTCATCCCAAATGGGTAAAAATAGACGGATGAGAGATATATGGACTTAACCTTCCACAGTTGTTGATGATGTTAGTGTCGATGATGGTGATGGTGATGGTGGACGGCGGTGGTGACGCTGACGTCTTACTCCCATGAGTACCCTTCTAGATGCCAGCACAGGAAAAGGTGGACTGACTTCTCACCGGCTGGTGCACCCCTGCCTATGACATCAGAAGTGAGAACATTCATTTTTTCTGATCGCCTCAGATACATTTTCTCCGACCGCTACCTCCCCTCCTCCCCCCTTCGCTGTCCACACTTCAATGTAGCCGTTGCACGTTTTCCACTCGGTTCGCCCTGTGGTCATTTATGCATTAGAGAAGCAGACAATGCTCTTTTTGACTCACACGTGGTTTGATGAGAAAACGGAAAACAAGGTCTTTAAATAATAAAGAAAAACCTTCCAGGAACACCTTTATCTGATTTAGTCAAGTGTGGCTGTAGTTAATAAACAGATATGACGTCTGTGGCTGAAGCGGTTCTGAACTCTGAACGCCCACGCTGTCCGCATTCAACAACGTGTCCTGATATATATAACGTAGAGACATTTTTTTCTTAATTTCTGATCATTTCGTTTATGTTGAAATTTCCTATTTTGTTTTCCAACTTGATTAGACATTGACACGGGAAAGAGAGACAGAAATGGAATGACATGCAGTTAAGGCTTTGTCCTGGCAGGAATTGAACTGATGACCTGTTGCTCACAGCTTATGTACCGATGTGGATCAATCCCCAGCTATCGGACCAATCCCTGACACATTCGTAAATATAAAAATATGCACTGGATTTATATAGCATATATAACACTATACATTCTGTATACATGTATACATCCAACATTTAATTATATCGACACATGGAAGGAACAGCAATTAGGGGTTCAGTAACTTGCCCACGGACACTTCAATATGTGGACCAGGGGAGACAGGAATTGAACCATCGCCCCTAAAAGTGAGACAACTGTTTTGAGAGTTGCTTAGCAACGACAGTAAAGGGTTCACAAGACAAAATACACCAATATCCGTCAGATTCACATCACATAAAAATACTGATTCAAATATAAGTTCAAAATTAAGATATTTTAACTTTTGTTTTACACATAAGCATAATTGTACAAAAAGCAAGAGGTTAAGTGAGGTTACATAAGATGTGTTGAATTTCTCTTCAACAATGTTTGTAGGCCATAGCTCTGCCTCACAGTCAAGATCAGGTTATATACAGTTAGTATAGGAGTTGAGTATATAAAGCCAAACACACTAAATAATAAACTAATTCTTCGTTCTTCCTGATTTAGCTACTGCCACCTTCAGGATCATAATGGCAGAAAGTGATGTCGCTACATGAGGAATCAATTCTCATGACCCAAAAGTCAGCGCACGCACATTTATGAGGGTCCTCAAACCAGGGGCGACATATATATATATATATATGTGTGTGTGTGTGTGTACGTGCGCACACACTCACTCATTAGCACACTGTCTCAGTCTTAATGCAGCACCCACCATACTGGGGACATGAAGCAGAGCCTTTTGTGTGAGTGAGTGGGGGGGCTGCAGCGATGACAGGGCACTGCTCGTGACCCCAGAGGTGAACAGGGACACACACAAAATTTGTTTCCCCTCTGGGCTCAGTTCCACATTTAGTACCAGCTATAAAGCCATATAGACTATTTAACAAAGTTAAGAAGGACTTTTTTTTTTCTACAAATCTCCAGAATAATCTTTGTGATGCACACTGGGAGCTACAAGCATGTGTCAGCTGAGATGAAGTTTAACTGTAGTTGTGATGGAAACGTTTGCTCATCTGGTACAAACAAAAGCCAACGAGCTTGATTAGGTCACAGCACCTCAGTGTCTCACTCGGTTGCACAACAGTAACATGTCATGGTGTACGCACTGTTGTAGACACGCCTAATTAGTACAGTCCACTCGTTGATAATAGCTCATCCCTGATTCTTATGTACCTTTTTGCCTTTCCAGAAACACGGTCTGTGGTTCCTTCCCCTTTTTTTGTCTCTTAATGTTTCCTTTACTTTGACCCGTTTTTCCATCCCTTAATACGGTATAATTCGTATTTTCCAAAACCCAGTGCAGGGCAAGGGGAAGCCCTTGGCAGTAAATACAGCACATGTGAATGGTAACAGTCACTGACAGGTTACGTGATATCAACTGTTTCTCAAGAGAAAAGCTCAGCGTGCAACTGTTTTTGTGATGGCTGAGATGTTTCACTCATCACTGTTCAACTATTCACCTTCTATGCCGCTGCTAGAGTTTTTTTCCCCCGTTTCCTGTTTATTGGTGCTTCTCATGAAAATACATTTTGTGAACCTTCAGGTTTTAGCAAAAACATTAATATTAAGCCTTTTTTTAAAAAAAATAATCCATTGCTTTAAGTAATGTTTTCTTGTTGTTCATGTTTTTGTGCTTTTGTCTGATGATGAAACAAACTATGATGAATATGCAACACAGACTTTTCAAAGAATTGAAAATGAATGTCAGCCTTTTTCTGCTGCCAAAGGAAAGAAGTAGTTCACGTCTGATGCAGCTGATCTGACTAAAATGTTTATTTATAATCATGGGAAATATTTAACAGCATGTGGATCGTTTTTCTAATAAAAGACGTCAGAGGGTTTAGCTTTTATTTCCATTTATCGTCACAGGGTCTCCTCCTGTTGTTCGGAACTGCAGTGACAAAGAAAAAAAAAAGGAATCTGTGTTTAATTAAATATGATTCTAGTTATGTGTTTATTTGGTGTGATCAACTCCATGTTTGTTAGAAACTGTGCGGTAAAACCACAGTGAACACAGGGGAAGACTCAACAGTAAAAGAAAAAAAAAAAAAAAAAGATTTGACTGATCTATAAAAAAAACTTGATCTTTAACATTCATCACTTTTCTGTAAGCAGTCCAATTTGACATCCTGTAGGAGTGATGACTCTGAATTTCCACTGATCCGATTGGTCGGTAGTTGTAACTTGTGACAGGTTTTGATCTGAACAGCGATTGAACAGCTAAAATAAGAGCTCCCTTCCATGGGTGTGTCTGACAGCAGGATTGGGGTTATTTTTGATTTTTCATAACAGGAAAAGCAGATGTTACTAACAACATAACATAGCTATGACTCTACTCAGCTATGTTCTTTTCAGGCGAGTAAGAAAGCCAAGACAGTATGGCACCATTTATTTTTTAACAACATTTTGGGAAACCAGCACTTCAGGCTTTTAAGCTAGCTGGATGGTTATCATTAGTGTTGCTAGCTGGCATCGATGCTAGCTGTGAAATTGGACCCTAATTTTCTCCCACCGTTGCGTTTTTAGTTCCTTGAAGTGAAAACATGTTTACATTTAACGTTTGCCATAATGCTTTTCTTTCTATTCCAACTTTGCAGAACAACTAGCTAGCTTCAGATTGTCTAACTGTTTTAGTTGGAAGCAAAGCAGTTAGCTAGCTACCTAGTTGTGCTAGCTGACTTCTTATACAGGCCTGGTGTTTCAGGCTGGCTTTATAAATACTAATGCTGGCCACATTATTTGTTTGTAAATTAAATTATATAAAGTAACTATAGCATGCTTATAGTAGCTTTGGAGCTAATAAATTGAAAGGATTAAAGGGGCACGTGGATAGCTGAGGCTGGTTATGGCACACCATGTTATTATTTTTAAAATGTTGAGAGTAAAGTTGACATTTCAAGATTAAGTTCAAGATCAAACTTTTGAGAACAAATCAAACTACTGGTGTAAGTGCAGATGTTGCCGCCTTGTGTAAATTAACTGGTGAAGTGTTCTTCAGAATAGGAAGTTTTTTTTTTCTTGGAGGAAACAAATAGTGTGGTAATATATAAGTATATCAGGGGCGATTGCTCTGAGACAACAAGAGAAGCCAAACTTCCTCTAACATTTCACACAATAAATGGTCAAATGTGCACTGTTGAATTTCCATTAAATTGGGATTGACATTATGTTAAAACTAAAAGCATCCTAGAATGTGTACATAATACATTGTAAAAAACGTTATTGAGTTTGTTGTTTAAGTTTCATTAGTTTGCTCATGATCATATCATATTTCCTAGTCAGGTTGTAAAGGAAAAATATAGCCTGCTAGTTAGCATGCTAGCATGCAGCCTCAATTAAACTTTCCTTTTATTAGTAATGGACAGGCATGAAGGTATAAACCTATGAAGACCTACAAGATATGTTGTATCACAAGATACATAAGACATATAATCAATCATAAAGGTGCACTGGCATTACCACACCAAAGCTTCCAATGTACCATGGCATATGGATTTATAATATGAGCTGAGGCCGTACAGTTCTACCATTGGTGGTTGTATTAATGGGTTTAACATAGAACAAACAAAGACCCAAAAGTAGCAGCAGCAACACATTTCTTCACCTGATTTATTTTTATTTTACCTGGCACTAAATACTGCAATTTCAACTTCCTCCTCTCATTTTTTCTTCCGCCCCTCTTATGTCTGGCTCTAATACCTCGACGTAGCTTAACCCACAAACTACAGCTTCGCTCTGTTCGAGTTGAATTTAGCGCTGCCAACTCGTTGGCTAATTAGCAAGCCATCCGGTTCCAAGAACATCAGTTCATTAATTGGACCATTTGTGTTTGTACAGTCGCACCTCTCATTCAGACAAACAGCTGTAATAAAACACAAGCTGTTTATCACGACGGACGCATTATCACGCACGGCCGTCATCTCAAGTTTTTTTCCCCTTTATTTTGGCGCTCGTCACCATTTGCAAATTATTATGAGTAATGAATATCACGAGCCATCCTCAAAAATATTTAACATTTATGCTTTTTTTTTTTTATATACATTTTTTTTTTCTTCAGATGGTCTGCAGACAAGTTTTCTTGTGCGTTTAACACTTGAGCCAACGTGTGCCGAAGAAGAAAAACTTTAGCTGATTTTTTTTTTAGCTGACCAAAGTATACTGGAGTTAAGTCAGATCAGCTGAGGAGGCAGCAAAGGTCGATTGTTCTCCATGTTTGTCCTGAGGACATAAAGGAAACATCAGCAGTATTCCAGCAAACATGCAGTGAAAAGTGAAAACCTCTCGCAGACACACACACATTGCGGTTTTGTACGTTTAATTTAGTTTTCTGAGCTGAGGTGGAATGAAGTGACAGCCGACAGAGTTAGTCACCTGGGATACCCTTTGCCATCGGCTGTGTCGTGTTATGTAACCCAGGAATATTTCACACCGTCTGCCTTCATTATTTTATTTATATATATTTTTTTTTTATAATTTTTGCTTAGCCTACTTAAAATTGCAGCAAATAAAAGAAAAAGAAACATAAAAAAAACAACACAATAACAGGATAATGAGACACAAACACGAAGCTTGTCCAAGAGACACTTTATTTATTTATTTTTTTGCACTCCACTCCAAAGTTTTGAGCGCTAACAAGGCGAGACAGACTCAGCTTCGTTTTCATCAACTCTCTATTTTCTCTTTGAGTCATCAGGTTTTGACATTATTCTTGGAGAGCTTTTATGATGCAAGTATCTTGTTCGCTCCAGATAAAACAAAGACTTTAGCTCTGTTCCCTCTCCTTCCTCCCTGCTCTCACTGTCTGAAACTGGACTCCCTCCATCCTCCACTGTATTGTGTTCAGCCTGTCTTCCACCTCTCCTCTCCCTCTCTCTCTCTCGTTTCTTGGCATACGCTTCGCCGCATGAGGTCCTGGCCTGCGAGGCCTCAGGTTGTTGTAATGACACTGTTTTCACTAAACTGCACTCTCAAGGCAGACGCAGCCCATATCAGGTTTCATACCATGGTCCATTAGGCTGGTGACTCATCAGAGCTCCCTTGACTGTTTAGTTTTTTCCCTTCTGTTCATTGCTACAACATCTGGTGAACCTGTGGCCAAAGGACAAGAACATTGTATACCAACCCTTTGAGTGTGCGTGGTGTTAAACTGAGGTTATCATTGGTGGAGAAGATCATCACTAGACACCAAGAATCTCAGCTTGTTTATACTTCTTTTTTTTTACCGTTGCTGAGCAGGTTAGATTGTGTCACATAACCTGTACTGTCAACCATTCTTAACTATGATTTCCTTTCCTACATTTTTTCTTTACTTTAGCTCTTGTAGCTAAAGTAATTTTTGAACTGTCAGTCATTCACTAACAAGAATTTTTCACAAATTTTTCACTCTACAAATGACACATGTAGGTCTTTTTTATGATATTGTCTTGTTCGGTGGGCAGTTATTTGAACTATTGAATAAATAAAGGGTGTTCAATCTGAATAACATGGGGGTTTAAATACACTAAGCTGACATTTCCTCAGGTGGGTGCAAGTAAAACATTTCAGGTTCCCCACCTAGTGGTCAGGAAAACACATTGTTGGGGGTATAGCTCAGTGGTAGAGCATTTGACTGCAGATCAAGAGGTCTCTGGTTCAAGTCCAGATGCCCCCTTATGTCAAATATCAACAGAACTGCTGCAGGAGTTTGGATCCTGTCCGTGTTTTCATCATCAGGGGCAGTGGTGGCCTGGTGGCTAAAGAAGTGCACTTGTGTCTAGAGGCTCGCAGGTTAGAACCCACTGAGGTACCCTGGAGCAAGGTACTTTCCCCACATGGCTTAAATGATGAGGTCAAAAATCATTCTGTGTGCATCAGACTTTCATCAGAACCTTCTATTGCTTTAGCTTTTCATTATCAATAGGACATGTGATTTTTGACTTGTCAGTCAGAGACTCCAATATTAACTGACCCCAACACTCTTGAACCAAACAGAAAAATGGGTATGTTTAAAAACGTCACACAAAGTCATTTTTACAAAAATGACATGTAGATCATGTAGACAAGTCTGCCAATGTGAAGACAATATGAACTGTAGTGTTAATGTTAACTGTGTTGTCAGGTTGGTTCAGTGCTGCTCTCTCTGTATTATCACTACTTTACTACTACTTATCTACATTAACACACGGATCTATCTGATTGGTGGATTACATTTGAATTGCATTTGGTCCCATGTTCATTAATACAGCCAGAAATCACACGGCTACTTCCTGTTTTCACACAACCTTTGGATGGTTGTGTTTGCCATAGATACATGTGTATATGTAGGTAGGTGTAGGTTTACACTTTAATATCTGTATATTCAGAAGTTATATTTCACTGGTACATGTGAAGATCATTTGAAGACGAAGAAGAATTGATGACTTTGTGTAGTTTTCACCAAACTAAATAAAGAGCAGGATGGAGCTGCTGTCATTAACTGATATACGAGCACATTGGTTTCCTCGCTGTAGATGTTCCAACCATGAACAGGTATTTTTATAACATAACCTGTGACCCCACATAATAATGTACAGTAGTTCACAGCCCCAGCGTACAGGAAAAACATGAGGTTACTACTACGCTGTAGGTAAGGTATTAGCTGGACATGCTAATGATCGTCATTCAGTACAACAAATTGATACACATCTGCTTCAGCACAAATGACCTATTTGTTATGATTATCACCATAACTTTATATGTTGTACATTACATATAACTTGACCGAGCACAGCGTCAACGGGTCTTTTAATCTGAAAAATGACTGTAATCCAATTCAGCAATATCCAGGAGACAACATAAAAATATCTTCACATTATCTCACCCTCACTTTTCTGCTCTGTGCGTCTGAAAGCAAGGTCGACACAAAACACTCAGCAATAAATCGCGATCAAAAGACAACGTGAGGCAGCGGGAGCATAACTCACGCTCGGTGGGATCCCACATGTAGTGATCTTCTATAATTCAAGCAGCGCTGCTGCTGTCTGTTGCCAGTAACTGTCACAGTGGCTTAAACTTTTTTGGCAGAGCGGTCCAAACGAGCAGCTCCAAACAGGAACGTCCTGGAGAGAACAAAGAGTTTTTTCGACATGATCTGTGGCCTTAACGGGCCGAACGTCAACAGTGCGTGGCAGGAGAGTTGCTAGTTTGAATCCATGCTGGGCAAAATGTGCATGGAGAAAGCCGACATGACGTACTCTGACCTCGAGCATCTCTTAACTCGATAAATGAAAATTGACAAAAAAAGACAAAAGAAACATCTCTAATTTATCACTGCAGGCAGTTTTGTTCTGGAAGATGGAATAAAACATCAAGTGAAACATTATGTTGGTTATATGAGAGTGTTTGCAAATGATATAGTATAACTTCTCTTGTCAATCATTGCAAGCCTGTGGATTCATGCACCTTAAGGAGAAATGTAAGTACATTGTGCTGGGTTTTATGTGCAGTGTAGTCAATAAATTGCACAAATGCACAGTTTGATGTAGTGTGCAAGCGTTGGTCTAATAAGACAAATGATAAATAGCTCATGCATAGTGCTCCAGATTATGAATACCTATTTTATTACTATTATGTGAGCCTGTCCGTCTATATTCTTATGACTTACTTCACAGTGTCTGGCATGGGTGGTGCCATGCCAGAAAATGAACAGCTTTTAACAGAGAAAGAACAGATTTGTCTCTGGTTTTATGCATTAGAAAGAAACAACTATGACAACCTAAAATAAATAACTACTAATTCTACCAATAAAAATGAATGACTTGTGAGCTACATTAGTATTTAAGTAGTGTTTTGTTTCCTGAATCCTACAGATTTGAGTGAATTCAGTTGTTATATTCAACTTCAACAAACTTTTATCTTGGGGTTAGGATTAACATGGAGTTATTCCATTAGTCTTCATCTAATTAACTGATTAGTAGGTGATAAAAGGTTATAAATATTCAGTGTAGTTTCAATTTGAAAAAGATGAGGTAATTTCCCAAACCATCTGGGCACTGCGGTTTTTCACAAACGTTCCTCAAACTGGAATAAATTGTCCTTTGTTGGGGACTATTTTTTTTTGCCGTGGATGAATATCCATTTGGTGGTCAAGACAGTGTTTGTTGGATCGACTCCAAACAAGCCACACCATTGTCACCAAATGTGATGGTGTGGTGGTTTTTTAATAGTATTCTTTGGACTAAAGTGGAGCTCTGTGGTGTAAATGAATAAGATATCCACAGAGTTCTTGTTTGCAAGATCAATTTTTGATCACGGAACTTCTTTTTGATGACAAGAAAAATATTGAATATCAAGAGAAATATCCTTAAAGCAGTGAACTTACCCTCAGAGCAGCACTGGCTCTGAGAAATATTTGTATAAATTCATCTTTCAATCCGCAGTTTCATCCCCCCCTCAAATAATTCTTCTTGAGGATCGAGCCAAAGTACAGCGGTGGCCCAGTTAGCATGGAATAAAAAGTGATGGTTACAGCTACATTGTATGTCTCTCAAGGCCTTCTGTGCACCTATCCAAACAGTATCAGTGGATCCAGTTCAAGTTCACAGGATGACCTCAAGTTATTTCCATCCAAATCAAGCTTATTGATATCAGAGCCAGAACCAAATCAAAGAGGATGGAGGAACAAGATGATGAGAACTGCAGGGGAGAGGATTTGGTCCTGATGCTTTTAGAATCCCAGAAAGTGACATGAAAAATATAATTGCAACAGTGAAAAAGAACAAGAGTTGCGCTGATATATTAGCATGATATCAGCTTTTTATTAAAACATAAGTCAGTGAGTCAGTCGTTGTTATCCACCCTGACCACACAGTGACATAAAAAAGAGTTAAATCTTGCATTTTTATTTTCTTTGGCGCTGTTTTATTATTTGTAATTTATTTGTCTCTTGCTAACTCAAGTAATGGGTTTCTTTCCTGCTGTGGCCACCAACACTAATCTAAACTTTGAAAGATGACTTGGATAAAAACCTCTCTCCAAACAGCGTTAAATGTACTTTTACGTCAGCGACTCTTAAGTCACGACACCGTACGTCCAAGCGTTTCCCCGGAGAAACAAAACGGACAACGTAAAAAAGGACGGTAACGACGGCTTTGTTTGAGCTCCTGCCGCCTACCGTTGTACCGTGTCTGCGTCCAAGTCGGCGTCCCACTCTTTGGCTGGAGCCGTGGAAAGATAGTCTCCTACAGGAGGAACATCAGCAGACACACCCAGACAGACATCGCGGAGTGAGTTATTGCCATTTGCTAGCAAATATGTCAACGATTGCATTGAATAGATCTCATCATCAATATCATTGTCGTCGTCTTCATGAGCTCGTTGCTGTTTGTCTTACGCCAATGAGACAAATAGACAGTCAAAACAGCCTCTTATTTACCTCAGAGACAAAATCAATCAATGGACTGTCTAACTTTTTCATGGAAGATCTCAGTGTGTGTTCTTGTTTTTTAACAAATTGATGTTTGATCCATAGCAGGTTGTATGAACGTTTGACTGATTTTTGGTGATTCTGGAGAATCTGGAGGTTGGGGCTCTGACATTGTGAAGAGGACATGTTCTAATAAGTCTGAATCACCTCATTTCAGATTTCCTCCCTTTTCCGTTTTATTTCCAGCACGGTATCCCATAATACACAGGAACTGAAGATATATCTTGGCTACTTGAGGTTTAAGCGGGGGCACAAACCAGACATTCTGCCGATGCAACTTTCTCTTTCTCTCGGCTGGTTTGTGTCTGGTTTTTGCTTGCACATATTTTTTACACACACACACACACACACACACACACACACACACACACACACACACACACACACACAGGATGAAAAAGATACAGTTGGAGAATATGTACAGTACCTTTGCCAATTAGGCTTTGGCAGTGTTATGTGTGACTTTAGAAGCGGGGATAAGAGAAAAGAAAAGAAAAAAAACGGCAGTAGAACAACGCACGGAAGAACATTATGACCCCGTGTAATAAAACTAAGTGGGGGAGCTGCTGCGGTCGGCAACACGTGCACAGTCCAGACACCCCAGAGAGGTGTTACGGTGAAAAATGTTTCTCAGCATTTCTGCTTCACCCGTCAGGATTGAGTTAGTTGAACTCTGCAGATTTTTACCAGTAACTGACAAACACTTTGCAATGATCTTTTCTTATCTCTGACTCAGTTTTACGCACGAGGAAATGTTATTATCAATCTTTTTCCATTAATTCATGCAGGGTTCACCACATGAAGACGCTTTCCCTGATGCTTAGTCACCAGCGTGACCTTATAAACCACTTGCTGGCGCCCTGGTTCAGCTTTGCTGTTTTATGATGTTTTGATAGCAGTAAGTGGATCTATGAGATGTCTGACGGAGAGCGTACTCTGGTCCGAGAGACCTGACGGCGAAGAGCTATCGACGGTTGTCACAGTAACGTGTAAACAAGCAGAATTAACAGTTGACACCGATCACGTGACTTCACCTCAGGGGCCAAAAGAAGCAGTAATGATTTTTTTCTTTTAAAAAAGCATCTTATTGTTTACTGACAGATAGAAAAGAGCTGCTTCCAAAATAGGAGTGACCCAATGGTGCCTCTTCCTCACACAACCGCTGCCCCGAGGAATGCCTTCAGTAAACCTCACAGGGTGTACAAATCTGTGTATCTGCCAGACATAGTAAGGAAATAAATAAACCAGAGCAATAAAACTAAATTCGGTGTCTCTAAAACATCTGTGTGGGCTGACAGAGAGGGGGCATAAAGCGGAAAAGCGAACACATGTCTGCATTTCCAGGTGCATCTGTTGTTTTGACACCACCACCCACGCTGTACTGCTCTTTGTTTTCACCAGTCTTGTCCTGTTTCACGCTGAATAAATATCCTCAGGTACAGAAACAAATCTTCACACCGCTGATAGGTTCTTTTAAAGCTTGTAAATCATTTTAGAAATAATAGTAATATAAATCTGCATCTGAAGTTCTAATAAGTCTAGATGTAGGTGTGCAGTAATGATTTGGTACATGTATTTTATGTTATGCTTTATTCTTAATAAATAGAATAAACAGTTAATAAATGATAGGAGATATATGAACTTGAACTAAAACGTAAAAAGATAAAAAAAGATGGCCAAAGATCAAAGGTCAAGTTCACTATGACCTCAGGTGGGTGCAAGTAGAACATTTCAGGTTCCCCACCTAGTGGTCAGGAAACCACATTGGTGGGGGTATAGCTCAGTGGTAGAGCATTTGACTGCAGATCAAGAGGTCTCTGGTTCAAGTCCAGATGCCCCCTTATGTCAAATATCAACAGCCTCTTGAATATGAGACAACAATCAGCATAAATTTGTCAGATATGTTCACTTCGACTCAAAGATAAACTTATCAAAAGTTTGGTAACCAAAGGTCACTGTGACTTCACACAATATGTTTAGGGCCATAGCTCATGATTTTAAGCATTAGTTAGCTTTCCCACTCACTATCAACCTGCAGCTTCTATCTAGATACATTGTATATTGCAAAAGTTAGGGCAGTTATGTTGGCAGACACATCTAAAATTTGCAAATAGGTCCAGTATTACTAGTTTCTAAACACCTTAAGAAATATGCTAGTGACATACAGTAGTGTACAAACCCACGGGTTTAGCCTCTTTGCTATGCATGTCCAAAAACCATAAATAGGTGCAAAAAATAAAATATAAACTCAAATAAACTAAATTTTCCTCTTGCAAAAACCACACAGTCTTACAGGTCACCTACAAATAACTCAGATGTAAACAAGGTTCATTATATTTTCTCCTCTCCTGTAGAAACGTGTATTAAACTGAGCCACAACATCATATCATGTCATAGTTTTTAATCTGTTGATATGTTGACATATATTGACATATATTGACTGAATCCTTAATTTCCCTTTGGGATAAATAAAGCATCAATCCATCCATCTATCTGGACTGTGGAATCATATTTTAGATCCAGGTTTTTATGTGATTATTTTCTTGTTGTTATTGATGATGACAAGTTCAAGATGGAAGATGGCTGCAACACAGGTTTATTGAACTGTTTGCGAACTCATATTGAACTGACGTCATACTGGACACTACAATGACTCACTATTGCCCCTCATGGTCCAAATTAGTATTATGAGACTAGACACCCTGGAGCTAGTTGGTTAGCGAACTAACTTCAGTAAATATCTGCAACACAGTTTCACAGATGTCTTTGACATATAAATTAAAGCTGTAATTTCTTCAAATTCAGTCGATAATTTAAACTAAAAAACACTTACATATTACATTTTTTCTTCAAACATAGTATTGTGTTAATAGATATAGTGCTAATAAATCCTGATCACTCATATCTTATGATTTTGGATATTACCTTGCATGATTTTCATCTATGATATCAGATTTTATTAAACATTCTAAAAGTTCTGTATCCCCAAATCTAACTATGTCTGATATTCCAGAATGTGTTTATTAAAAGACTTGTGAGATGATTTTTATACCTGGGTGTAGAAACTTCAGACTGTGTTTTAACAGAAACAGATTTTGCAGATTAACACTCAGACATTGCTGAGATCCTATTAAAATACCTTTTCGTTCACTGCCAAACATTTCACATTTCAGCGGGTGCACAGCTCACCAGACAGGGACCAGCTCAGTATTTTTTGGCTATTACATTGTTCATGCACCGACAATTTTGAGTCTAATGTGAGCGTCGTCTGCACCGGCCTGTTATTCTACACAAGCTCCACATTGGGAATCTGGAGCGCTGCTGGTCGGGCCTTCGCTCGCCTTCATCAATCACAGCGCGACAGTGAATGGCAGGATAATATTGTTGCTGGTGGTTGATTGGGAAGTCTCCCCCCTCCAGCGACAGCGTGTACATGTGAGACACAGAACGAGTATGAATGCTTGTGTTTGTATGTTAATGTTAATATACGTGTGTGTGTGTGTGTGATGGCTCTGTGACCTCGCAGGGCATTTGGCGTTGATGTGCATGAGAGCGTCCGTATTGTCTCATCAGGTGTTAGCCCGTCCCGAAACTCACGTCACACATGTTCACACACAGTAGACGTACTTTAACTCCTTGGCGCCAGACTTGTCCCGTCTCACTCTGAATAAATATCCTCAGGTACAGACACAAATCTTTACACCAGCAACATTTTCTTTTAAACCAATTAAATCATTAATGTTTTAGAGGTAATAGTAATATAAATCTCCATCTGTAGCTCTAATCAGTGTAGATGTAGGCCTGCAGTAACAACGTACTTTATATATCTGCTTATTATTGAACAAACAGAAGAAGCAGTAGATATATGATATAGACATACAGTACACCTCAAACATAAACTAATCAGATTACAGTTTCTCTCAGTCGCTTTGGTGCATTTCTCAAATCTTCATTAATAGTTGCACATAAGTTAGTGCATTTCTCAAAACAATGTAATGTCTCAATAAAAGTGTAAACTGCACCACAAAGCAGATTAGCTGCAAAAGTGTGTACCTTTGTCATAATGCTTAGTTCATGTCTCAAAACCAAGTATTTATATCAATAAAACTGTCAGTGCCATCAGAATGTTGTCAATTGTTTTCAGTGACAGTTTACTCTGTAGGTATTTTCTAATGCAAAGATTAGGATCTTGCTAACAGTTCGTATCTCCCACAGTCTAATAGCATTATTTACGATCAGCACAATGCAAATGTCTTCTTGAGGACACAGTAGTTGTCTCAACATTTGGCTGCACTCTTCATTCAGCCTCAGTCATTGTATCACCATGACTGACAACAGTTGTAGCCCTTATTTCTTCTGGAAGATGTCTGTTTACTTGAATGAACGTTCACCTGAGACCAATTCATCAATTTAGACATTTAGACATGAGACATTAGGAGAAAAAAATGTATCAGACATGTATAAAATATACTTGACAGATATTGATAAATAGTTCAACACTTTTGAATGCAATGACTTGTACAAAAAAAAAATAAATAACAAAAATAAACAAGAAAATGCTGTTATGTGAACAAGTGACCAGAGGATGTGGTAAATGAACAAACAGTTTTGAGAATTTCAATTCTGGTCTGAGAAATGGACCAAAGCAACCAGGAAAAAGTGTAAGGTGACAATGATCTTGTAAAACATGTTTTTACCCTCTTGAATGTAAAAGCAGGAGAAAGTCTTTATGGAATCATTACAAGGGGTGTTCCAGATCAGCAGATTCATCATTATTCTCACTTTTCACAGTCACATCAGCCGGTCATTCAGGAAAATGACAAATCTGCTGTTATGAAAACAGGACAGTCTTGTAAAACAGTCTTTTTAATAAACTCTCAGTACTCTTACTAAGTCATTGGTATCAGCTTTATGTGTAAGGAACCTATTCACACTACTGCTGAAGTGAAGTTCTATTTTGAGCTTTATTAGTGGTTAAAAAATGACAATTTAGATACATTTGGCTGGTGGCCCCAATTACTCTCATTGTTAGCTATTTGGCTGTGAAAACAAAAGACTCCATATTACATGGACGTAAAATAGCTCTTGGTGGGGTGTTCGACTCATATGCGGGGTGAAGTAGACCCTTGGTTCAAATGACTCCGTACCATCGTTTTAAGAATTATTCTAGCAACAGATGCTGTGTGTGTTTATATGTTAGTGTTAACATACGTGTGTGTGATGGCTCTAAGACTCTGAGACCTTGCAGGGGTGTTTGGGCGTCCATGTGTCACACATACGTGACAGCATCCATATCATCTCATCAGGTGTTAGCCTGACCCGAAACCCGTATGCACACTCACACACACACGCTCAAACACACAGTAGTCGTACTTTAACTCCTTGGCGCCTGGGTCTTCCTGTAGTGCTGGAGGTGGGCTGTGCGCCACTGGACAGGCTCTTCCCGTTGAGGGCCCTGTGGTTACGGAGGGACCATGTGCCCATTCACCACTGTTTGTTTTCTATGTCATTATGAGTCCAGCACTCCTTCACTGACCGGCCCCATCGAAATAGTCTCCTTTGTTAGACACACTCTCTCCCCCGTCATGGAACCATATAAAAACATTTGGCTAGATACACTTAGGTGTGCTTAGAGGTGTATGTCCAAATCACACACACACACACACTCTAGACTCGGTCTGCTCTAATCTGCACACACACACACACACACACACAGCTTTCCATTCAGTCTTCCTCTCATAATGTTTCTTTACTTAACATTTAAAGTTCCTGAAATAGGAATGTTCCCCGAATCAAAACTGTTTCTCCAACAGGAGCACCCCCCCACACTGAAACTACCTGATACTACCCATTTTTCGTTGCCCCATTGCATTCTGGGGGTTATTTTATTTGGTCAACCACGCACCAGGTTCCTCAGGAGAAGAAAAAGTAGAAAAATTATTTGATTTGATTATGATGCGGTGGCATGCAGGACGCGGGCAGGACAGGAGATATTTTGTTTTTTTTTTTTTTTTTTTGGCGCCTTTGCAAGCATCTTCCTGCCACTTTCTTTTCCCCCCACAGTGAAATTGGAGTGTTGTTTTTGAGCGAAAAAACCATTTCAAAAGCCAGTAGGTAAATCTGGGCAAATGTTGTGCTCAGGATATGAGATGGGGGAGTGAGGGATAGACACTGGTAATTACACAGATCCTGACAAATAGCAGGTAGGTGGAGGAACACTCGAGTTTGGGTTTTGCAGGTGGAAATAGGCCATAATATCCTCTAAAATCTGCAAATGGAAAACGAATATACCCTTGCTAACCTGTCCTCTTGAGGTCTAGACAGACCGACACATGCATACTCCAGGGTGAAACTAAAGAGAGCAAACACAGCAGCGGAGCAGAGCGTGTTAGAAAGCATTTTATGGAAAGTTTAGAAACTCAGTGGTGGGCAGAATATTTTAAGAAGATATGTGGGAGCTAAAATCCTGTTTTTTTTTCTGTCTCTTGTTTGCTTTTTTGGGGGGAGGGGGACTTGTTCTGTGTTTTGAAGAGGAAGCACACAAAAACATAGTTAAAAAAAATATATATTATTATAAGAAGTTCTACTATTATTCCCTAATGTGATAAAATAAAAGTGGGATGAAAAATACTTTTTCCTTACTTTTTTTTTAATTCAGACATTCAGAGTTATTGACTTGTGTGCTGTTGCAATGTCACACTGCTGCAGATAATGTTATATAAAAATTATTAAAGCTCTAATCAGTCTAGATTTAGGTATTTGATGTATCCACTTTGTTCTGAATTAACAGAAAAAGCAGTGAATAGATGATATTAGACATATGGCTCAAATATAAACTAATCAGAATTCAGTGGCTAAAAGGTCAAAGGTCACAGGGACCTCACAGTTGAACATGTTGCAATGGATGGATGGAGCTCACTGGTTTAGCCTCCTTGCTAGCATGTCCAAAGCCATGAATATGAGAAAGAAAAACAACTGAATAATAAACTAAAATAAACAAAATTCTAAATGTACAAAAACCCACACAGTGTAATGGGTCACCTATAAAAAGCTTAGATGTAAACAATGAAGGTGTCGACTCGATCTTCAAAGTAGCATACACATGAATGACAGGACCCAACGTTATTCAGCCAAACTTTGTCCAAATCATTTTGTCCGTCACACTGCCTACACCAGCTTGACTTCTTCCCATAATGGATCCTGGTGCCTTGTCTCCCAGAGATAAGCAACAACACCGCCTTCTTTCATTGGTATAGTGGTTCAGTTCTGGTGTTCATGAGCAGCAGAACCGGGCTTTTCTGTTGGATTGTTGGACCACACAATCAACATCAATAAACCACGTGTGGTAGCTGCTGACTAACACAGACCAGAAAAATCCAATAAAAACAACTTTTTTGGAGATGCTGTAATGTAATCACATGTTCTCTTACTTGTCTAATATATCCCAGCCACTCACAGTTATCAATATAACGAGATGATTATTGTTATTTACCTGTCAGTGGTCATAATGTAATGTCTGATTGTTGTATATGTTTATATATGTAATTGAAAACATCATATGTTTCTAAATGTTGATATTCTATATGACTATGATGTGAAAATACGGCATGTGTGCACCCAAACATACACAGACGTGCATTTTGGTGGAGTTGCCTTTTCCAGCAACAACCACAGGCGCCCTGACCTGTCTGCCTTGTCACCGTTTGATGATGTAATCGTGAAGGCTCTCGGTAGCCGCCACACAACAGCAAAACTGGGCGGAGATGGCAGGTGCTCCACATCACAGTCACTTCATAAACACACACACATATGCACACACACACACACAAACACACACACACTCACACTTAAATAAACATAAACACACATTACACACAGACAGCGAGGCAGCGACGGCGCTGTGGTCAGCACGCACACTGTGGACATACAAAACGCAGAAATATGAATAAACATGCTCACACTGTACATGAGACACACACATACACACACACACAAGCTTGAACCACAAGTGTGCCCATGTATCAAACCCCACCCGGCACAGCCTCATTGTCCCTGGCAGCATTCACTCTTTCAAAGTAATGTTTTCCCCCAAAAAAACATCAACTCGATATCCACCAATTACAAAAGCCACATAATTGTAATAATCACAGACTCGCGGGATAAATCAAGAGATCTGCAAATTAAAAAGCCAAAAGGCTCCATCTCAATGACAAGAATGAACCGCGTTTCTATGAGAAATCAATTAAAACCCAATCAGGAGCAAAGAAACACTAAGGAGCTGCTGGCTTTTTATACGTCACAACAAGCCATAAACTCACCACAGCCTGAGGGACTCCAGCCTGCGGTTCCTGTCGTGTATATTGGTTGGCATGAGTGTGTGTCACTAGTGTCACTTTGATTTGCCTCCCTCCAATAATCTCTTCATGTTTTCCATAAAGATCAGCACATCAGCTCGACATCTACTGTAAATATACAAGACAGTGGGAGGCTCACTGTCAAATTGTTTCAAAAGAGCGATACACTTGTTTTTTGTTTTTTTTTTTTTTAAAACAAACTGAAACTAAATATGTTGCTATTGTCAAAGTCTTTTATTTCATTTTAGATTGTGTCCCATATTTCATCTGCAAGCAAACAGCAATAAAATAAACATACACGTAATGCAAATGAATTAAATGAGATAAAATTGTGCAGCTGAACTTCATAACATGCTGCAGTACTTCAACTTTTTACGTAATATACTTCTTCACTTGCTTTCTTGCATTACATAATAAAATCAACTGCCCAGTGAAGCCCCTGAGGCAGCCAGTTAGCCTAGCTTAGCATAATGACTGGAAACATGGGGAAACCCCTTGTGTGACTCAGTCCAGAGGTAAAATAAAAAACGAAAAAAAAAAAAAAAAAACCCTCTAATACTCATTAATTAACAAGTGTTTGTTTAATCCAGTACTAATACAAAAAAAAGTGTAGAAACAACATTTTCTTTTCATTGGTATTACAGGAGTTGTCGTGCCAGACTATTTCTTGGCAGGTAGCTTTAGTTTCCCGCCACTAACCTAGCAACCTCTCGGTAACAACAAAACTAAAACAGTGTGACCAACAGTCTGGCACATAAATCTATGCAGAACCACAAATTGTCATTTTTACTTGTTTAAAAAACTTACTCCTACTAGCACCATGCATTCACCAGAATGCTGGCATCTAAGTATAAGAAGGTTAAGCTAAGTTTGACAAAGTCAAAGCTAAGATAAGATGAGCTAAGTTAAACTAGGCTAGGCTAGGTTAGGCTTAGTTATACTAAGCTAGGATAAAATATAGTTAGCTATACTAAGCTAAGTTAAGGTAATATATCCTAGGGTAAACTAGGTTAGGCCAGGCTAGGCTCGGATATGCTAAGCTAAAAATAATGAAAAATATGCTCAACTAAACAAGGCTAGGCTTGACTATGCTAGGATAGAATCAGCTAAGAATAGGTAAGATATGCTAGGCTAAGATAAACCAGGTTAGGCCAGGCTCGGATAAGATAGGCTAGTTAGCTATACAGGGATAGGCTAAGCTAAGTTATGGTAATATATGCTAGGCTAAACTAGATTAGGCCACGCTAGGCTTGGATATGCTAACCCAGGCTAGGTTAAGATGGCTCCAGGCTAACGCAATGCTGGAATAAAAGGAGAAGGATGAAGAGCAACAACAATAAAGAAGGACAAATGTAGATTAAATGCATCTGAGGACTTGAACGAATGAGAGAAACTAGGGGATAAAAAAAATATATGGTGCAATATTTATCAGTGTTCAATGTTCCAATGTTCCAATATCAATGTTCCCAACCAGGTAAACTGATCTGAGATGAGTTGGAAAAAAGATTGCAGTGAAATATGTGATACCCATCAGACTTGGTAAACACATCCCTCGTGTTGGCAGCTCTGTTAAGTGATGTGGGCACGAGTGACGAAGCACTTGGCCGGACTCTTGCAACAATAGCAGCGCGCACGCGCACACACACACACGCACACCTCTGGATGCAATTATAAATGTTTAGGGAGAAAATAGAAAACAAATTATGGACACTCGATGGTGGCTAATTTCTTCACCTGAGAAATATTTTCTCAAAAAATCATGCGGCCTCTCCGTGTTTGGTTTGCTCTGGTTGTATTTACTCAAAAGAGCTTGGTAATAATTTAATTATTCCACGAAGGTATGCAAAATATAATTACTGTCATATTGTATTTCCATGTAGTGAGACACATGAGAATGGATGCTGCAGCGTCGGCCACTTAGACTCTTGCACGCACTGCTGCTTTTTCACAAAAATACGACTTTTAATAAGGAAACAATCCACATGCTCTGCGCTTTATTACCCCGCCTTTGTTACTTATTTCCAATCAGCATGAAGTCCCCGACATATTAACAAGCTTTGAATGTTAATTTATGTTTGCGTTGCGTAATTAGGGTTCAACATTTTAACAGCTTTGCCAGCTGATATGTCAAATCTTTACTGCTCTATATCTCAGCACTGCGCCACACTCTCAGAATTTATTACCAACTTACCAAGCTGTAATTGGGCAATAGCAGTTCCTCATACAGTCAAACAGTCAAAAAAAGATTTTAATGCTTAAAATGAACCGTATGAGCTTTAATGACCAAATAGTTTTGTGTTATAGTTTGTTAAAAAAGAAATATTTGACATGTTTGTATTCTGATATCTGTGTATCTGTGTTTAAATGGTTATAGTTCATGTTATATCATTCTATAGCCCTATATTTTCCTCCATCTGCATAACAGCACAGAGCATCAAATGGAAACCCATGAACCATGCATTTTGTTTACACGTTTCCCCCTGGTTCTGCATAAATATGTTTAGTATATTTATAAAACCACAGGAACTTCGGATTGGAATTAAAAACAAAACTATGTTGGTTTGACTGATGTTTCTGCACCAACATGTTTTTAAAGAATAATAATCTGTTTTTTCAAAAGCCATTTAAAATGGAAAATACAAGATCTGCATTAGTCTCATCATTATTTAGTTTTTTATCCCACAGCCTATGTATGGCTCTCTTACTATAGTAACTTTACTATATGCCACTATACTAAAACTGTTAGACTTTCAAAAGGCAAAGACACCCAAAAAAATAAAAATAAATAAAAACCTTTTATAAAGAAAATGGAAATGTGTATATTAGCGGGACTATTTTCAGTGGCAGAGTATTTTATAACATCTGCACAGTATCTGTGATATTAACTTTATATAAAAATAAATTCAGTGCCCATGTTCATTATAATTAATCATGTTACGACCTGGTGCAAAGGTGTGGCTGGGCGCTGTGATTTTAATAGTAATGGAGCTCTGTGTTATGCTGGAGAATAACACAGTTCTATTTATTAGTTTTTATAATTGCTATATTTTAAGCAATCAGGGACTGGAATGTTTGAGCAAGTTTGGTTAAAAAATTTGGAAGTCTTGTAATTTGTGATTTGGATTACTTCTGTTATCTGTTGTGATTGTTCAGATAATTAGCAGCTGTGATAATATGGTATGGAGTTGGATTGAACCACTGTCGGGCCTCAAACATGGCGGCAGGTGGGGCAGAGGCGGATCAGCGACACAATCTTTGACCTCTCGTTAGGAAACTAAGAAATGTATATTGTTATTTTATTTAACCTTGAAATGTTTAGATTAAAAGTTGAAAGAGGTGAAATATGCAACAACTGATCATGATCTGTTCTATTGTTTCAAACATACTATATGTGCATTGAAATGACTGTAAAATTGACTTTAATTGTATTTTCATTGGATTTTATTGGAATCACGGAACATATAGAACATAATCAGAGTTATCTGTTATTGTTTGACCATCAGCTGTTACTACAGTTGATGTTTAACTTGTTTAACAGTATTAGGTCTGTATGTCCAGTAGAAACCTGTATCCGTCTTTACCGGGGCAGCTCAGCAGCAGGTATGAGCACCTCAGCACTTTGGTAACTAACCCTCGAACCAACCCCAGAGTGCACAACCACAGTCTTCACTAATCATTTCAACATTTCCATCTTATTAAGTAAGACAATACATTAATTGCAATGGCATGCCGAGGCCTCCTGCTATGCAACGTTACCCCTCTTGGGTCTGCCACCGAAAACCCCAGAGGTGCGCTTGTTGAGGCTGACACACAGAGTTCACGGCTTCCACTCTTGCGTGCCGTGCAACTTTTTCTTTTCTTTTTTCTTCTCCCCCTTTTTCAGCGGCGGCGGGAGCAGATTAGAGACGTCCGCTGTGCCGCTGCTTTCTCGCCTAATGATTAAATATCAGCCCGTTTATTGTGAGTGTCGCTGATTGCGGCTCAGAGAATGTGGCTCTTGGCACACGGGCGAAGGCTGCGAACCGGACGCCGCTCTGGAGATCTTTTTGCTCCCCTGCTAATTGAGAGATACTTTCACAGAGTGATTTAGTGGGTGTTAGGGGAACGGATTGGATGTTAAAAGCACATTTTTTGATTCTACTGCAAGGATTGAATTGTTTTATTCCTTTACAGATATCTGCTGATTTTTATCTTGTGGTGTGAAAACTAAACAAATATCACTTCCTGGATTGTATTAACCGAGGATTAGCTTCGAAATTCCGCAATAAGGAATGTTTTACATTTAATTTACTCAAAGCACGGACTGTCCTGGTGAAATGACAGATATATAGACGTATAGAAGTGTTGTACTCAAGCCCAATTTACTGGATTTGACAGCCGGTTTAACTGCTGCTTTCACTATTTTACCAGCCAAGTGGATATTTAGGATTTTAAGTCACAGATTGTTACCTCCCACAGTCTGTTAACTCTTTCCACTTGACTGACAGAAGGTACAGTATCTCTTAAAACAAATTTCAGTAAAATATATATTTACTCTAAAATCTTTTCTCTTTTTTTTTTCGCAGCTTGTTTCTGTATTGGCGGCAGTGCCAGACATATTTTGATTAAATGGTCCCCTCTGGCTCATAGTTTAGGCAGGGGTATTGGGTTTCACCTAAAATTAGCCATCAGACTCAATTTATTACCACAATTGAGAGGCTCGAAAAGTGCCCGTAACAGCGCCCCGGCTAACACGGACTAACCTTGGCCAAGCCATATAATGTTGCATTTTAATTCAGCTGCAGGAATTGCCGTCGAGGCCAAGCCCATTATAAGTTACACCTTTTTTTTCCTCCCCCAACTCAAAGTGGAGGAGCGTGCCCGAATATTAAACTGGTACAAGAGTGTTAGGCAAACACTAAAATCCAAGATAATTTTATTGAGGTAAGAAAACTGCCCTCCCCTGTCAGCTAGATGACTTTTTAAACCTGTTTTACGGGGAGGGGTGGTGTTATGAAAATGGGGACATAAGACACACATGCACTGATGCATTAAAATCTTTACAACCACACACACACAGACACAATGCAAACAAGGCTTAAACACATGCATGTTTTTTTTTTTTTTTTTTTTGCTCGGATCAGGTTAGTTTGTGAACATCCACGCAGATTCGTGTTAACCAGCGCAGATGCCTGTTAAATGTCAGCGGTTCTTAAACGCTATTGACCACAGCAGCCTGAAGGAGCGCCACAAATCTGCTGCAAATATATGTCTGCAAGAATTTCAGGACTTTATCAAGGCTGCGTGGTTATGACAGAACTTAACACAGTCTACCTGCAAACCCAAGATTGACCTTTATCTGTTACTATTTGGTCAGAGATGATATTTTACGGACTAGTTTAGCATCTGTGCAATAAGTACTTCACTTTCACATAAGATTGGGATATTAAGTCAGCTCAGAGGTGAAGCTAAAACTTTACAGTCGTGCTAATAGCTCAGCCAGGCTCATGGTAATGTCAGCATGCTTACACGTCCACAGTAATAAAGCTAACATGCTGAGAATTAGCAGACAGAATGCTTATGATGTTAGCCACCACAGTTTAGCATCGCAAGAATGCTAACATTCGCTAATTAGTGCTTAATACAAAGTAAATAGCAAATTAACTTTTTTGTATATCATACTGAGGTTCAGTATCTTGCTCCTATATATGGGCAATACATAGTATACACTAACTTGCCAAAGGTTTTGTTTTTTATTAACATAATGAAGATTTTTTGTTAATGTACATATTTGCCAAGAACATACGAGCACATTGTAATATCTATCTATCTATCTATCTATCTATCTATCTATCTATCTATCTATCTATCTATCTATCTATCTATCTATCTATCTATCTATCTATCTATATATATATCTATCTAACTAACCTGTGTTTAGTTTTGTTATGTTATGTGGGAGATGTTTAGACTTTTTCATCACTTTCATCAACAGACAGTTCAAATCTTGTTAAAGAAAATAGATAAGTTGTTGAGGTATTGAGTTGACTTGAGTTGAGATCTATGAGTTTTCACAATTTAGGCAGAGGTGTAGTAGCTTTTTGAGGTTATCTGTTGGTGATCACAGTGCTCGGTTGAGGTTACATTTTTACCCCGAACTTTAACCAAGGGTGCTTTCGCTGCTGACAGATTTGCTCCTTGGACAAAAGTCAGGAGGATTCCTGCTCTGTGGACGAGTGTCTGTACAATGGGCAGTTGTTGAGTTGAGATGTTTCAGTCTGGAGCGAAGTGGTTGCTCAGACCAACCGAGTGACTTCCCCCCAGAGTAACGCAGCTTTTAGGCTTTAGATATTTTGGCGTTCTTTCAGAAAACAGAGGCTGCGAGAACAGTCTGAGTGTTCTGTGGCACAGTTGAAATGTTATTACAGATAACAGGCAGAGAACACTGAAGAGAGACTTTAGTGTGCACCTGCAGCTCTGCTCTATCTCAGTAACATGCCTGAAGGAAATGCCTCAAAAAACACCTTTAAATCGAGTTTCCACTGACACTATCCACTGTTACGGACTGTGTAAGCTTAGTGAAGTTTAGTGAAAATGCTATAATACATTTTAAGAGCATTTGTTGTTTGCCAGGTGTTTCCCAGGTCAAATATGCCGCACAGTGTCAGTGAAGTGAAGCAGTTTCAACTTTCAGCTCCATTTCCAGTTCATTTGCGCCATGTTTGCTCTGCAGCACCTGAGAACTGATGGATGACGGTGAATTGAGTCGATGGCCTTTATCGTTTTTGCCTTGTGTGTTTGAGCGTAAGAGCGATGGACTGTTACACATTTGGATTTTTTTTTTTTTTTGGGGGGGGAAATGTATCTTTTCCCAGCAGAAGTAATGAGCCAGCTGTAAGTTATGTTTACTGAAGGTGTTGATTTTATAACCCTCTCACATGACTTTCCCGTTTTCTCCTCACTCACTTTTTCCCCCTTCTTCTTCTCTCCTTGCTTCCTACTTCTCCTATCTACACTGGAATCATCCACAGGCACTTTGCTCTCTCCAGCCTATTCTTAGCTTAAGCTGCGGCTGCTCCAGTAATATTTTTAAAGATTATTATAGTATTCACTAACCCTTTTTCCCCTTAGGCGCCCTTCCAGAGTTTCTTTTCCTCCCTCCCGGCTGCTCTCTCTTTCTCTTTCCTCCCCTTCTACCTTTCTCTCAACAGCGATCTTTGGTTGTAAAATAATAGAGCATCAGCTAGCAATAATTTGCAGTCCAAACAGAGCTGAAGCTGGCTGACGTTTATTGAAACCTCATCCCCCCGTGAGCCGGTTTCCCTTTCCCTTCCAGCTCCGTCGCTGTGTGTTTGTACAGACAGGGCCTGAGTCCTGGCCGTTGCTTTTAATAATGAGGCCTATGGCCGGCCTTGGCTTCGGCATCAGCCCGGGCAGGGGGAGAACAGGAGGGAAAAGGTGGGGGCGGGGTGGGGACTGCTTTCATTGGCTCTCATTAATCCTGAATAGCAGTCGGCGGTGGCGCAGACGCTGTCAGACAGTCAGATGGACTGTACCCACAGGCAGACAGACAGGTACAGGTAATGAGGCTCCGGGCTGGATCCGACTCAGGGGAGGGGGATGTTTTGAACTCTAGTCTGATGGATGATGATCAACACAGACACATACACTTTATATTGTAGAGAAAGTTTGATATAAAGCCAAAAAATGGTACTGTGAAACAATCTAAAGGCATGGCAGTGACAAGAGAGAATATACTGAGTCTAGTGTTGTAGTCTACTGGCCTAAGATGTGTTCAGGTAGAAGTGATTTACATCTAAAATCACACTGTGAATTGGTTTGGGAGTCAGTTTTTCTTCCTGATTTCAGTTGTTACTGAAAATAAGGAAATGTTAAAGGGACCAGTAACTTATCAGTCACATCTTGCAATAAATTCTAGAAAGTGACCACAACAGTTGAACAGTTAGTTCTCCTTTAAAGTTACCTTCAACTCCAAAGTTTTGAGGGGTTGACGTTGATGTTACATCTGGCTTCTGGCCTGTTGGTTCATTGTGCTTGTGCAGGTGTTGGTGGTATAACTGCATTATTAATCAGCCATAACACTGAACTTGTGCATGACATCAGGTAATTTATCAACACATAGACAAGAACAGTTATCAAACAGTGGTCTGCTGTAGTGACCACTATGCATGAAAGAGTTAAACCCAAATGAAGGTTTGAGGCGTCGTCTCTTCACGTCAACTTCAGAAAGGTTGAATTCAGATATCTGAGGCTTGGATGCACTAGAAGAGGAAAAGGAGGCGACTATACAGATTTGGGCTTTGCAGTGTTGAAACTGAATGAGAATCAAACTTTAATTTGAAGGGTCAGGGTTAGGGTTGGCAATGCAACATTATGAAAAACCCCTGTTCACACCTGGTCTTACCATGCAGTTTGTAATTATCTTCAAATCAAACTGAAGCTAACAGTGGTAGAACACATTAGAACATGATGTTTTAAGAGGTGGTCTGCAATCTGGGTCAAGATATGATTGCTTCCCCTGACTTGGGACATCCATGTTTGGATTCTGATTGCTCATAAAAATGTAAGAGAGATCTTGTAAGCAGTGATTGTTGAATTTTTCAAGCCCGTAAGATTCCCTGACTGTGTGTGTTAGAGAGAAAGAGTAAATTTAGGCAGATAGAGGTGGTTACACAGTGAAATTAAACACTAATCTTCTCCTCAGTGTCTAAAGCCCCACTTACTGGAACTCCTGTGGATTCCTCTGGTCAGCGGTCAGCTAAGACAAACTAATCATCACTTTCTATGGACTGAGGTCTGACCACAGCGCTGCCCAGGACAAGGCCTCGCAGACTGAAAAACACCAAGCCCAGCTTCATTTTTCCACTGTCGTCACCATCGCTAACACGAGCAGCGCCAAAGCCCACTTAAAACACTAAATACTGTATCAATAATGAAAGTTAAGCAATTAATTTCTTTTTCCTCGTCACGATCGGGGGGTGTGCGGAATTGTTGCGATTGCGCTGTCCTGTAAGGTGAAGTTTTAATTAAATAATATTTGGCACACTGCACGAGTCCCACCGCAGACAGGAAAAAAAAAAGAAAATAAATCCATACATTTCAGCAGACACAA
The DNA here is from genome assembly GCA_016801845.1 of Polydactylus sextarius. Lineage (NCBI taxonomy): Eukaryota > Metazoa > Chordata > Actinopteri > Polynemidae > Polydactylus > Polydactylus sextarius. The sequence goes on along the minus strand of CM028920.1, from coordinate 6,842,861 downwards.
AGTAGTATAGAGGTGGGCTTGTGTTTCCTCCTACAGGGTTTCTGTGGCCAAAAACAATCTTGAGGAGCACAGCTGAATGTTTTCATTGTGTTTCTTCTGCTGAGTTGGGCACAAGAGTGGGTTTCTGCTACTCAGCGCAGGCTCAGGCTGGTTCTCTAACCAACACCCACACACTTGATATATAAAAAGATGATACACATAACCAGACCCCCACCTGCCAAGAGCTCTGTGCCAGTAAAAATTGTTTTCAGTGGATAAATCAATAAGGGTCACCTGCCATAAGCCGCTACCTGCTTGCCTATTTAATTCAGATGATTTGTTTAGTTTAGTTACACCTTTTTTACCTGCTCTCAAATACGATCCATGTGCCATTCAAATAAAAAGTAATATGGTTCCTGAGTCAATGTCTGTGACTATAGCCAGAACAAAACACGCCTCTGTGAAAATGCATAATTTCATAGTGATTAGAATTTGTTTAAAGCATGAAAAGGTCTATATGCATGCTGTATATATATATATATATATATATATATATATATATAAAGCCTTGGGTTTAATTATTTTGTGTGTATCGGGGAGATTTATGAGTTACACTAGGTAATCACCTTATTATGAGTATTAATTCATCATAACAGGGACCTAATATGAACGTCTGCCAGACAGACATTGGGAAACTCATGCCAGTTGTGTTCGCCCAACACAGAAAAAAGCAAAGTGCATAAAGAAGCACACTTGCAAAAAAAATATGCTGCAGATTAAAAAAAAAAAAAAAAAAAATTAAGAAAACAATCCAGCACACAATCCAGAAAATTAAAGATGGTAAGTTTCAGCTGTTGCTACGTGGCCACATTAGCATTAGCAGATGTTTACTCAACAATATTGCAGAAATGCAGTGAGTCAAGCATCAAACTTTGCTAGAAAGGCACTCAAATGGTAACTTGTTTTGATGGCATTTTATCACTTTTTTCAGTTAGCTTGCTAACCAGCTAGCAGAATGAATGAATAAATACACAATGCATTTATATAGCACTTTTGTAGTCTTCTAATCAACACTCAAAGCCACCCTACAGTTGACATTCACACAGCGCTAGCTATACTTTGTGCCTACTATTTTTTACTATTCAGAAGCAATGTCATGTAACGAACAATAGCTAATGCTATTTGCGAGTGACAGTTACCACCTGTTCCTTGCAAGCAACCACTGTGACTTACTTTTAGCACCTATAACTGGAAAATATATAAACCACTCAGCAGTGATGAGTGAAAATGACCCAAGGATGGTCCCAAATGAGCCAAGTACTAACTTAGTTCTCTATACAACTTGCAGCATCATTGTTGCTCTTGTTCTATATTTGCAGGGTGTTATGATCCATATGCAGTGATGAATTAGTGACTGTTTTTGTGTGAATGAATGTGGCTTTTATAAGCGTTTTATTACAAAAGATTTCTTCATAGAAGACAGACAACATAGGTGTCACTTATAACATTGACTTATTTTCAGTCAAGTCCACTTTTAGCAGTGTGATGCTACTATTGAGCTAACAATTTTAGCCCTCCTTGCTGTTCTTATGGATAGTCCAGGACAAATACCACAATCCACCTGTGAGTGGGAAGCTGCTGTCTTCTCTCCTAAATGTCTATCAGCCAACATATAGCTGCTGCTGCTGATTTTCCCTCTGACCGTTCTCTGTCCTTCCTCCACCTCCTGATCATCAGAGGAACAGGGAAATTAGACGGGACACTTCATTAATGTGCAGAGATTAAAAGCTTTAGTGAATGTCAGACTGGTGTGATTGCAAAGCACCAAGAAATCATTGCTGGGAGTGTTTTTGACATGGAGCCTCTGTGTGTGTGTGTGTGTGTGTGTGTGTGTGTGTGTGTGTGTGTGTGTGAGAGAGAGAGTGTGAGTGTGAGTGTGAAAGAGAGAGAGAGTTTGTTTCATTAGGAGGAGTGTGAGCAATCTCCAGGGGCATCACGGGGCCACACGTCTCATGTCACATTATACAGATCAGGTAATCCCCCTGTCTCTGGGATAAGAGTGGATGAATGGAGGGAGGGAAGGAAGAAATGCTGGAAGATTGTGTAGCAGACAGAGAATAGAGTAAAAGTCAAAGGTACAAGCCTGCATAGAAGAACAGATACAGGAGTTCCTAAAATTTCTGGAGATCAAGTGTTATTATTAAAGTATATTGACTGGCAGCCAAACACATTTGTGAGGTCACAGTGACATTGACTTTTGACCTTTAGCCACCAACATCTAAGTAATTATCTGTTTAGGCCTAGTGAATGTTTGTGTTACATTTTAAAGATCACGTGTTGATGAAGTTAAAATAAATATGTTTTCTGAGGTCTCAGTGACCTTTGACATTTGCAAAATCTAATCAGTTAAATTTTAGAATTTCAGAATCAGAATCTGCTTTGATATCAGATAACAGGTTCATCCTTGGGTCCAAGTGAACTAATCTGTATCGGACCCAGATCAGTTTGGCAGCTTAGACTCTATATTTTGTCTTGCAACAACTACAAATACTGACACTCTAATTCATACCCTGACCTACTCCGCAGGAGAGATGACCAAGATCTTCACACATCTTAACTCAAAGTAGAAAGGTCTTGGTTGACAGATGTTAACTTCTCAACTAAACCTGTTTTTAAGACTTGTGGTGGTGGCTCTGTTCAGGCTGTGCCCCAGTCTCTGGATCAGGATTTTCTATGGTTGGTTACAAACAAAACTGGAAGGGAGACACAAAACACCAAATCCAGATTTCAGAGCATACCTTCACAAACCTCTGATTTTCATTACCATGTTACACCAATATGGCAAGTTCTTGAACAAATCGTTTAATGCGAGGTGCCAGATCTACCTTGGTTAAGAAACACATTTGTATATTTACCGAAGTCCAATTATTCTGAGTTTGAAGTAATTTCATTTCTAAGGACATTAAAAACAAATGCTGTAGAGCAGCCACAGCATGTTGGCCCTTTCTTCTCACTGGCTCCAAATCACAAGAGAGCAGCAACTGGAGTGAGTGTATGCCAGAAGAAGAAGGGGGAGTGATTGAAACAAAACAAGAGTAAAGAGGGTATTTAGACACAAACAGACAAGAGGGAGGTAAAACAAGTTGGGAGTGGGAGCTGGGGAGAGAGGAAGAGGTAGTGCGAGAGGTGGGAGTGGGGGCTCTGAAAGAGAGAGATGGATGAACCCAATTATCCCCCTATTTTCCTTTACAGCATTGAACCTCAGTCAAAGCAGAGAGCAGAAAAAGGAGAAAGAAAATAATAGAAATGTGTCGAATGATGGAGGGAGATAATTAAAAAGGTCTGCATTTCTACACCCGCCGATTGTGGTGTAATTAACCCATTACAGTTCCCCCCCTAATTTTTTTTCTCTCCCCTGTAATGATTACAATAAGTGTGAGGGTGAAGGCTTTGGCAGGGGAGCGTTTACATGCACACTCCATTTGGTTCGCTCAGACATGTCGCAGTGATCATTAATCATGGGCTGTTTTTTAACTTCTAAATGGTCTGCCATACAGGCCAAGGTTTTGGCTTGTTAGCAGAAAGCAATAAAAAATTACCTGCCATTTCATGGTAATTTCAAAGTAGGAGGAATACCACTGCTAGGTATATAAAGTTAGTGGCAACAGCAGGGGACAGAGACGCTTAGGATCACTGAGAGTCTATGTACAGGGATTTATTATCACATCAGCTCTTGTGGACAAAGAGCAGAAACACAAATGCACAGACGAAGGTTTTTCAGGTCAAGAACTGTTGATGTTAAAGTATTGATTCACCTAAATTAAAAAATATATTGTCACCCAAGTCTGGCCATGCAAAGTTTTGTGATCTGGGCAAATAAGACCAAAACTGCCTGCATGTCTGTGTGAAAGCTACATAAGTTTAAAAATGCTTTGTGTCATTCAACTCTTTAGCATTGGACTGTAAAACTAAATAGCTACACTAATATAAAACCATCTGTCTGCTGACATCACGGCATTACAATGTCCAACAGAATTGTTCTAGATATTTAACAAATTTGGTCTAAAGTTTCTCTGAAGTTCAACTTTTTTAGTTATTCTCAAATTATTTTATGATCTACTAGTTATCACAATGTTGTAGTATCTGGACACATCTTCAGAACATGTACTGCACAACAACATTACACCACACACATCACATCATATTACAACAAGAGGTCCAACAGTTGACCATGCAAAACTAGAATCACCACCTCATTGTTGCATTCCACCACCTACACCCAGTCCAACTGCAGTTAATCGGTGTGAGAATTCTTGAGATTTAGGCTGCATTTGTAGAGTCACAGTGACTGTAACTTTTGACCACAAAGGTGAGTTCATCAATTAGACAAAGTAGAAGTTTGAATCAAAGTTGAAGACTATCACTTAAGAATGGTATAGATGACCTGAATATGTAATGAACTAGACCAACTTTTTGACCCTTTATTTTATGTTATCGTTGTAACATATTAGCAATTGCCAATCATAATTACCAATCTCCAGTTATGGCAAAAAGTGAATCAAGTTATTCATGCTCACCCACAGAATGACTTCTGGGTTTGAACCCATGTTCTTGAACTCAGCCATTTACGTTTATGCTCCTTCTCAACCATTGTGTTCTTCTAAGAAACATCATTTGGCGCTGCTATTCCTGCACACAAGATAATCTCAGTCCAAACTGTTCACATTTGTAGTTCCCTGATTGCGGAATGAGCTCCCAAATGCTATCAGAGCAGTGAAGTCCATATTTATCTTTAAGAATCTCTTGAAGAGAAGTCTTCAAGAGAACATAACAGCCTAACATCCCCAATGATGATATTGGGGACCCTTGACAGGGTCATCGTTCATATGGTTGTCTTTGGACCGGATTTGTTGAAGTGGTTAATACAAGTAGAAGTCTGTTTTTTTCAGGAATTTCTAAAATAATAAAAAACCTAGATTCCAGCAAACGTTTTTTATCAACATTTCTTTTCTCTGACTATGTTAGCTCAGTGTGCCTGGAATTGGAGTAAAGTTTAAACAAAACAGCTTGAAATATCTATAATTCAAGTAAAAGATGGAAACCATTCTCCTACAGTCTAAGTCATCTTGTCATCGCCAGCCGCCTTTTGTTTTGTGAACATTCGTCACTGCCATTTGTCAGAGCTCTACCGCACAGTTTGAGCTACTTATTTTTGTATGATAACATTATTTTTCTTCATTAAATGAGCTGAAGCGTTATACCTGCAACCCAACACCACCCTTTCAGCCTCAATCACCCCTCTGTCACTAACAGTCGGGACAAACGAGGGCTTTTCTTCAAACTTTATGTAAGGAGACTAAAATTCAAACAACACTCTGACACGAACAAGCACGACATGATTTATTTCTGCCATTATAAACCTTTGCTGATCTTCTCCCCACCTCCACGTCTGCAAAGTATGTTATCTTTCCACCATCAATTTATTTTCTTTCATTTTCCCTCTTTCTGCTTTTGTCACAGCGGCCAATTGTTCTTGGATTGAAGGATTCAAACTATTCGAAGGGTGAAACAGGGAAGGAGGGAGACTTAAAATATTTTTGAATAAAATCCCTTTTCACAGAAAATAGCAAAGACAAAATGACCATCAGGGTCAAAAAGAGAAGCATAGGATCTCAACAGGGTAACACCTGAGATCTTAGACAGATATTCAGACTGTGAATAATGATGGCCAAGAAGAAAGATTATTCCAACTTAAGACAGACTGTCTACAGTGTTGTCTGTAAGTGATCAGATTGGGTTTGTGTGTCCAAATATCACCGCTTTATCTGCATGGTTTACTTTGGGCAATGATGCAGTCATAACTATACTGGTGAGGCCGCTTTCCAAAATAGATGTATGAGCGTTGCCAAAGAATGACGCTGTCAATGCTCTGATCCGAACATTTGTCGATACCCAAGCTCAAGCAACCTCTAAATGTGGTTTGTATCTAATTTGCAAAGAAATTGTATTCCACGTGTTTTCTTGCCATCCAGACTTCTCTAGAATAAAACCAGATACAACTTGGAGCTACCAAAAAACAGATTCTGGCTGGCAAGTCAGAACAAGGCCTAAGAGAAGGGAAAAGGAGATGAGGGTAAAGAGAGGAGGAACGAAGCGAAGAGAGAATAGAAGAGAGAATGAGACTCTGGGGAGATACCAAAGGAAGGTCACAGACACCATGCAGACATGTTGTTACAGCCAACAGAAGGAGAAGATGTCACTGGGGGAAGAAGATCCTTTGCTGAGGTTCAGTTAAGAGAGTACTAAAACAGATTAGGTCTTGGCTTAACTTGTTTCACAGACCTCCGTGAGCACATGACAAAAGTAAGCAACTGAGAGAAACCCAGCCAAACACATACTACTCTATGTGATGTAGATGGTTACCTTAACTTCATATCTGTGTCTGAATTACTTGGAAAAGTCTGTATTAGCTGAGGTAGAATTAAATTAGCATCAGCGGTAGTTAGTAGACTTAGCTTGACTTCAAAAGTGACTAAGATTGATGTTAATGTTGCTTAGCTGTATATGTAAATAAGACACTGCTTGCTAAAGTATTTACCCTAAAACTTATAAAGCGATGAAATGTTTGCTGCCCCCTAGTGGTCAAAACTAGGTATTATTTGCAAAGTTTTGGCTGTCACCTCCTCTAACAGTAATAAGTGCATTGCAGTTAAAGTAATTTCTAGGATCTGGGAACATATACACACACTTACCTGGCAGACAAAAAAATGAGCCAGATTGTTAAATTATTACCTAAGATATCTATTTAAACATTCATCACACTTTACGGGATGTAAATCCTTTTACCAATATTTCTGATGCAATCACTTGAAAGTACTACAACCATGAGAATGAAATTTGACAAATTGAATTACAAATCACCACTCGCTAGTTTTTTTTTTTCCAAAAATTTCAGTAAAGTCTTGTGGGTGGATGAAGACTCTCAGTTATCACAGAGATCAGATGTCATGGAGCTCCAGAAAAAACAACTAGATGCTCGAGTTCAGAATTCATCTGAAAACTGTTTTTAATTTCAAGGAATAAATTTTCCTTCTCAGTGTTCTACTTTTATTAGACTGGAATTATCATTTAGATTTAATGGATGTAACACAAACACAGTGGTTCACATGGTCACATCACTTCAGACTCTCCTTGAAAAAAAGCCTCAATGTGTGTGTGTGTGTGTGTGTGTGTGTGAGAGAGAGAGAGAGAGAGAGCTCATCCTGCAGAGCCCATGTGTTTAGCCGTAGTTATTGAGAAAGACAACTTCCCCGGGACAACGGTCACATGTGATTCAGCTGATCAAACCTGGCCTCGAGTGCTGCTGTCGCCATTAGCTGGACAGCTGTGATTAATGCTTGTGAACCTGCGACCTCAACCCCTGAGGTGTTTGCTTTATGACCTGTTCCCAGCCTTTATCATTCACTCTTTAGTTTGAACCATACAGTACTTACTGACCTTCTTTCGTAACTTTTTTAATTGATGGTGGTTAAAAAAAAAAAAACATATTTTAAAAAGTTAGTTAAGAAAAGCTTCCTGGGCTAATAAGACTAGGAAATTCCCATCAGGATGGAGTAAACTGCACTTGCAGCTTAATAACCTAAAAGTCATTTTCAACCATGTTGCTATGTGATACAAGTGTAGAGTAATTGATTATCTCTTGGGTGTTAATCATGGTTGGCAACTGTTTGGTTATTTGATTGAAGTAAAACCCAGCATTTTTCTCACTTTTTGAAAGGAGGTTGTCTTTCCAACAGTTGGACAACAGAAAGTAACAACCAGGATGCAGCTAGCATAGCTTAGCATTAAGAGGGCAAGCGTGGCTAAACAGCTAGCTACCACTACTTAACTCACTCCAACATTACAGAGAGTCATTTTACGTGAATGTTTTATTTTATTTTATTCTAACAAGAATTAAAGTAATGACACATTACTTGGCTAACTTTTCTCACTGCTCACAGACTTAATACTAGAAAATAAGACAATCACCATAAGCGCAACATTAAAAATAACAAGTTAGTATAGTTAACTACTGGACATCAAATTAGCGCACTTCCATTCCAATTATTTCTTTGATTATATTTACATTAACAGCATATATGCCAATGTACATTAGAAAAACAGGTCTCATTAGGTGTTAGCTTGTTGGCTAATTGGTCAATAAACACATTGACAAAATGTATTAGAAATATGCACAGTTGTTTTAGAGTTTTTAGGATTATGTATCACTCTTGTTTCAACTGTATTTCAAGGAATCATTACTATGTATTTAGGATACGATTCAAAATAATGTAAAACTAATCTAAAACTGCATTTAGATAACTGTGAAACACACTTTGACCTCTAAATCATGAATTCACCGCATACTAGGCTCTCCACAAGAAGCTATTGGTATCTTTACTTGTGTATTTCAGAGTCTTACATATATTACGTTGTCTCTATCTTTCTTCACCTCCATCCACACCCACTTCAGTCAAGAAAAATGACCATTTTCCTTGACTGAGGTGGGATTCTTTCATTGCCGTGTGTACCCCCTAAACCGAGGTGTTTATTTTGCCCTGAGTCAGCCCGCTTGGGAAAATATTTTTCCCCCAATCTCCAAAATGGTATCTGCGTTGCCATGGACCAGAGAGGTAAGGCCTTGACAGAGTAAACATCAACAACCTAAGCTGTAGGCCTCAGCTGTTTGGCTTAGCGGAGCCTTTCTGGGAGTCAAGAGTGAAGGGGGAACCTGCAGGAGTCGTGCAGAGTGACGGGCAAACACGGGTAAACACTGACCCCCTTCCTCAGATTCGGACCCCTGGGACTCAGTCAAGTGTCCGTTAGGCTAAGTGAAGGTGAAGCATGTCACCGTCAGTTCCGCTCAAACGCTGCCTTGTTTAGGGACTTGTTGAAGCCCGGTGGTTCACAAGTTCATTAGCCTGTTTGCAGTTTGAAGTTGGGCTTGGGTGTAGTCTCAATAGTCAATTATTCTTCAAGTTTTGGTCTCATGGGTTTTAGGAGTTTTGAACTTTGTGTTGTTTTTAAAGCTGCAACAATGACTGTTTTCATAAGAACTGTCTTTCAGCATATTGATTTGGTTTTTCTGTCCACAAATTCACTGTTTGCAACTGAATTAATGGCAAGAAACACAAACATGATCGAAGTGGACTGATGCAGCTTTAAAACAAATCTTTGGAAGAGGTGACAAGGAATGTTTCAACGCTATTTTCTTTTTACAGGTTTATGACTTGACTAATCAATATCCTTAGCATTATTATTATGTTAATAATACCTGTCAAAACATATCATTATTTCAATTTCTCACAATCACAGCTGGTGACAGATACTGGTCTTCCTATGTGAGTCAGTTAGGCTGAGAAAGGGAAATAGGAAAAGCAATAGAAACAGTTGCAGTACAACTGCAATTAATTGTACTGCAGTACAATTAATTTAAAGTGATCTTCAATCTTTGCTGTCGTCCCCATGCTAGGCCATCCCAAGGGCACACAAACGCACACATATACACACACACTCACACACACACACACTTACACGCTTTGGCATCCCAAGGGCACAGACAGACTGGCATAGTGCCCAGTAAGACCCTCAAAAGTCTCTTTATAGAACTGTTTGGCATCTCACACCAAGATCAACAGTCCTGCTTTTCACCGTGCAGAGCGCGACACGCACACATACGCACACACCAGAGCATGCGGGGGTTGCAATTCAGGAGTCAGCTGGGAGCCTCCGTTGAATGGACCGCCTTTCTGAGGGAAAGCTAATATCAAAATGTTTGCATGCAATAAAAAGTTTTGCTAGTTTGTTTAATTTCCAGGCGTATTATTGTTTTTCTGTGGATGTTGATGCTATCCGACTTCGGTGAGGGGTTGGAATTACACGCACAGTTTTAATGGACAGTGTTTCATGCCTACACGGGCCTTAGGCATCTGTACTAAAGACAAATATATATACGTTCAATGAGTTAACAGCTACTGTACACAGTTTAACCATAGTGTCCCAATCACTATAAAACATATTCAGTTCTTACAGAGAATAAGCCACAGCAGTGTATGTGTAGCCTATATATTTATAATAAAAAGTGGACGATGACCTTTAGGCAATGATGCTTTGTTTTGTTCCAAATGGATATAAATTGTTTTGTGAGAAAGCATCCTTTAATCATTTTCAGTGACCTCATCTCTTCCCTTCATCCGTTTCCACTCACTCCTACTTAAATGCAACCTGCTTTTTATCAATGGGCTCTCCTGGACTCCTATGAACTAGGAGTTGCTGTGCGGCTCCTTGGCTCACACTCACATAGAGTTTGATTTCAAAACACTCAACATCCATTAAAAAAAAATACTGCTACCTGAAACGCATCAGCGTAAGATATTCTCGACAGGTGAGCACTTTTACTTTGAAATATAAAACTACACCGCATCAGTTTGAAGATAATGAATTATTTGAGGGCAGTAACATGTTCCACATCGTATGGTGGAGTGACGGGTGGACAGGGGTTAGCAAAACACATGATATGAAACATGAAAGAAGACATTATGAGGCCTTGTGTCTTTTGAGTTTGCACAAAAAAAGGTGACATGACACAATTACAATGAGAAATATTGACGCAATCTGCAAAATTTGGCCATTTTTGACATTGACACCAACACCTCTACTACTATGGTTCCTGTATTAGAAATGTCTTGAGGAAGTGAACGCAGCTTCACCCTGTTTGGTTTTAATCTGAGGACACTAAGCAGACTGGTCCCTGATGACTTGAAAGGTTTAAAGGGGTTCACAGTCTGGAAGCAGGTCTGAGTTATTATTTGTTGACAAGTAAAACCATATTGTAGCCTGTTCTCTGGTGTAATACATCAAGAAATTCACGTTTCTTGATCTTTGTTAAAACTAGTATAGCAGCTCTCTGAATAAGCTTACACGAATCCAAGTGCTTTTATTGTGAAGGCCTGAGAAAAAAACTTCAAATAAAAATATTGATTGAAGTCTTTCTCCTTGAACCGTTACTTCACATTAAATCTGAAGCTGAATGGAACCAGTGTGCACTAATGTGTGTTGGAAATAGTGAAAATATGTTGTTTACTGTGGTTACTAAGGTTGCAGTCCACGAATATGAAATCACACAGAAATGTGAGTTGCGGTGGCTACTTTTCTCGTGGTAGTATACTGCACAGAAAGAAATCGATTTGCCCAATTTGCTACCAAACACACCCGTGAACAAAATGGGATAATTTCCAAATACTAATGATAATAATAATAACATCAGAAATCACTAGAACTGTAAACTTGACATTTACATCTTAAGTTGCTTTGCTCTTAGAATTTGGGAGCAACTTCTTTTTGTTTTCATTTCAAAATCCTGCGTGTCTCTAACTTTGTAATTTCTCTGGTGTATTATGTCTAATGTGTGCAGCACTGAGTTGTTTTTTTTTCTTCTTCTTCTTTTTTTTTTTTTTTTTTGTGCCTGTGCATTTGAAGCAGAACTGAGACTTGATAAAGGACGCCTTTAACCACAGCAGCGCTGTCTACCGCAGCTGGAGGATCCATGATTGCCGGCGAAGAGCTCTCTGGGTTCCCCGTGTGATGGCCTGCCAACATCAACTCCATTACATCTCCCTGAACAGTGGCTCTGGGTTCATGAGGAGGGCTCCTCCACTGCAGAGAGCAGGGAAACACCACCACATCAGTGTGTGTGTGTGTGTGTTGCTGCTGCTGCTGGAAGAATACTTTTGTTTCCGTAAAGTGAAATATTTGACAGCTGAAACAAGTGATAATTACTCTAACAAAGTGATTGCTGATATAGTAATTACAGGTTCTGTGTTGTTCCATGTACAGTTAATTTTCAGTTTATTTGAAAGTGATGCAGCCAAGTCAACGGTACAAGCAGTCCTCCGCTAATTGTATTTTTGGAAGGTGGTGTGTGTTTACCCTGGAAAAATGACAAAATGGCTACCCTTAAAAAAATGCACTCACTTTTTGAATGTGGTGTTGAAGAACCAATAAAAGCAACGTGTAATAAACTATTTAAAAAAAAAAAACGTGTGTATTGATTTTAATAGACATTTTGGGCTTGTTCCTTACAAAAACAGCAAGATTTTTATAAGATCTAATTATCTGTTTTCAAACGTCAACGAGGTCAAACAATATCCTCAGTATTCACTTGGTTGAATTAAAAATGTCTGGTCACGTGACGGGGCGTGATATTTAATCCTCCAGGCTTCTTGGAAACGGCCTCTCTCAGCAGTTAGAAGGCCGCTATGATATCATAGAGCCGGAGCTTGTTTGGCGGCAGTGTGCCGTGGCCCTGTTTGGTCTGTTGTCGTGGCGACGGGGAGACAGGAAGGAGGGATGCAGGAGCCAGAGTGAGGTGAGCTATAGCAGGTGATCCTGCTTGTCTGTCTCTGTATCCCCACTCCCACATCTCCATGATGGATGAAGGCTACTGTAAGCAGACGGGTGTGTGTGTGTGTGTGTGTGTGTGTGTGTGTGTGTGTGTGTGTGTGTGTGTGTGAGAACCACTGTGTTTTTAAGCCAAGTCATAAGTTGTTGATATTTCATATTGAAGTGAAAACACCTTCATCATTTTGACAACACATGTGCGTCACAACAAAATGGGCTGAAACTCTATAAAAAAAAATCTATAGTAACCCTGAAGGACAAAATGGTATTTCAGAGTGAGGAAAGGGCGGGACAACCCCTTGTTTGTCATAGGACAGAGTTTCTGGCAACAAGTGACGCGTCACTTCCTATCTCCACTCTCAATAATGTCTGACTGTTCAAATCTAGCACAAACCTACTGTGAACAAATACTGGTTAAACACTGGTCGATCGCGATTCTGTCAAATCATAAGCAACTGTTGTTGTCCTGCCCTATCCATGATTTGTAAAATATTGTTGTGTTTTCTGAGTTGTCATTGTCTGTGGAGATTCTCATTCATTTATGTCATCGAACCCAATATAGTTGAATTTAATGCAACTGGACTAGTCAGTTCTTGAAGATGTTTCACATTCATCCAATGCAAGAAGGACTGACTGCTATGACCTCTACATCACGGCATCTGAACACACACTTGTTTACATGCATGTATTTTCTCTGGACTTTTTTCAGAGCTAGTACCTGATGTTTTTGGTTTGATTTGCTTGATTGATTGTTGTTTGACCTTGCAAATCAATATTTTGTAGTATTACTTATTCTGACTTTTTTTTGCTTTTTTCTTTTTCTTTCTTAAATATATATGGCTCAAAATTGACCCATAACACCTCAGATGTTACTATATATAATAAAATGAAAATTTGCCAAAAAAAAAAAAAAAAAATATATATATATATATATATATATTAAACAAATTTATTTAAAAGATGTATTCTAATACCACTCGGCAAGGTGACATAACAACCTTTTATTTATTTATATAATTCTCTTGAGGTTCATTTTTTCCATTTGTTTTTTTAAATATTGAAAACGAGAGGTATGCTGTCAAGAGAAAGAACCATGGGGTTCAATCTTTTCATGGATAAGGAAGCCTAACAAGGTAACCAAGAAGTGAGAAACAAATTGGATGAAAGATAATTGTTCTAAGGGTGTTTTATGGCTGATTTTAGACATATATTAACAGAAAGCTAACACAACAAGAGGAAGGCTACTGTCATCAGAACTAGAAAACAACAGAATAAGTAATAAATGACATCCTTTAAATTGGCACTCTGGGAAATAGACTACAATAATGGCACGGCTGTGGTCATGTTGAGACTTCAGTAAACCGAGTTCACTAAGATGGTTCAGCTCTTTTTTGGCACCAGTCTAATAGAAACTGTGGACTGTTGATGAAGCCTCTAATGAAGCCGAGGATGTATCGTTTAGTTCTAGTGTAGAGGTTGCAGAAAGCAAAAGTTCTCACTACCATCCATGTTGCAGTTGTTCTATATTCCACACTACAATATAAAGTTCAATTAATACAACATAGTTATGAATAACCTCTACCTCATTGCTTTAAATTAAGTGAACTTGCGCTGAATACTTAGTTAACTAGCAGTGAACTCTTCCTGAACCATTCTACTTTTGTTTTATAACTAATTTGTTTCATTATACATTTGTCACTGTGTGGGAGTGGGAATATTGCAACTGGAGGACATTTTGCACATTTATTTAATTCCAAAATTAGTGTCTGTGCTTGATATAAAAGAGAAAGTTGCTTCACGGCAGCTGCTGAACTGAATGTACTGGCATTCATTGATCTGACGCTACATCCAATGACAATAACTGTGCACAGAAAGCAGCACGAGTCATGATGAATTAGAAACACCTTGCGCAGACTCTGTGATCGTGGTAGACCGCTGCATGTATATTTCAAATTACAGTTGACAAGACACTAGACTTGAATTAGACTGGTTTTAGTCATCATTCACTTTTATACCATTCGCTGTAGCAGTTATTCATCAAAGAAATACCTCAAGTTTTTATTGCTTCTGTTGGAGCTCAGGTCACTTTCGGGGCAACTTAACATTGTAATGTTAGGCGCCCCCTAGTGGCCGTAGTAAATATGACGGGATCAAAAGAGGGAGTCAAGATATGTTGCAAACAGACTGCCGATTCTGTGTTAGGAGGATGTTGGCGTGGATGTTTATCACGTGAAACTAATCATCAACATTATTTCTTTTATCTGTATATTTTTATTGTTGCCATGACAATGGAAAGACTCTAAGCCTTATGGAAGTACTTGTTTTGACCCAGACCATGATAATTTCCTAATCCTAACCAAGTTGTTTTTGTGCCTAAAACCAACCAAACTCTACAAAAACTTTAACCACATTCTGGTATGTTCTTGCAGGTTGTATTACTGTTACCATGATAATGAAAGTTAGAACACAGCTGGTACGCTCCAATTGTTTAAATTGGACAATTTGTTGTTGGTTCCGAAGCTTTTGGTTTGATTCTGGCTATTGCGCTATTATAACTTCAATTACACATAATTGAGAAACGAGAGAATAAAAGAGCTAAAGATGGAAAACACAGCCACTGTTTTGCATTTAGGGCCACGGTAAATATCGAAATAACCCAGGACCAGTCTCTGGGAACGTGTGTGTGTGTGTGTGTGTGTGTGTGTGTAGCCCATGTTCAGCAGAGGCAGCCCTGGAGTATAACAAGCACAACTCCAACAAATCATTCTCACCTGCTGCCATCCGCTCCTCAGCTCCTCACAATATCTTGTCATCCCCCCAAATTGCTCTGGCTTGTCTCAAATTCCCCTTTTCCACTGATCCTTCCAATTACAGAGTGTGTCTGCACACAGCGCCACGACCGCACTGTACATCTCCTCTCTCTAACTATGTTTTTACAGGGACCAGAAGCAGACGTTGAGGTATTTGGGTTATTCTTTTTGGTCAGATCTGCACCACGACTGAAAATCCCACAAAATCGAACGCTAATCGAGCGTCGGATTTAGACAGAAAGGGGTGAAGAGGGGGTCTAGACCAGAAGTCCATGACCCTTTCCCCCCCGCTCCACGTCAATGTAGCATGAAGTCATGCCCGACGCACTTAACGGGAGAAGGAAGAGGAACATCAGTCTTTCTCCTCATCTGCTGGTTCACGAGAAAATAAAATTTATTAGAAAAAAAATGACAAAGAAAAAAGAAATAATCATAAAATAAAATCCATGAATGAGGTTTAAAAAAATAAAATAAAAAACTAAACTGTAGCATTGTGGGGCCATTTAGTTGCTCTGGGTCTTGATCGCCCAGAAGCAAAGCTCTGATTTCCCACACCACACTTTCATTATACTTAACTGTGCCTCTATACCCACAACCTCATTTTCCTTGCATTTCTCAAAGGTGTTTATGGAAAGCCTTCAGCCATTTTGACATAAAAAAAAAAAAAAAAACAGAGAGAAATGGAGAAAAAGAGAAAAATTCAAAATATAGAGTTTGTCCTAATCAGATGCGAGCAGCCAGAACGCTTAAACTGAACTGTTATTCTTAGTGGTTTTGAGGGCACCGGGCTTGTCGTTGTTGCCGTGTATATATTTCAAATTTTAAGCAATACATATATAACAAATTATGCACATCACCTTCTCATATTAGACAGAGTCTGGACGCTGGCATGTAGCCGTAGTGGGTAAAGGTCCGCCAAGGCCAAAAACCACTGGAAAAAGTGTGTGGGCTGAGCCGTGGATTCAGTCAGGTCTTTGTAACATGTGCTACGGATTTTTCGAGAACATGCCTCAAAGAATGCAGCTGCATAAAGTCGATTTACCAAAGGAGTAGCCTGTACCTGTCAAAGAAGTATTAATAAGGCTTGGAATGAAATTAAATTAACAATAACAAGCCATCAAGTTAAATGCTTACACCGTGGCCGGGCTTTCCCTCTTAAAATATCAAAGTGTGACTTAAAGAGTAAGCAGAGGCGAGTGAGTACACAGGCGTGCGAGAACCCATGCTGGGATGCTGCAGCCGCAGAATATTGAGAAATGACTAAAGTTTAGATTTTCATGTGTTTCACATTTCCCATCCTGACTGAAGTGCAATGGAGCGAATCTCCACATTTCCAGTTTACCAAACTGTGGTTTGGAATCTCTGCCATTATCTAAACAAGAAGAAACGATGCTGCTGAGATTAGAAATAGAACAGACACGAGGAGACAAATTTAACTGAAGGATTAGAATCATTATCCAGTGATGCTCAGATTGTCGCAGCTTTTGTTTCAAACAGTAGATTTGACTATAGCCCCAAACACTAATGCCATATTTTTCTATAGTGTTGCCACATTAAAAAACTAATATGAACAAGTAAGGGGTTACAATTTGAGTTAGAAGGTTACATAGATACTACTCTTATATCTGTCCATTAAATATAGCCTAGTATTGGAGCCAGAGGATGGTATGGTTAGCTTAGCATAGCAAATCTTAGCATAAAGACCAGAAACAATATCTCTTGGCTGCCTGGCAATGTCCTGGTTACAAAAAATCTTCAAGTCGAGACTGTACACTCTTGCACAATTATTTTAATAGAAACAAGGCACAATTTATTAATTAGCAGGATAGCTGGTATCCCTTGCTTTTAGTCTTTATGCTAAACTAAAGCCAATGGACTGCTGGCTGTAGTTACAAGAAGCAGCTAACTGAACATTCAGCCTGATTATCAGATGATGTCACAGCTAAGTTGTTTCAAGTAATAGTTTGAAAACTAGCTTGTAAATACTCTTCTTGACATTTTTAATTTAGTTTGATGGGAGAAGTAATATTACTCTAATATTTGTCTGTTAAATAGATACCTAGAAGCCACTGACAAAGAAGACATATTCAAAATTGTACACTCACATAAAACTATTAGTTGTTTGTACAATTATTTAACTACAAGTAAGACAAAGCTTGTGAATTGACTTAAGGATTAACGATATATGGAGCCAAGCTAGCTGTAACCCCATAATTCTTGATTTATGGGGTGAAAAACCTACTTGATTATTGTAAGAACAATATTCTCACCATTGACAGGGATTCTGCCTAAAACTATTGAACTCCATTTACCCTTTACAATGGACAATTTCCAGTGACTGCTATTGGCAATTAGCAAGCCATTAAATGCACCACAGCCATTAAACTGAGGATAGAGCTTCGGTGGACAGCTGGCACTCAGATGACCTGACTCATGCCGTTCTGTGCATCCTACTGGAATTTATGACGTAAAGAAATAAGTTTAAAGGAAACTTAAACTGTAAAACATCATCATCCCGAGCCTTGCTTATTTTCAAGTGTAAATTAAGCATAATAATTGCTGACTAGCGAGGGGTGCAATTTAAGTGAATGGACAAAAAACTTACTTGTTTATTTGTCTCTTTAAGTTTGACCATTGGGTGCCGTGCTCTGAAATTAGCACATTGCCAGTGTGGCGTAAAACAAATCGTCTTTCTTTTAAAACCCCTTAAATCAGACATAATTAAAGACTTAATCTGCTCACTCAGAGTAAACTAACTTTAATGTTGTGCAGTTTTACCTTCAATTTTAGCCAAGTCAACTTAACATCCATTCATCTCAAAGCAAACTTCTTTTTTTTCTTTTACACACACATATATATTTCTCCTAAATGCAGGTAAATGGAGGAGGTGGAACATTTCACACAGCTGCAGTGGTTAAATGGCATTTCCTGTCATTATTATTTTTTTTTTCATACATCTGTTCTCACAATGTAGACAAAGTGGGGAAAAAGACAAATAAATAATTTAGTGGAAAACCCAGAGATGTGATTTAATTGTGTCTGTCACACTGAGGATGTGATTCTCAGGTCATTCTCTGCTGCCTCTGTAGCTGACTGGAGTCTCTAGAAACCGTTTGGGGAAAAAAGTCTAGTTTTGCATTCTTTCCTTTCATCTATGTATAGAAATAATAGTCTAAAAACATAATGACTGAGACGCTGAGAGAATATAACCAGTCTATGTCTTTAAAGAACATGGTAGTCATTACACATCTTCTCTTCTCTATAGTCTTTTCATCTTCGATCATCATCATTTGATTTGTAATCTTTAAATACAAATTCATAACTTAAAAACAAATCTAAGACTTTACCAAATTAAAGAATGAAATGAATATGAAAGCAGCTATGTCGTGATGGAAAGATTTGGAAAGGAGGAGCAGCTGCAGTCTGACACATTTACGGATCATCTGACCACACAGTGTCATCCTTCTTGTTGTTGCATGCGGCGTTGTCCAGCGACTGACCTACTTAGTACGTCCCGACATGTCTTTAAAACATCACCAAGACCAGAACGGACCAGTGAAGTAATAGTGACATAGTTACTAAGTACAGTAGCAGCTATTGTCCAAGTATTTGCCCAGTTTTCCCTGCTGGGATTGTAAAGCATCTTCTTATTATGCGTATTTAACCAATGCCTCTTCCCAGAAGCATTTGTAATGAGTGGAACTGTAGAGTAAATGATATTTTATTTTCCACTAACAACAGTACAAGTAACAAACAGTAACAAGGCCAAATGCTAGAGCTTCGTTTTGCTGACTTTTTTGACTTATGATCCTTTAAAACAAAAATAAGAAAAAATCCCCTCTTCAAGGAAAAACTATATAAATGTGTTTACTTTTGACAAAACATCAACTAAATTTTGACTCTTGCTAATATCACACTGGCATCATCAAACTAACTAAATGGCTGGCTCCCCAACTGAACTAAACTGAATCAATGCCAGACTCAGAGAGACTTTAGTTTTCCTACCGATTTGGTTGTAGTTCATCTCAAATTGCCCATAAATTCTACATAAAATACTGCCAGATTATTGGTCAATGCAGTCAGCAGAATCAGAAACATGGATGTTATTAATCACGAAGCACTGTGGTGGTTCTTGATGGTTCTGTTCATCCTGATATTAATATTGAGCGTATACCAGCAGCCCTTAGTTTTCCTTATCTGGCAGCACAACAGGAAGTGAAGATGGTTTTCAACTATTGAAATGAGACATATCACGGTACAATTATAGTGATTGGTTCAAATCGTGTGCATGTTGGAAAAGTTAATCACACTTTGAGTTAAGCATTAACACCAACCAAACCAAACATCACCAAGGGGGAAAATGCTCTGTGGCGCACTTATTCAAAGAAACATATGAGAGACATGCAAACACTAATGGGGCAACCATCAGTGACAACTTGGGTTTCAGTATCTTGCCCAAGGAAAGTTAACAATTCCCTCACCCTAACCCAACAAAGTGCAGACTGGAACAGCTAGAAATGAAACCACCAACCTTTTGATGTGTGGACAACTCTTGTGAGCCACAGCTGCCCAATGAATAGCAAACTCAAAACCTCTATGTAAGCTCAGCTTGACAATGGTCCAGAAAGCTGAATGTTCATATTTGTTATCATAACATGGTAAGTGTTAAATGTAAGTGTCAAGTGACTTGAAAACAGACAGAGGGTAATAAAACAGGTTGGAAGTTACCTTATCTGTTTTTTCAATGTAGTGATGTGTCCACCTGAATGTCTGAGTTCAGAACATGATTTTCTCTGGTGGTTAGCACTGTAGCGAAGTGTGACTATTACTATAAATGAATGTGACAGTCTGAATAAGATTTAAATTGCAATACTGAAAAACACCAACCAACATTTTCCTTTCTGACCTTCATGCAGTATTTGCATGCTTTGCAATTTCCTGCAATAACGGAGTCCATTTCAACCCCGACCCTGTTAGTGTTTCAAAGCTGCACTCAAACTGTGTTGATTAGCATGCGAGTAAAAGGCCATGTGAAACCGTGGAAGCTGTTACATACTTTTTTCTGCATTGATTTTGTTGACAAATGGTAAGCCTCAACAGATCAGTGATCAACACGGTTGCCAGCTTTTCCCTTGAAGTTTCCCACCCAGTGGTCACGAAAAGGTGTCAAAGTCGGTTTGGGAAGACAACATAAACATGGAGATTGATGGCAAAAGTGCTTTCATTTATGTATTTTAGTCTTATTATGGCAAGCTATTCAGCAGAGCAGGGGTGGGAAAGCTGGAAAATTCTGCTCAATCACACATGAACATCCAGTAGAAAAAAAAAAAAATAGAAGACATTTGTGACCAGCAATAACCAAATGCAGAGAAAACCACAACTAGTCCTGGGTTTGTATGGGCCATTTGGTGGGTGAGTCCATAAAACAAGTTGTGCTTCTGGAGCCTGGACCTGTCTGTACAATGTCTGCTGGTGGAAATGTTAAACAAGCACTGTCAACGTCAATGCAGAGCAAGAAGGGAATAAATATTATGCAAACTGTTTGATAGGAATGCATGAAAAATCAGCATGATGTCCCAAATTGTGATTCACGTTTTTTTTTCTCTTACTTTGACCTGCAATTGTGTCGTAGACAGTAAATCAACACATGTCCGGGGCTCACATTTCTCAAAGAGCAGTTCTACGTCAGTGGCACTGCTCCCAACCATAATTCCCATGAGAATTCATTTATTCCACTGTTTAGTATTGATCTGTATTTTAGAAACATTTACCGCCTGGCAACTCTGTTTAGTGTGTAAACTACAGGGCAAACAAACCCGACCACATAACATGATGCTCTTTAATGAGGCCTGGGCTGTGCTGAGAAGTAACAGCCTATCCTATAATCTACGTTAACTGTCTGTCAAGCAGTATACCCCTCAAAATTAGCTGCAGAGCTCAGTGTATAATCATCATTAGCACTAAAAGACGGTTTTGGCTTTTTCTTTTGGGGGTGATTGCAGCATTTTAAATATTTTCAACTTGTTAAACCTGTGTTTTACTGTGGTCATGTTTTTGATTTGACTGCTATATTTGGTTTTTATTATCTGTTTGGTGCCAATTTGTGCATGTAGTTGCAAGAAGTGCAAATAGCCATTATTATTTATCGTTTTTATTGCAAAACAGGCTATTTAGTGATTATCCCACACATTACATAACATTCCACACACTGTTAGTGAATATTTTAAAATTAAAGGGATTAAAAAAAAGGGAATAAAAAAGGGACCACTTTTTGTGTTTAATATGGGTCGAGCTTCAAAAAAATTGACCTCTACACTTCCCATAATGCAATTCAGTCAGTCTTTAAAGACCCAGATGTGTTTTTCATGTTTCATCAACTATTTTGAAAATGACCCTATTCAAACAACAATCTCAACTCAGCAAATTTCCAGAATGAACTTTTTAAGGAGAGTTTTAGCATTTTTTTTTTATTATTGCACTCTAAAATTCTTACACTTAATGTTCTGATAAGATCAGTAGTCAAAAGCTGGTTTAAGTGGAACATAAGGTATGATGTTTGTTAAACTCAATTTGCTCATTTGTAAAAAGAGTCAGTCATGACATCTAAGTCCTAGTGGTAAGATCGTCCTCTAAAGTGGTCAGCGATGAAGAGATGCAGCACACTCACTACTGACACACTTGTATTCATTTTTGCTAATGTTTGAGTGAATGCAGCCAATAACCCGCCCTGTCCTGATTTCCCCCCAAACGCCACAGACAGCGACTCCCCATCCATCTTACCTCCCTCCACCCTGCCCATTTTCGCTCCTCCTGTCTCCTCCCTCTCAAAAAGGTAACTCTGCCCCGTGCTCACACCAGCTCACCCCACCTGCCCCACCCATCTCGATCCGCCCTGCCTCATTTGGCTCCTTAGCATTTGCATCTGAGCCTCCTCCACCCTCCCTCTCACGCATTTTCTTCCCCTCTTTCCTACACTGTAACCAACCCTTACCTTACCCCGCCCATGGCTACAGCCCGCCTGGGCCCGTTGCCTTGCGGTGCCCGGTGATAAATGAGAGCTTTCACACTCAAGGTTTGTCCTGGCTGCTGGGTTGGGGGGAGCGGTTGGCACTGCAAAATTCTTAATGAGCATTTGCAGAGTTACAGCCACCTGAGATGAAGATCAGGAAAGGAGGGAACTGAAGAAGGGATGTAGGAAGAAATGGTGGAAAGAGGAAAGTACTGTATTAGCCTGAATTAGCCTGACAATTATTTTTTGGAGATTATATCTAGAAAAGTGGAGGCTGTATATATTCAAGAGCAAAGTATTTATGTATTCAAAAATAAATATATTTGTTTTTCAGTAGCCATGTCAAATAGGCTCCTAAAGAAAGTTTTGCATTGTCAGTTGTTATTAGCTTTAATGCTAGGCTAGTTAGCTGATTCAGGTCCATTTTTAGTGCATCTATCACAGTTGGTCAACCATAAAATTGTTTCATTAGCCTAGCCTAGTAGCCTGATAGCTTATTTACCATATTTTGGTGCCATAACGGAAGTTTTCTTCAAATAGGACTAAGATTTTAGCCTTAGATGCTAACTAGCTGCTCTGTGAGGAAGGGTAGCCACTTTCATTCAAATCTGTGGAGAAAAAAAATGTTCAAACTTGAGTTTTGTAACATATAGCTTATTGGCGAACAAGACAATTCAAAGTAGTTGAAGTGTGTGTTCACCACACATTGAGACGCACAGGGCTATACAGCCTGGTTGTGCTACACTATGCAGGAAAATATTTATAATTGGTTTGAATGAGTTTTACATCAATTAAAATTTACACATTTTACAAATTTGATGTTTTTTTATTGATGTGCCAGCCCTGCTGTGAGACTTTAAACTTTTAGCATGTTAACATTAGCATGCTAATATATTCATAATGACAGTGCTAGTGTTATCATTGTCAGTAGGTATGATAATGTTATGTGTAAATGTGTTCACCATTTAGTTTAGTGTCATAAATATTTTCTCTCCATCATTTGTCCCTATCAAGCACCTAAACTGCATGGCTCTGCTAGTGTGGTCCCTATATGTAACTAATAATACATGCTAATACATGCTAATTAGCAAAATGTCTGCAAATACACAAATCTGAGAGCAAGAAATTGCAAACGTGAAGGACAAGTAAAGAGGTACAAATACAAAATAATGAGAAAAGTGGACTAAAGAAAGCAGACTGAGAAAGAGGAGGAGAGACAGACTGGCAGTTTGAATTGCAACAAGACACTGAGAAAAAGAACCCAAGGAGGGTGAAGAGAAGAAGAGAGACACAGAAATGGGGAGAGCAGGAACCAGCAAATTGAGTTTTATGTCATCTGGCTGTGTGTCTGGTCCATTTGTGGTTCTGTTCTGCATTCCTCAACAGACCACTACAGGCCACATAAAGCACAGCGGCACCAAGTCACAGCAGAAAGCAGGTGTGTGTGAGCGTGTGTGTGTGTATCCGATGGTCTTTATTTCAACAGGCCATGTTTACGCACTCGTCTCGGCTTCGACCCACTGCACTTTCACTGTGCACAGCATGAGTGTGGATTTATTGATGCTCTCCTTTGGTTTTGCATGAGTTGTTCACTTCAGCAGCCATTCTTTTCCAACCACCCATTTCAATTCTGCTGCAGATTCACATACTGTACAGACAGTGGCCACAGCATTCACATAGGACTGTAGGGGTACATACAGAGAAAACCCAAAAAGAAAACTCTTTTCTTGTAGGAAAGCTCACAGCCAGGAAACACAGCGTAATAAAACCTTCCACAGGCTGTCTTCATGTGTGTTTGTATGTATTTTGAATGTATGTGTGTATGCGTGGTTGCATCACTACTTTTTCTTGCCATCGAGTCTAATTGACTTGATCTTCCACCACGCAGTTGAGTCTGGTGCCAGTGTGCATGCAGGCGAATTGTGTGTTGCCTGTGTGTGTCACCAGTGTTGTGGCAGTGCTCTTTAAGCTGTCGCCGCGGCGTGACCGCGCAAACCATCCTGCTGGCAACGGCATAAAGCAAACACTGAGGTTGTAATCAGGCCAGCAGACTTGGTATAGAATCTAGATACAGTCCATACCGTGCTGTAATGACTGTATGAACATGTGGGTGAGTGCGCCATCCGCGTACTATGGAAATAGATGGGCATACATCTGGTTGTGATGGGAAACGATGGCTTTCCACCACTATGGCGGCTTGGCAAGTGGTTTCCTGGAGCTGGAAGGAAAATGGGAGTGTGTGGGAAATGTAGCGCTTGAATGGAAACACTCCATGATCCCATAATTCATGGCAATGCAACACTGCTGGTGCAAAGGTTTCATAATATTAATAATGATCATCATCAGCAGCTTTTATCCATTATTCTTCATCTAGTCACTGGAATGCATTTGCTGTTTGTACGCTATGGAAAGATTATTGTTGTTATACACATCATTGGTTACCAGATGATTAATAAGACATCGTGTACATCCACTTACATATGAATTACTTGGGTTGTACTTTTGTAAAGTGACTTCAACTATGATTCCCGCAAGGGAATAAATGCATAAAGTGCCATCAAAAATTACATCACTACACACACACATATATATATATATATATATATATATAATATTTTTTCCTGAAAGAATGCCTCAAGTGTACACCTCTACCAACCAGTTCAGTTGTAAGTAATCAGTGCTTAAACTCACAATTTTTGACCAAAAAAATGTGATGTCACAGTGACCTTTGACCAATAAAATTTAATCAGCTGCTGCAAAATTTGTAGCAATTTACTGAAGAACATCCCACGATATGACACTAAAGATGCGCAAAACTTGTTTTTTGAGATCACACATGAATGCTTATACCAAATGTCATGACATTCCTAATGTTATATGTTCACAACAATGTGGGGTCACTTTGAGCTTTGTCCACCAAAATATAACCAGTTCATCTTTGAGTCCAAGTAAACTCAATGATGAATTGAAGACTTTTGCTAAATGTGTCCTTCAGGTATCACATTCAAAGAGCTAAAAGTATGTTCTCTGACATAACGGTGGACTTTAATTTTTGGCCAAAAATACAGAATCAATTTCTTCTTCACAGTGATCTTTGACCATCGACCACCAAAATGAAATCAGCTGTAATCAACTGCAAACAACTGAATAGAAGAAGACTGAATAGACTGTCCCATGATATGTAATTGCAGAAGACAAAAACTTGTTTTATGAAAACACGTTGATGTTAACTTTTGACCTCAGCTCCAGGACCCGGGAGCCGGTGGGACCACTTTGATCAACAAACGAGCTTCATAGCGTTTCAAGTCATTGTAATGATAGTAACGTTTAATGCAGTCATAACTGATGAGCTAGAGAGGGGGTGTGAGAGAAAGAATACAGACAGAAAGAAAAGAAAGCTACATTTTGTATCCAAGCAGCTACGTACATAACATGAACAGGACAACATGAGGAAAATAAAACTAGTAATACACGACAGCTACATTAGCTGTAATATTAAGAAATTCTACATGTTATTCCAAATGACCACTGATTCCGTCTTCGTTGATTTATTAAGGAAGCCGGCGTTTGCAGCACTAGTTGTTTTTCCCATTTTTATTGCTAAGTTCAAGTTCACACTATTCAATCCTTCCTCTCCCTCTTCTATTCATCCACCCATCCCTCCTGCTTTCCCATCATGACCCCAACACTTCCTGTTCCCCTCTTCCCCTTCATCCCACATGTCCGACCTCTGACCTCTACAAGTTTGGTTTTGAATTGTGGGGCCATCATCACCCCCAACTCCTTTTTGCTAGCAGGGAAAAGTGCATGAAAGAGCCCTTGTCCTAGGTGAAGATTCATTGGAACAAACAGGGACAGGACCTGCCTCTTCCTTTGCCATCATTCACTAACACAATCACCGGTTGCCTTTAGATGTGTCACTTGGTAAAGTTAAATGGCTCAGATGCAGAGAAATATGTGTGAGCGGGAAATAAAATTCTCATAAATCTGCAGCGTGGAGGAGACAGGGTGCCATTTATTCATTCACATGCACATTCATTAAGCTACTGTTATTCTGTTACTTAAACTGTGAATCTCTTTTATGTCCAGTATGTCATGGTTTTATTTTTCTGTCAAAACCTTTTAGCACATACCAAAATATTCATGATATAATTTAACTGAGTGTATTATTTCATGCTTCTAAAATATTAAATGTGCAGTTTCTTCATTTTCCCCCTGTATTTTTTAGATATTTTCTTTTTTTTAATATATATGTTAAAACCACTTTGTCGCTTGATGTGTTCTGCTACTCCGCTCCTCATCCTGTTCTGCTGTCATCTAAAGCTTTAGAGTCTTGCTTCAGTCCATGTTTTCAGGTTGTCTGCTCATTGGTCTATCCTATTGTTGTGACTGCAATATCTTAAGATCACTTTGAGGGATTTTTTTCATATTTGGCACAAGCATTTACTCGGAGTTAAGTATGCAGTGGAATGGTGGTCAACAGTCAAAGTACAAGGTCATTGTGGACTCACAAAACACATGGTTTGGCCATAACTCCAACACTCATATGCTAATTATGAGCAAATAAAATTGAAACCCTTGGTCTTAACTACATATGAGTTTTTTACAGACAAGGATGTGGAGTCAGCCTATCATGATATTGTGATAATTGTAGTTCCCTTTTGTCTTCAAGCATCATTTTCACTGCAGAAACTGAAAAGAAACCTTTTCCTCTTGAAACACAAGACGATCATGTCGAGTCAGTGTAGAGTTTGATCTGCCACTCGTGACTACTCAGAGGAAAACTATCCGCATCTGCCATTCGCCCATTTGCAGTTAATTAGACAGCATGTGACTGATTCGGGCCTGTTGTAAACACTATCGCATCTGACTCTCATTACAACGCAGAAATGAAATAAGCAAAGACCTGAGTGGGAACCAGCAGCAGCAGCAGTAGCAGCAGCAGCAGTAGTAGTGGTCACACAGGCTCCTGACGCTTTGTTACAATGCAAAACGGCGCTACATCATGAAGTACTTTGCAGCCACTAATTAACACACACAGACGCTTTGGTTTCTGCCTCAGAAAATATACAAATTAGAAAAACATTTCCACTTGTGCTGAGGCAAGACTCGCCTGATGGGAACAACCTCACAAATCACTTTTAGTGCTGTGAGCAGTGACGAGCACTTTTTCTCTGGATCAAGTCATGCCTGCTGCGTGTTTGGAGATCCCAAAAAAACCATACACACACACACACACACACACACACACAGACACAGACACACATTTTTTTACACACATTTCTATACCCTCATGTCAAGCCAAACAATCCACTGGCAAACAAACACTGTCATGTAATGTAGTCAGACACAGAACACTGCTATTCCTAAGACAACTCGACCAAATACAAATACACTGGAAACAAAGCAGACACACACTCACACACAAACACACTCCAACACACTCTTTTTTTCACAGTTGCTCCAGTTCCCAACACATCATTTATTCTCTCTTTCATGCCGGCCACCGAGCAGCTGTTATGAGTAACGCTACATAACACGGAGCTCCTGGCTGCACAAGAAAAAAAAATCCCACTGCTGATTTGCTAAATGAACAGATGACTAATTAAAAACACAGTAAAGTGCGTGTAATTAATGAGTCCATTAGGTCTAGGTAATCTCAGGGATCCAGTATTAACAAACTGTGAGAGGGGCCGAAGCGGAGGTGATTAACAGTGCGGCCGCATTGGCTCTGATTAACTACACAACCACAGTCACAACCAGATTCGGCGAGCATATGTCAGCGTTTGAGGGTCTCACAGAAAGAATAAGATGTCACAGACGATATGTGTGAGGCCTGAGAAAACAGAAATCCTTTTTCTATAAATAACTCCACTTCACTTGACTTTGAAAAAAAAAAAACTGCTAAATCAGTGAACTTGTGGTGTGATGTAACACAAATCTCTGGTGTCTTTCAAGCCACTGGGCTGTTCTTTGTAGCATATGACAGCTGTATGAAGAAAAAAAAGAAAGTAATTAAAACTCAGCTTTTCCTCATAATTCAAGTAAAGCAAACATTCATAATAGACCCTTATAATAGCTACATTTGTAGATAACAGTTAAGCAAATAAATAATCCAGACAATACTTTATACTGCTAACGGATGACTAATGCATTTCAATGGGCTTCGGTACAAATATGGAGGACACTTTGTAAACAGCCGCAGACATCCGCCAACGTGTGCCACTGCATTCATTCCCACTGGAGGTAGTTTTATCTTATCACAACCATCTGCCAGGTCTGCTCCTGTTTTGTCCGCAGAGATTAGACAGAAGATAACAGAGGCCAAGAACACTTCACAGTGTAAGAGGAGTCTGCCTCCTGCTGCCTTGGAGAGCTGCTTTCATCTTCTGCAGCTCATTATACGGCGCGTCCCTGGCTCAGGACTTGAGCATGATGCAAGGAAAGACAGTAGGAGGGTAGGAGGTTTTAATGCGTTCCTTTTGTTTACCTTACGTCTGTGCGTGCGCTCACATGCATGCGTTTGCTCATTTTTTGTTTTTTTTTTTCATCGTCAGTGTATTCATGAAGAAGAAATGGGAAGTTACAGCAGAAAGTTTTATTCTTTTTAAGGAAACAAGGCAATCTCTTGATTTCTTTTTTCTTTTTCAGCTATTTGACAAAATAAAACAACAATGTTTGATTAGCTTTATGACCAAATATATGAAAAAGCCTCACTTGTAACACATTAGAAAATATTACATTTACATGAACTCAAGTTGAAGTGAGAATATGGTGAGTATATTAACATTCTCACTTTAGCATTTAACATTGTCATTTTTTTTTTTTACATCAGAATTTCATTAAAAATGTGGGTTTTTCTTACTCATTTAAAGGGACTCAAAAATCAAAGGGTTTTCTGTAGGTTTTTTGGGGGACGGGGGATTTTCTCATGTGTTTTATGAACTTTTTTAATCACTACAAGCAACGCTGAGCTGTGCTCGTCCCAAAACGACCTCATTCATACAACCTGCGGCAGACGTCATGCTCTTTTGGAAGCACAGATACAAAACGTGGGTTAAAGTTGCAGAGAAGAATTTTGATGTAAAAGTCGCAAAAAAGTTGAAAGATATTATAAGATCTCTCCAGGATAAATTCATAAGAGGGAACTTTCATAAAATAAATAAATAAATAAAAACCCATGTGCTTCACTGAATATCTGTGTGTTCACGTACACATGTATGTATGCACATGCATATCGTCTACCCATTTCCCCCATGGGAGAGACATGGAGTGTCAGTCTACAAGGCTGTCAGTGCCTGCTCACCGACAGCCTATAAGTTCCCCCGGTTGCCTTTTGGAATAACAACCACCCCCTTATTGAATAACCTCTATTTCACCCAAACCCTCTGTGTGCCCCTCGTCTCCATCCAAAAAACTAAATCTAAGCTCAATATGAGCCCGGTTACCCCAGTTATTGATAAATCCACGTTCCTTACCCCAGCCGCTACAAATTACCATATTATAGGGCTTACAGGTATTAGTTTTGGGAGGCCCTGACCCAAATCAAACGAGGGATACCTGAATTACTTTTGTCTGTCTGGACAGGCAGTGATGGAGACACTGGCTGGACTCGAGAAAATAGATACCGGGAGGACGAAACGTTGAGATTGAGATGGGGGTGGCGTCATCTGTAGTCACAACTGATCAATCTCATATAACTGCAGACTGACCGCTGTTTGCAGTTCACCAGCCACATGCACAAGGCTGTTAGTAGATAGTGTTACTGTAGCCACTGTGGAGCTACACTGACGCAATTGGCATATAATTGCAATGAAAGATTAAATGATATGAAAATGATGTTGAAAGGCAGAGACAAATCCCAGTGCTTTTACAGTGACAGCTTAAAATGTGGAGTTTGTGAGGGCATGAATTTTTTTTCCTTGGTTGAAGATGCAAAGGTATTTAGCAGCTTTATTAAGAGAAAGATCAGCAAAAATATCAGTGTAAAGTGTGAAAAAAATACACATAACATTCTTTGAGCTCATATTCTACCATATATATATATATATATATATATATATATATATATATGTATGTATTTTTTTTATTTTTTTTCTTCCGTGCTAGCGACAAACCACCGTATGCAGGTAAGTTAGTTTGCAAAAAGGCTCACTTTCCAGCACCACAAATATAATTCAATAAAAAATGAACGACTACTTCAGAATTTAATGTGGGCTGAGTTTGAGTTATTAATGGTTTATAAAAATAAACAGAATTTTTGGTTTTCAAATTCTTGAATAAATACATTAAAAGCAGATTTTCACAAACCAACTTCACTGACAAAATAAAGGATTCATTTGCACCCTTTAAACTGTGATTTCATTCAACCGGTTGGATCATTCACGGTCACAGGAGGATCTCTACCTTGAATACACGCTTATATAACTCCATCCACCGTACAGTCTGGCTGCAGTTATATCACCCGAGGCTAAAGACTGGGGTTGGAGTGATGAGTGTGCCAAAATGGAGGAATCAGTAGAACCATCATTTCTTCACTATCAACACCTCAGTCTCCCACAGAGGGATGGTAGGCCGAGGGGAAGTGAACAGTAAATACTTTCACAAGATGAGAGACAGATGGTTGGACTACTTGAGAGGAAAGAAAAGGAGGCAACACCAGACTGATAAGCTTACACAACTGTCTGTCATCTTTAAATCACAGAAGAATTAGTCAAAATTACAATTTCCTCTCATTTTTGTCTCGTAAGACTCCGGTTACACTACATATCAGCACTACTGCACACCGTAGTTCCACACTAAACCTGATATTGTTCAGATAAGTTTGGGATATCATCAATTTCATTTCAACTTTGGAAAGTGCCAGAGTAATGTTAGTTGTGTTGGATCAAGTGCAGTCCTCCACTTGACTTGAACCCATGACCTCAAGTACGTGGGGTTAACACCTTAGCAATGAGTTGATCGCTAACATCTTCATGAAGGTGTCAGGAGGGAGATTTACTTTCTGCACAGCACTGGACACACTAGCTACTATTACACCATTTGACTGCCCATAAACCACATCCCCATCAGGGTCATGACACCATTGTGTAGCACCAAACACAGTCCTGAAGTAGCCCTCCGATATAAGGCAGACGAGCTAGCAAAGGCAGAACTAATATCTAGCTAGCAAAGAGCTTGATCAGCAATCAAAGGGAACTTTCACATATCTGGATCCACTAGCCATTATATATCTCTTGATCCCCAAAGATGAAGAGAAAGACAAAGAAAGGATTTGCACGTATATAAGTGTACATGGTACAACCAACCCCAACAGCTCAAACACCAACCTTCAACGTCCCTCTTACCCCATCTTCCAAGATCAGTCTTGACAGTGTTGATATCTTATAGCTTATTTTAACCAGAATATGTGTGTCCGCTCTGCAGCAGAGGCCCACCTTCTCACACAGCAAGTCAGGGGTCACAGGGCAACAGGTAGGAATGCTGCACCATGTGAGCAAACATAATGAAGCCATCACACTCTGACCTCAGCCCTGGTGAGTTATGAAGTCTGTGAAGCTCAGTGGCTGATGGGTAAAATAATGGGGTCATCACGGCAGTAGTTTTGCCTGTTTGGACGATATTCACTGTCAAGTTCAATACCATTCTTTGGTCTGTTTTGGATGGCAATTCTTTCAAAGGCAGCTGCTCCCGATACCAATATGTTACAGGGCCAGAGACAGTTAGCAAGCTTGCTAGCTTTTTCATTGCTCCAGAAAAGTTAATATTGTAGGAAATGATTAATAAATCTCAAACAAGATACCCAATGTAGAGAAGAAAAAGAAAGATCACAGAGCTACACATGCCTTAGCGGGCTAGTAGTTAGCTTGTCATGTCTTGTGAGGTCTAAAATAATCTGCGTTGTTGCCTTTGAAATAAACTGTGTGAATTTATTTTCCCCATAACCACACTGATAACCTTTAGTAAAACTCTGTATTGATGTGCAATCCCAAGAACAACATACCAGGAGGTAGCTGGGGCCCACTGAACTTTAATGGCAGCATTTTCCCTCATAAACAGTTAAATTCCTTGGAGTCACAAGCATGTATCAAAATATTTTTGAGTAAAGGTTTTCCAAAAAAGAAAAGAGAAGTTACGTGGTTGGTAAGTGTTGAGAGATTGGTAGTCTAAGCAGTCATAAAGTGAAGTCCTATTGACTGATGTAATGAATGGAGAAAGTTGAGATCTAAGCACATGTGGGGGAAATGGGTGGTTATATAGGAGATGATGTGAATATCAATGTAGATTACAAACTTGTGATGTATGGACTTTTACTGGACAATCATGTACAGGGCTGTTACCAAAATATGGAATACAAGGTTTTTAGGAATGAGGAAAAACTGAACTGCACAGACTAACACCTTGGCAAATGCTATCCCAGTTGTCTGGTGTTTAGCATCCTAGCTACAGCAGTTCACTGGCTATTCTGACAGGTAGCCACAACATCACTAAGCTACGGGAGCCAAACGTGTTGCTACGACATTCAGATTTATTTTGCTGTGCCACTTTCTGGTGACAGGGCTTTTTTAGTCACAACTCGATCGTGTTGAGTCAGTCACGCATACCACATAGTGTGACATGGGCAGTGATGGTCACAGGGACAGCGTCAACCTCTCCACTGCTGCCCAACTGTCCACTGACAGTTTATGGAGCAGCCATTTCCTTTGTGGTGACGTTGCCCTGACTCAGGCCTCTGATGACTCAGCGCACAATGTGAAGGTCTCATTAATTTAAGCCACTTAAGGCGATTTTCCAGTTAGGTTTGTTTTCTAATGAGGCAGGGCAAGGCAATTAGGTGATCAGGGTTATGGCAGCACCGTGCTTTTTTAGGCATTCAGGAGTGGGCAGAATCTAACCCACTGTCTAAACTGTGAAGGAGTCATTAGATAAATAGATGACAGCAACTGAGCGCAGTCAAGAGCTCTGTGCTTAGAGGGACGGTTAATCTCTTATTTCTTCAGTCAGTCTTACTGAACGTGTGGCCGTGAAGATCATTCTAATGATACTCAAGTGCTAACAAGGTGGCATGACAATCTGTCAAACGTGAACTGTTGCCTCATTGAAACTGTCGAAAGGAAGCAAAAACTGGCAGACAAGAAATTCCAGGTTCCAAAAAGGGAGAAAAAACAAAAAAAAGAAAGACTTGTGAAAGAATAGAAAGGCAGCAGCAGGTTTCCCTTCAGTGTCTTAGCAACCTGTATTTGTTACGTTCCCAGTATAAACTTCACGTCTGTGGTCAGTACAACCAATCACCTTACAGCCAGCTCTGGCTTTTCAGCACCTTGCACACATGTCTAGACCCAAAAGGTGTTAGCAATGGGTTCAGTGAGTGTGTGCTCCTAGCCAATGATTCATCTTGCCATTATTGTACCACATATAAACATGTTGCTGAAAATCAAAGGCTGGATCTCAGCCGACATAGTCGACCTCTGGGTGGTGGACTGAGTCTGTAGGAACCTGTATGAATCCTGGGATATTCAAACTCTAATTCAAGTCCATGTCATACTAACGCAATTGGTGAACAACAACGTTATTCAGTGTTGAAGTTCCTCAACCAGCACAACTGCAAGATTCTTGATATCAGTGGTGGCTGCTGGTCTTTCAAACAGGAGTAGCTCATTTGGGTGTACATTATAAAATGTATCCTATTCTATCATATATGTATCCTATGTGACCAATCCACAATTTCACTCTGCAAAATCCGCTAAGGACTGAGTTGTACTTCACCCTGATTCTTTCCGAATCCCTGCCAGTGAAATGGGGTTCAGCCTTTTAGACAGTTTCCACAATCATCATGGGCTTCATTGCCAGTCCACTGCTCCATTCACCCCTAGTGAAGCCTGGCTTCAAAGGGAATGACTTAGCTTGGCTTCCCTGTTTGTCTCAGACCAATCGCACCTGCTTGATATGTTTTTCATCTTTTGATAATTCTAACCCTAAAGTGGTGATCACACTTTTACACTCCACAAAAAATTATCACTTAAAAATAATCACAATATATGCAACATAAACTGCACCTTAGGTGTCTATAAGTACCTAAGTACCCATACCTGAGTTGCAGGTGTATGACTATAACAATTGTTACTCCAGAGGCTACAGTTGTAGACACATTTGCAAATCCTACAGCAATGTGTTCATCAATGTACCAAGAACCAAACTATCTTTAGCCAGGACATCATAGTAGTGACTACAGATCTGCTCACACAAACCTCCATTGATTCCAACTAGCATCAACTAGAATGTTAATCAAAATTCTTGGGAGTAAAAAAAGAAAAAAAACATGATGTATGGTGCACATCTATAATTCAACCAGGAGAGACTAAGAAGAGGGTGTGCAATTATGAAATGAATTTTATTGATAGCACAAGAAGAATCTTTGGCACTTAGACCCTGGATAGACAGGATGTGGGAACTGTGGAGCATGAATGATCTCGAGCAAGATATCACTCGAGATGATCTTTCCCCCTGGGGTCTAGACACTGGTGGTGGTGGAGAAGGAGCTAGAGGATGAGTGTTGCCATGACGAGGTCTTCAAAACAGTGGCTTGACTAGTGAGAAACTGGCAACCAGGCTAAGGTGATGAAGGGGAGGTGGTAGGTCTGCACGATGCTGAAATGACAGCTGACAAAAATGATACTTAAATCCTTGCAGTTTGAGACTGATTGGTTGAAACTGCCATGTCGGATGATGACTGGATAAAGCCAAGGCTAGCAGGTGTGTAACGTGGATGCCCAGTGGGTGGTTCTGACTCACTGAGCATGTGCAAAGACAGTCTTCCTGACTGAACTTTCGCTAAGCTCCATTTTTACACTACAAACTGACTGGATCACATATAATCTCTATAAGTGCATGTGTTCACTGGAAGTAGCCCTGGGACCTGATGAGAAATGCCTAAATACATATGGTATATGTAATTAGTGCATACCACACTGTGGTTTCAGTAGTAGTGTATGTATTTTCTAGAACAGGGTAATGGAGTTTGAATTGGCTTGGTGGAAAGGCGGTGCCGTCAAACACCATAACACAGCTCTGCCCCTGATAGCCCTGATGGAGTCGTTTTGTCTCACTGTACCGTCACAGAAAATTCAGGTAAGGGATTTACTAAACAAAATAGTGTCTGAAAATGAGACTGAGGGAAAGAAAAAGAGAGTGAAAGAAACATTACGAGACCTCTCCCTATGTTTACCTTTGCAATTTTGTCCAATTTGTCTAAATTGCTTAGCTGACCTCTTAGAAAAAAAGCATATGCTTAATGTCAAAAAGCAGCAAAATATGACTGATCACCTTCATTTTGTCCATTTGGCTCCTTGGCACAAGCCTCTAAATTGTGTATTCTTTCCATGGCGCCAAACCACCCGCCCTGCATTTAATTAATTTCCTCTTATTTATATGGCTAAAACTTTACAGCAGTTTTTCTTTAGGTAACGTAGACTTTCCTGTCTATGGCAGACGCAGACTGGTGGAGCTTTTGGTTAATTGTCATTTATGATCACTTAAATTATCTAATTTTGTCTGTCTCAGTTTTTGTCACCACACTGAATTGGAGAGGGGTATTTTTTGGTGGGGGGTCATGAAAAAAATGGACAGAAATTAATTTGTCAGGATCAGATTGTTAGAAGATGAAATTACTGCCATCAGGACCAATCGCAGAGTAATGTCGGTGAACGTTTCTCATGGCAGGGTAATGAGCGAAAATAGCTTTTATACCGCATTCGTGAGGGCAAAGATCTAGCCCAATTTCCTTGTTGATTTGGCTTCCCATGGATCATTGCTCCGTAGGCCTACTGGAGAAAAATAAAGGTAGAGTAGAGAAGAAGAAAAAAAATGCCACCACTATGAAGCATCTGAGGTCATTTCTAAAAGGTAGCATTCATGTTTGAAGTGCTGCGTCAAGTGTACAAGTTGCAGATACAATCTTAATGTAATCTGCTAATTTGGAAAAGCAATTAGAACACAAACAACCGAGTCACATTTACTTTATTTAGAGATGAGAGCTGGCCTGAATCCGACTC
Source organism: Polydactylus sextarius (assembly GCA_016801845.1). Lineage (NCBI taxonomy): Eukaryota > Metazoa > Chordata > Actinopteri > Polynemidae > Polydactylus > Polydactylus sextarius. Next base: position 6,806,574 of record CM028920.1, on the reverse strand, counting down.
CACTGGACATGTAGCTTTTAAACGCTGCATGTCAGCGTCAGGTTTTAATGCACATGGTATAAACCACATTCCTGTCTCCTTTTCCCTTGGTTCTAGCCAAAAGCTGGAACATGTTTTCTTTTTCTCCTCCATATTTAATACAGCTCTGCCCTTGTTTACCTGAAGGCCCCGGCCTTTTCCCGTAAGTGAGCCGTCAATCCATCATCTCTACAGTGGGTAACCAGACCAGGCCTGTTTCCACTGGGGTGCGTTAGCCCCTCTGTGGAGGGACCTGGGTGGGCATGGAGTGCAGGCACACAGGCTGAGGGACTCATGGTAGATCTGTAATGCAGTAGGTAGAGAGGACTGGGGACTTGGATACAGGTGGTCATGTGATGAAATAGAGGAGCGATAGATGCCAATGTGTTACAGGAGTCAGCTACAGTTAGTTTGCTAGCATGAAATGATCTACAAATCTAAAAAAGAAGATATTGGGGTGGAAGCAAATTAAGTATCTAGGCATGTGGTCATTTCATAAATTGTTCAGATAGAAGAACTACTGACTGATGACTGTCATATTGGTGAGATCTACACAAAGAAAAAACAATCTAGAGGTTATTAGGAGAAGAAAGGATCCCTGGATTCCACCAGGGATCAGATACATGAAAATTTGTGTGTCTGTCTGTCTGTCTGTCGTAAAGCTGCAAATAATAGGTGAGTGGTGAATAGATGCCGGCCTCTTTAATTAGCCAGGGGCAGCAACACATTTGGGCCATAAACGCCGGTCTCAAATAAAGGCCAGGTCTGATTTTCTCCTTGTCATTGAATTTAGTTCATTCTAACTCCCCCACACCCAGACCAGAACATGTGAGTGGAGTGTGTGAAATAAAGTTGGAGCGCAGTGCAGGCTTTTATCCAATGACCGGGGCGAGCGTTCCATCTTCCTCCGGTTCTGTTGTGATACCGCTCACACCACGAGTCTAGGGCATGTACAGGGCTATGCGCACTTTTTAAAAGACAGTGCTACATTGGGTAGCGTGTATTTAAAGCCCGGACTGACAGCTGATGCGCTGAGCACCATGCCCACAGACATACCTGGTGCTCCTACACCGCTCACAGACAACTTCCACCCTGCACCGCTCATGCACTGTGTGGTGTGAAGGGTCATAGACCACAAAAACACCTAAAGACTAAATGATATCAGAGCACCACGGGAATCGGGTACTTTGCCTTAAAAAATTAAATGTCTGTTTCATATAGATGCGTTGAATCATTTGGGAAAATAAACACTGGGGATATTCTGTGCAGCTTTAAGGTATCTATCTATCTATCTATCTATCTATCTATCTATCTATCTATCTATCTATCTATCTATCTATCTATCTATCTATCTATCTATCTATCTCAAGTCAAAGTAAATTACATTAAATATGAGGTGTGGTGCCTTGACTTGCAAGTTTGGTTTGCTCCGTGAAAGAGCTCGTAACTCAAATTACTTGTATGTCAAATCATTTTTAACCATTGAAATGAATTGAAATGGCGTTATTCTGTTCCAGACTGTTCCATTTTAGCAAAAAAATCGTCCGAGAGATGGCTCATCTAAAAAAAAAACTTTAGTTGGGACACTCGTAGTCAAGGTACCACTGTATACATTTATACACATAAAAGACAAAAAAGCAGGAGGAACTATTCATCTGTCTATTAATTTGTTTTACTCATATATTTATTAATTAGATCAGCCTAACTAATAGGTTATAACAGTGATAGTGACTAAGAACATAACATTATATAACATATAGAAGAAAGAAGGGAACAAAATTAACTGTTTAAAGGAATTAAATTGTGCACCGCAAGTTTTTATTTGTTTATTTTCCATATAAATTAGCTGTTTGTTACCAGAATCATATAAAAGTCACCTTCAGTATTCTAAATGATGAGATGTTGATCACACAGAATCTGCAAATTTCAATATCAATCTACAGTATTAATAGCAATATACGTAAGCTCTTCCAAAGACAGAGAAAATAAATGTACGTGAGACACAGAGAAAGTATTTTAGACAGAGACAGACAGGTCTTACCTGTCTGCTGTGTGTGTGTGTGTGTGTGTGTGTGTGTGTGTGTGACAGGAGGCAGAAACAAACTGCACCACGCGCAAGGAAACATGTGATGGCTGCCCCAGCTGTGCCTCCAGTCCTGTATTATTCCAGTGACCCAGTCTGGAATAGCACTGCTGTGGCAGTTCATTTATTATAGTCAAGCCTCCTTGTTTCTGTCTGTGTGTGTCACACTCACTCACTTGCACACAAGCACACACACGCACATGCACGTGTGAGGTGGTGTTTCCCAACCCCTATAAATACAAACGTTAGGATTCCTAGTTTCTATTTTGGGCTGTTCTCTGACCTGCTGTCTGTGTCTTTTGTTGTGACTCTGACTCTCACAGGTCACACAGATTCCTGCCGAATGACAGCATCATCACACAGTAGCGCTCAGCATGAGGCATTCCCTTAACGTTGACTATGACCTCACCTTGGCTAACATCGTAAAATACGTTTTGATGAAAAAAAAAAAAGGTGCTTTTCATGGAGCAGACCTCGTGTTTTAGTTGTTTACTAATGAAATTAATCACTAAACAGAAGTGCGTTCTCATTATTTAATCCAGTTTCTCATTCGATTTAACTGAAGCAGAACAGCTCATAGCCAGTGCTGTGTGACCATTTTTGCTAAATAAATCTCAGTAATTTAACTGCTATATTTGTAATATTTCAGAGAAAATAACATTTGCTTTTATTGCTTATTTAATGATATTATATTTTTAGAAACTACTCTTAAAAACTGTTTTTTTTTTTTTTTGTGAAATACATTTTATGACTTTGCTGGGAAGAGTTAAAGAAGGTTGGTGTCAATATCATAATAATAAAATAACAGTGATGAACTTTATATAGAACTTCTAAAAACAGCAGTTACAGACAATTGAGTAAATTATAACAGCTATAAACTAAAATCAGCTTGTGGTTGTATGCTTCCATCAACTTGTCCCGAAACAGGTAATTAGTGCTTTTTTATTATTTTTGGGACATTTTTGCCTTTAATGATAGAGACAGGAAACAGGGAAGAGAGTGGGGGACAGACTCGCTGGAAAGTTCAACTCGGTTTGGGATTCGAACCGGCGAACACCAAATTTGAATTATTTCATGTCTGCATGTAAGTGAATGTTTGCTTAGTTACTACATAATAATATATTAAACAGATAAAACATAAATACAAATAAAACCAAGAGGGGAAAAAAGGGAACATCATAAAAGTCTTACAGTGTTTACTGGAGACAGGGGTGATGGGGAGGCTGCTTCATAACGCTTGAGTTAAAAATTGCAAAAGAGTAATCCTTGTTTATTTTGATATTGATATTTAAAAAAGCAAGAAATGGTCAGTCATCCTCCCCTTCCTCTATGCTGTAAATAGTAAATATAGTCTTTTCCTGTGTTACTAAAAGTTTTTCATCATAGCTAGAAATTTACATAATGGTATTTTTCTTAATAAACTGATTTGTGTTGTTCTGAGCTCTCAAACATGGGAAAATGCTGCTGCCAGAGTCTCAGCTGCCTGAAACAATGAAAAAAGTGTTTTAATGACAGAAAACAGAGAAAAGCCGCTAGAAAACAGTGACTGTTTGTTGCGTTTTTTTTTTTTTTTTTTGCCTGTACACGGTCATTTATATCACTTGTATTTTAAATATATAACAAAATATGCTCTTCAATATATTTTCATCCAACTGTGTAGTATTACACAACTCCACAACCCACCCATTCTCTCTCCGTCTCTCTCTCGCTCTGTCTGGGAGTCCCTGCAGGCTCGTGGCTTAAGCGTTCCAGTGATTTGTTTAATGAAGTGCCAAGCTGCAGTTGGTCATGCTTCCTCTCAGCACAGATACACAGTGACATGCGGGATATGCTTGGGTTCATCTCAGGAAGGCCTGGATTGTGTGGAACCACCGCGGGAATAACAACCCGATTCCCAGAAAAAATATTTACAGCGCTGAATGCGATGAATTCACAGAAAGTGCAATTATCCATATTGATGAAGGGATGGCGGTGTGATGCATCATCTAGGTGGCAAAAGGTTTGTGTAACATCCGAGGCGAAAAAGAAAATATCCAAATGTACATTTGTTTGCTTTTCTGGCAAAGGAAACGTGAACGCAGGGCTACACTATACAGGACAGGCTTGTCAAGAGTTTGTCCCTGTTGTTGATTAGATTTCTTTTTTCAAAACTGGTGTTCTTTTATGACTCCCACATTGTGTGATAAATCACAGCATCAGAGTGGGGACAGTTTCATGACATCATTCACGCTACATTTCCAACCGTGAGCCAGCTTTTGATTAGGGCTGTAAATCTCCTTCAGCCTCTCTGTGTCTACCACTCACACGCACACACACAATGTGACACAGACGGTGACAAATGTTCATAAAGGTAAGGCATGAATATTGGTCTATGTCTCTCTGTTAACATCCATATGTACATTTCCTTGGGACTGAGCATAGACTGTGCTCTTTTGCTTGCTTTAATTCAAGCTTAAATTTTATTTAAAACAAATCAGCAGGCTTTGCCAAACAGCAGCCACTCTGTCAACAAGCTGCAATCACAGGATAAAAATAATTCCCTTCATTTTTCTGTATTCTCTCAAGTCGGTTCAAAAGACATGATTCATGACTAGGTGACCTTACAGAGGGAAACAACCATCTTGTGTCCAAGTGTGTACTCGCTTGAACTTTTGTGACAAAACCACTGAAATTTATGTAACACATTAAAACACAGCATAAAAATCAGAATGAAGACCTACACACTACCTAGCAACGTGATATGAATCACCTCTATTCAGGTGAACTGCCTCACCTTGTATTGTAGAACAGACAGGAAGTGAGTCTGGCCAGCGACTTGAGATAAAGTAGGGGTCAGAGGTTAACGATTTTCTTTTTCTTTTACCATAAAGATTGCAAATGCAAACAAAAGTAAAACGCTAATCCATGGTTTCTGCTGAATGCAGGCACACTTCGAGTCGCACTACAATCAGTGGCAACTTCCTGACGGCAATAATAGTTCTTTGTTGGATTTGGCTGAACAAAACGCAACAGTCAAACTAGAATTACCACCTTGTGGTTGAATGTCTCCGCCAACCAGTCTACTTGCAGGTAATTAGTACTTAAATTCATGAGTTTTGGCCAAAAACACCAATCAGCTTATTTTTGAACCCAAGTGAACATTTCTGTCAAATTTTAAGCAATTCCCTCAAGGCATTCATGAGATGTCATGCTCAAGAGGCCAAGAACAGATTTTGTGAGGTCATAGCAACTGTTGACTGGTGACCAAAATGCAATCTGTTTACCTTTGAACCCAATGTGACTTACCAAATTCATCCAATTCATTGAAAAATGTATTTTGTAAGGTAAACCTTTGACCATTAAAATGACCACCAAGTTTAAAGATCAGGTCAACATAGAATCCAAGAGAATTTTCATGTCAAATTCAAAAGGATGACATCAATACATTCCATGGGATGGACAATGCAAGAACATAAAATATGCTAAAAGTAATAAAGTAATATTTTATTGGACTATCCCTAATATGTTCTTTGAACAGCAGATGAAACCATTTTAAAACATTATGATAACTTGCAGGTAATGTTAGCCAAAGTTGCTGTTGGCCTAAAGTTATTTACACAACATTTGCTAGCAAATAAGCTAGTTGCTAGCTCGTCAGCAATGAAATGCACCCATAAACTATCAAGAATTGGCAGAGGTGTGTCACATGACTTTTTTTTTTTTTTTTTTTTTTAACTCATCTGTGCATTAACACAAACACTGAGTTGCAAAAAGCTTGCTAGCAAAGAAGCTAGTTGCTTGCTTGTTAGCGATGAAACACCCAGGAGCTATTGAGAATTGGCAGAGCCGTATCGTATGGCTTTGTTTCTGTTTCCTTTGTTTTCCAATGCAGGCTAACACAAGAGCTAATGCTGATAGAACAGCCCAGAAAATTTAAAAGTTATGTCAAAGTTAAATGTTACAATTTTTGTTGTAACTGCTAGAGTCAAAATTAACCACTTAAGTCAATATATCTCTAAAAGTGATGTATTACTGGGTGGCCGCATTACACAGTATTAGAGTAATCTGTGCTGGCAAACAAGTCTATATCCATATATAAGTCTGCACGATGATTTAAATTTATAAGAATGAAATATATTTATCACAAGTTACACAGCCATAAATGGTGTTACCTCTATTAATGTTACATTACACTGATTATAATAAATGATAATAGACAATTGGCAGTGAAAATAACTAGAAACAGAGAAACTCAAAAAATTAATTGTTTCATTAAGAGAGCATCTGAGCACACAGAGTCTGAATTCAAGTCAGTGTTTTCTTTCTAGGCCACCACTGCAACTATCTACTCAAACTCCAATACATCACTACCAACAGCCAAATGCGATCACTTAGGTCACCACTTGGCCGCAGAGCTTCGTATCCGAGTGTACCAGACGAATAAATTGAATTAAATTTGTAACAAAGCTTCATGGTTTTCTTCCAAAGTGGAATCATGAAGTCTGTAAACACTGTTGTTTTATAACTGGGTTATTAATTCCACCGCGGTCCAAGTCCTCAGCTCTGTTTGAGATTTGCAGAATTCTCTATTATGTGAAAAAGTCAAGCGAGCGGTGCTTGACTTATTTAGGGGTTTGACAGTGCGGTGTTAGAGGATATGCCGTATGAAATCATTTCATCATTACACTGTCAGAGGGAGTGGTATTTTCTCGTGTCTTTCATGTTGGAGGAAAGGAGTGAGTGAGGGGACAGGGGTGGATGTGGATGAATTAATATAGAGCCCACATGAGACACCAATGTTGGTTTGAAATGTTCAAAATTGAAAAATGTAACCTCACCACACCATCACCACAACCATATGTTTGTGCATAGAATACATTTGCGCTCTTCATGTTATAACATTCATTAAAGGTTTCCCCCCACGTTACGAAAATGACTGTGAAACTTATAATTCACCTAATTATGGTTATGCCTCCATATTACCCCTGCCCTGTTTTCTCCCTCTCTCATTACTCTTACAAAAACACATAAATCAGAAAAGTATACACCATATCCCTGGAACACAATGCACTGGGGGATACCCCTTAACTATCCTAACACGTCTCAAATTCAAATTTCTACTGACATTCCAGTTCCCCAATCCTCAGCTCGGGTGTCAGAAAATAACACTGAGGAACTCTCGTCCTGCTTCTTCCCCTGCATTATTCCCAGTTTAAAGGTAAACAGAGTTGGGAGCAGGTGGTTGTGGGGGATTTTTGCCAAGACTCCGATGTAATGTCTGGTGGCAATTAGGTGTAATACAGGATGTCAAAGCCCACAGCCGCGAGCCTCAGATATCTCCTGCCTAGTGTTAGCTTTACAGATTCACTCTGGCATATGGATTTGACTGTGCAGCCCAGGGCCAAATTAGTGAAAGCTATTACCTCCTTTCCCTCTGTGGCAAAGGGCACAGCAAAAGAAAAAAAAAAAAAAAAAACATGGTGGGTTTTACACAGGCAATGTCTTGCATGACTTGAAGAAAATGTAGACACTACCCACGTCAGATGTAGTGATGGAAAAAGCTTGTTTTTGCTACATTTAGGGAGCTTTTTCTTTGCCATACTAAAGATGCATACTCACCGATGGAAACAAAAACATACCTCCAAGCATAGTTGACTGAAGTATGTCTCCGAGGCCTTATCTGTAAAGCTGGCGAGCTGAGCACAGATTGCGAGCCTCGCAGGGCGGCGTGCAGATCTCCAGTAAAGGGAGTGGTGGTGCTTGTGCAGTAACCAGATCTGCGATATCCTTAGGAAGGGTACAATAGTCCTGGGTTGGTTCAATGCAGCACAGATGGAGAAGGGTGGAATACACAATTAGACTGTCCTTGAGAAATGCCGAGGTGGGCAACAAAGTGCTGAGTGGGAAGAACAGAATAACATGTTGGCATATTGTACAGAGGAAGTCAAACAAAATAAGAAGCCAAGCAAATTCTGGTGATAACAATCAGCTTATTACTGAATTGGCTACACTGGTTTGATGTTACATAGACCATGAAGCACCAAAATACATAAAAACTGGAGAACCACGAATGGTGGACTTGGTGATACAAAACATTCTTTAATGGAAATGACAGTGGCTGATTATTGGAGAGTGCCTTGATTTATGTCAATTAACATGTTTTTTCAACAAAAGTCAAAAAGACTATAAATGTGTTGATATTGCTATTGTGTTGCTTGTCATACACATGTTACTCATGTGAGAACAGCCACTGGTCTGTTTTTGGAGTATTTCACAATCCACAACTATTCACTGACGGGAATCGACCTTCCTGAAAGCCGGCTGTACCAACATCAGTCGAATAAACTTGTCGCAACATTTCTGGAATCTCAGGAGAATCTAAGTGTCGACAGACTTTCACGACAAAACGTTGCTCAACTTTTTTTTCTTTGACTTGAAATACCTCCAACTTGCGCAGATGCATCTTTTGAATTCACAGCTGTTTGTATCTTTAGCTCTTTGAAATTGTGTGCAACTGTTCCAAGTGAAAAATTGACTCCTCATTGGGTCTCAACACAACAGATATTATCATGAAGTCATGGTCTTGCCAAAACATCAAATGCACAAACTGCTAGATTGTCAGTCACGGTACAGTTAGTTAACACAGTTTCCTAGGACACTTTATTGGGAGTGTCACTGAATGTCAAACTGGTTTATCATTGCAAAAACTAGAATATTTAGATTTGTACTTCACTTCTACTCCATGTGCAATAGTTCCCAGTAAATTAAGCTGGATTTGTCTAGTAAGCTAACTGAAAAGATAAGAACAGACTTATTATGACCCATATTTACCTTTTTACATTAAACAAGTGATTATGTTGGACAGTGTCAGCATTAGTTTGTTTGTTTATGTCCAAGTGAAAGCCGCCTCTAGTAGTGGTAATAAGTATGATGAAAAAATATACTTTATGCATCCTCATAATGAGTCAAATGTGCTCCTCCTTCTACAACGGTCATGTTATCACACACATTAAAATCACAAATGTCACCTGCGTGCAATGAATCTTGGGAAAAGATTCATGAGCTGGATTCATTGGTGGCCTTTGAATTCAGCTGACATTGGGACACAACTTCAAAGTGACAAGGCCAAAGTCAAGTGGATAAATGGTTGCATAAAACACTGGCCTTTTTCAAGCCACTAGTCACCACTGTTTCTTTTCAACGTATCCATATTGTTATCATGACACTGAAGGCAACCCTAACCTAACCCTAAACCTCAAATCTTGAACCATATCACAACATTTTTTTGGAAATTTGTAACATATCTTCTACACCTGCTGTGGCACTATTTCAGGAAATAGTTCTATATATTGAGACAAACAACCTATTTGAATGTGTGTGTTGGAGGACAGGTAGTAATGTCACTGAATGATCTGAGAAGTAACAAGTAGAAGCTTACTCAACTGTTAAAAAAAACATGCATATCAGCAGTGACCTGTATTTCTCATTCATTCAGACCTGACACTGTTATTCTATCCAATTTAAAATTGGTTTGTGAATTAGCCATCACAACTACAAGGGTATACTGTCCTATACATCTCAGTGGGTGTCCTTGAAAACTAGCTTCTGAAGTCAAGAGTGTAATAGTGAAAAAAGTTCAGGTACTGCGTGAGTCATGGTGAAAAGCTGTGTGCATACAACTTTTCCTAAATAAATAGCTGGATTTAAGAAAAATCAACTAGCAGTGAATCACCTAGACTCTCTTTTACTCCCCACACCTTCACTGTATCATTTAGTGATATAATTAGTCAGACCACAATTTTCACCAATTTCCACGGGAAATTGGTCACAGGAAAACAGTCGAGCACAGAGGCTCCTGCAACACAGGAAGTGTTGTAACATTAAATCTGGCAGGCAATGTGTAATCCACAGCTTCTATCCTGTCTGTGTCTTAACATACTTCTTCCCTGCGGCAGCGGAGGTGTAGGTGTAATGCATTAGTCTAATCAGGATGTCAGGAAACACAGAGCCTTCATCATCTCTTTATGCAAAAGACTATTCACCTTCATTAGTCCCTTGTGCTCGCATTATTGGTTTTTAATTGCTAAAGATATTTCATTTAGGCAATGAAGACGGTCAGTGTGCACAGAGGACAGTTCTCAGTTTGCCAATAGAACATTGGAAGGAACAAAACTTGCTGTAATAAGGCAATAAACTTAAATTGACCACCACAAACTAAATTTCCTGACCAAGACAGAGATCTAGACCCGGAGGATGATGTTTATTTATTTATTTATATTCTTTTACAGTGGTAAAGTTGAATAGTTAAAAATAAAGTTGGACATTTGAAGGTCAAGATTTAAGTTGAACTTTTGAGAATGATTTAAAATGCCATCTGTACATGAAATAGTTAATTGTGCAACGAGGATAGGAAGGCGAGCACAATGTCAGAAGTGAAAAAGATCAAGATTGTCTCTGTATTTGAATATCATCGGTATGTAAATTCTCTATAATCTATTTTGAATCCAAGTCTTCAATGATACTTCTCATTGAAATATGGACACATGTCCTAATAACATAGTCTCAACAACACAAAATAAATATTTTTAGGTCTAAGAGCCTTTTTCTTCATGTAAATATTGTAACTGTATATTGTTTGTGTGTAATATATATATAATGTACTATACTCTAGTGTCCATTCATGAATCAGTCTGCTCTGAAATTTTCTCTGGTAACTTTCACGGTTATATTTTTCTCTGGGGTATGCGTAACCAATATGTTACACATATAGCAACATTTGCAAAGCATACAGATTAACTGTACCCATATAGGCATGACTTCCACACAGATCCACGCTGTCCTCAGCTCCTGCTTGGTTTTATAAAGGCTCCATACCTCCAGACAGATGGCAATCTGATCTCAAATAAACACTTCTGTAAATCCAGTCAGCGTCCAGCTAAACAGCCACCAGCAGCACAACAAGGCCTCTGAACCCAAACCTTCACGAGCCGCAGCGCGAAATCCACCAAAACATCTGTGTGGCACTCAAAGGTAATGGAAAGACATTTTGGGGAACAACCCAAACCGCAGGAGGAAGTTGCATGTCGATGTTCTCCCATACGTGAAAACGCCGGAGCGTTTGCCAGGTGTCAACACCAATCGATGTGAACAGTGGCTGCGGAGTGTGGCTCAATAGGTTTCACATGATGCGCCATGCCCCTGGAACCCGCCGCGTGAAAAGTGATTCGACACACCGGCAGGTACGGTAGGAAGGCAGACTCACGTGAGCTGCTGACTGCTGGTCTGTGTGATCATCTCAGGGCGTATTTCACCTGGTCCGCATTGACTACCACCATACAGCCACAGATCATTATTGCAAACGTCTGTACAACACAGGGGGAAAGTGTGTGTGCGAGTGACTCTATAGCATTAAGACCAAGGGAGACGTAAGAATGACAACATCTCTGAACACAAGAAGTAGATGGTTGGAAAAACTGACTGGATTTCTTCTAACTATCTATATCTATCACACACAAATACACATACACACCACATTTGTCTCTTAATATAAGCTAGCTCTCTGAAGCAAGGAATGCTGGGACTTCCTGAATTTGTTGTACATTCTGATGGCCAACGTGGACCTGGACAGCAGCTGCGCTCAGACAAGCATTAAGTTGAAAATAAACAAGAGCCAAATGAGTGACGCCTGGGACCTGAATCATGTGCAGGTATGTGCAATAATGCACGCTCGCACTTTTGCACACAAATGTATTCCGGCGCGCGTATTCCCACAAAAGGCGAAAGTGATGACAGAGGAGGATTTAATTTTACTTCAGCTGGAGGCCATAGAGGCCAGTCGTCATGTTGCAGGTGTGAGAGGAGACGAACAGTGTTTGTTGATCCTCTCAGCAGCTCATCTATAGTGCTGACCTCCCCTCTCAATCAAATCCTGAAGGTCTTAACATAGACTCTGTCTGACTGCATCTTTAACATGGTTCTAAATTAGTGCAACCATGCATCTGAAAAACTAAGCACATCAACATAAAATAGAACCATGTTAAAGCATGTACAGCATCTAGTTAAAGCATCTAGTTTTTTCTCTGTTGCTGAACATGGTTTGTTGGTGGAAGTGAGTGTAGGTAAAGATCATCCATTTTTATGTTCATAAGAGAAGGCCACTTTGAACAGTGCTACCTCTTCTCACTGGACAATATAATACTTGCTGTAAGAAGATAACATGGTAACTTAGCTAGACCAGGGCTAGCCTGCTAGCATGCTAACTTCAGAAATGATAGAAATAGAAGCAAAACCACAGCTGTTCTTTCCAGTTGCTGGAGATACTTTTGATGTGTCAGTGAATGAAGGTTTATATCCACCTTTCAGTGCTAATACAAGCATTGGTGATGTAGCAATAGTAAAAACATCCAGAATAAACTTCCTCAGCTCAATACAGTATATGCATTAGTGTATAGTGTCCAGCTGGCTGGGATAGCTGATTAGCATGCCAACTTCAGAAGTGATAAAGATAGAACAAACTGCTATACAGTTTCTTTCCTTCTATACTTGCAAGCAAACAGCTGCTAATGGTAACATAGCTGATGTAGCAATAGCCTTAACTGCAACTGAAATTAACTTCTTCAGATGAGACTAGACAATACAATGACTTGTTACTGTAAAGTCTTTAGACAAGCTGGCCACATCAGGGCTAGCTGGTTAGCATGTGAACATGAGAAACTGAATCGTTGTTTTTTACTGTCAGAGGTAGCTCTTGGCAAGTGAACTCAAAGGGATTGTAATAGATAGGTAAGTAAATAGATGCTAATGCTAACATTGACCATATTGCAAAAGCAAAAATGTATATGTAGTACTTTTAAACTAGTGTAGTAGGTGTGCATTAAAAACCACTAAACCTAATAACATTTCCTCTGTGTGGTTTGAGTGGAGGTTTTGATTTTTTTGTGGGCTTTCACACCCCGACGAGAACAAAATCCCGAACTTTGAGGACTTACTCCTGAACCGTGCACCCAGACGTGTGTCTGTTCAAATGCGTGTACACAGGGGACGTTTTGAAAGAACACCAATGAGCTAGCCAAGACTCAAGACCCATGCAACTTAAATATACCTTTCTGGCAAAAAAAAGAGAGACAAATTGTATACCCTAACTTAAAAATGGAAACAAATTGTTCACTTTTTTTTCTCCTCTAAAACTTGAGACAAATTGAGTGAAGGCAGAGCAGAGCAACTTTTTACTGCTTTGTTTCTTTAAAGCATATGGAGAGTGCCATTAATGCGAGACCGCATCATGAAAATGGATGGAATAGAAAAGGGGTTCTATGCCCACTTGCCCATGTCTGTATTACGAGACCAGACAGAGGGTATTTCAAATAAATACAGGATGCCACAGAAATGTACACTTCCCTCTAGAGGACCAGGGGCCAGGACTGGATCTGCACACCTAAACACTATATTCATTATGCCCTGGCCTCATAAAGTGATTACATTAGAGCTTGATGATTGGGACGAATTTGCTGCCAGAGAGAACTTTCCAAACAGAAATGGTTCACTTTAATGGATCGCTCGCTCTCTCTTTCTATTTTATCACTCTCAAACACCCAATTTCATTGTCAGTGTTGCTCTTTTACTGAAACACTCACTTTCCATCTCTCTCTGTCTCCATTAACAAAGTGCCAAGGTGCAGTTGTGAGTTAGAGAGCGTTATGACGTTTGCACAGGTGATACGTGGAAGGTCAAATAATGCGTTTTAAAGGGGGGGAGGGGAAAAATTGTCCCTCATATACGCTTATAACATTAGTTCTTGTTAATCTGTGATGTTTGGAGTGTTCCAACAATTATGTTGTGATGAAGTGTTGTAATTTACCTCTTTGCTGTAGCCACTTTCCATCAACTTGCCCTCTGTTTAGCTTTCATACATCTGGGTGAGAGAGCAGCTTTCAACAGTAAATGAGTCGATGGAGGGAGCGTGGTAAAGTCGCACTTAGTCGTGCGGGGTGAATATCATTTCTGACTGAATTTGAGTTCAAACCACAAGAAGAATTGCTCGGAAAATATGAAGTTTTACTTTTAATGTTTGGCAGTTATAAGGTGCAGCTGGTAGAGACATTCATTTTGTTTTATGCTGCAGTAATTTGCTTTTTTCTTTACTACTATATGCAACATTCAAGAATAAAATAGTCCAGAGTTGTAAAAGTGAAACAGGTGCACTGTACAGAGACATTAATGTAATAGCTACTGCCACAGATCCATTTATATACATTTATATATATTGTTCCGTATTTCAAAATTTAAATTAGACTGTTCCAAATGTTAGTCGCACCAACAATTAACTAACTAAAGTAAAAACTTTACACACACAAAAAAAACTGATTAGATTTATGTGTGTTTTCATATGTGTGTATATGATTACAATGCATTTCCAGGTCATATACACATACACACACACACACATACATATATATATATATATATACACACACACACACACACACACACACACACACACACACACACACACATATATATACATATATGTATACGCACACACACATACGTGTATGTATAAATCTGTATGTCTATAGACATATACACAGTCTGTCCTGTATATATGTGTCTATACATATACATACAGGAATTAATAGGGATTGGCTTTTTGACTGACTAATTATTTTATTCAGCTGATTTTTGTATTATTTTATAAGTATCAGTAAAGAAATCCCCTATAAGATAGGGGATCTATCTTATTTTCAGATCAGAAGATTCCCCTGACTTGTTCAGCTTTGCATCTTTTTTTTTCTTTTACATCCCCTGCTGGTTTCCTTCAGACTTGGCTGACAATAACCAGACCTCAGCTCTAATGGTTGTGAAGGACAGAACCCTCACATGTAAAGCTATCATCATTAGGTGCTGTGTTTTTTCTGTGCCATCTCATCACAATCAGGGGGGAAAGATCTTAATGGATGTTGCAGCTTCTTGTGTTAAAATATACATGCAAGAGAAGGGTCATATATTTTATGCTATGTTAATGAAAGGATGGTGTCTGTGCGCCTTTGTTTTTTGTGCACATGTGTAACCGCTGCTATTAAAGGCATTACTGGAATCCCTGCTTTTCTAATTTAGAACTATTTAATATTTGCATGCAACATGTGCAATGAAGCACCAGGCCACAACCCAGTCTACCACCTGATCCACAGCTGTTCACATCTGGCCAGGACATTCATAACACTCTGCTGTTATTATGAACTGCTGGGGAAGCTTGAATCTAATCGCAATGACAAGCTCAGGATGAACATTTACCTACACTGCAAAGACATTCTTATTTATTACTGTCATGTAACTTGGACTTTCTACATGTCAGATTTGTTAACCAGGGCTTAAATGCAGCACAAGTCCAAAAACATAAAAAACTGTGTAGTGGTGGAAATTTCTGATCTGAATTATTTAACGTCATACTAAATATTTATATTATAAAATGAAACTAAACTATAAAAAACATAAACTGGAGAGATCTGAGTCTGAATCTGTCTGTCTGTCATCCATCCATCCATCCATCCATCCATCAGAAAAAAATAGATCAATGAATATCATTTGGAATGCAGTGATCACTCTTGGTGCCCTTTTCCAACACTGTAGTGGCATCAGCCATTTTCCATGGAGTGGTTTTCTGGGTCAGCAGCATCTCCACAATACACAGAAGAGATTTGACAACGTGATTATACCACCTCTGTCCTGAGATGTCACTTCTACCCTATTGAGTTGGGTTAGGGTTAGGGTTAGGGTTAGAGTTGGTGGGGAGTAGGAAGATGATATCTCCCAAACAGCTTCACGGTTTGTCTCCAACTACAGTTCAGTTCATTGAGTATGAGCATGAGGAGGAGGAGAAGCTTGAGAAATCATGACACAATAAATATCGATATGGGCTCTATGTTGGGCGTGTGTTGTTAATTTTCGGCCTAAAATGTTCAGCTTTAATTTTGTGTGACAGACAGCAGAAATATAGATAATGATCCCTTGTTATATGGTGAGCCTCTGGAGGGAGGTGCAAGATTTCTCCAGAGCTTTGATAACATGATAGTAATGTGTTATTTACACAATAATAGCAAAAAAAGATGGACTCCATATGCTTTATAAAACTTTATATGAATTTGCACTGACTTGCAGGATACTCACTGTATACACACTGTATAGTCTCCCTTGTGAAAGAAATCCCAGATTCATTCAAATGTTTTACCAAAAGAAAAGAAACCTACAAAACCTCCAACTGCATTTGAAGACCGTTGCACTTAGTTTTTAGTTTTTTGCAAAATGTTGGAAACTCCACTGAGATTTTAGACTAAGAGTTGCGATAAAATGTAAAGTGAAATATGAAGTATAAATATTGTATATATGTGTTTAAATTCAAATATAGGCACAACAGTGTTAACTGTTTAAACTATTCACAATGTTAAACCATTTCTGTGCCCAAATCCCAAAACAAGAAAGTCTCAGAACTGAACACACACAATCTGACACACATGCACACACACACAGCTGTTTGACTATCATCAGTGGCTGCTATAAAGAGCTTGTTGTGTGGAGGGTGGTGATGGTGATGGAGGAAGGTGGGGGCTCTCTCTCCCCTGATGCTTGCTGTTACAGCTCCTTTGTTTTTGTTTGACCCACATCAATCTTAAGAATTGGAGATAAATCAAGAAACAGATTGGGTCAAATTCACATCATTAGCATAGTATTATTCTCTTATATATGAAATAACCCAATTGAGCTGATTGTTATATAAAGTTGCATAAGTAACTGTTTGTGGATTACACATATCTTTGACTGTCCATCCACCACCACCATAACTTCCCATAAGATGGTTGGTGTTAGGTGGGGTGGATTGGTGGTACTTTCCGTTGTCATGACAACTATTCATCTTGTCACATGGGCACCGGAGTTTGAATAAGAAGGCAGAGTTGAATGCTGTGCAGCTGGAGCTCGGCTGAATGACAGTGCCATCTCGCAGCAGGGATATAAGGCCATCTTTGTTTGCCACAGGTGTCCGCCTGCATGAACACCATACCCACATATGTACGTATGTATGTATGCACAGTGTATAGGCATTGGCACGCACAAACACATACATATATGCTTACACAAAGCCTCCCATATACGTCTGAGCTGCTGTTTAAATACTGAGTTGCAATCACTTTTTTACCAATTTAGATTTGAAATTTTTGGACACATATGTTCAATAGCAAAAAAAGTTGCTGACTCGGTCATTCCACAGACCCCAAATACAAGTACAGGGGGGGTTATAGAAAGAAAAAAAACTATAAATGTTTGCTGAAAAACTTTTTTGGCTTCCCTGTTTTTGCTCTGCGGTCCCCGAATCGAGCGTCGTTTTCGTTTTTCTCGAGCCGCGTGCCAGACCTGTCGCCACCCGCGGCCTTGAATAGCTTCTTTCATAGTCCGAGTGAGCTGACCAGGGAGGCTTTTACTCCTCTCTGATGCACCCTGATTTTTTTTCTTATAAAACATACCACATAAGATATATTACCCCCTTAAAATAAAAAAATAATAAAATACCTACGTCCAGCTTAGGCTTTACAGCTCGTCTCCTCGCACACCTTTACTGCTTTATAATATCTCCCAGACACACTCACATATCTTTGAGATGCTGCTACCACCCCCTCCATTTGTCCACCTCAGGTAAGGAGCCACATTTATGGTTCCTGGTCCAGAGCCAGGGCTAAAAAGGGCGTAGCATCCCTCTCCTTGGACAGGTTTGGATTTCAAACGGATGCCAGCAAGGTCCTGGTGCGAGGTGGGACCACAGTCGGACCACCGGGGCCCCAGCTAAAAGCCTGGTCTGTTTACCGAAGGAGGTCGGTGTGTGTGCGTATCGTGGGTGGTGCCGCCACTACTTGAGTTTATATTTAATTTGGTTTTTGATGCAGAATGCTATTTCAATCAGGAATGACGATGGCTAATGAGAGATGCTCTCCTCCAACTTGGATTTCTTTTTTTTTTAATTCATGACACCCGGGGTGACACACAGGAGTCTGAGCAGTGGTGGCTCACAGTTGAGGGTGGAGGCGGGGGGTGAAATTTGTCGGGAGGGAGCAGAAAACAAGAGTAGTTTTTGTTTCGTAATGATTCCTCATGGGTGGAGGCGGAGGGAATGCAGGGGGTTGTGTCTCCTAGGTGGCCTGCGGATGGAAGCGGAGCGGTCAGTTGATTTGTTGTCCCAAAAGTTTGTCAAAGTTTGCTGAAGGTGGAAGCAAATTTATTGCAATTTTTCATTGGGAAACACCAGTAATTGCCACGGTGCCTGCTGCCAAAATACGACCACGGTTCCTTCAGATGCAAAGTCCGTGTAAATATGTCGTCTTTGGAGTCCATAATTATGCTAAGTGTAAATCTCTGAAACCACAGTGTCTCTGAGGGCAGCAGTTAAACCCAGGTTTGAACCAGTGATGAGTCGGGTGGAGGCGGGCAGCATACCACCTCAGATAAAAAGACCACATTCACCCAGGTAGCTTTCCCTGTCACTTTTTCAAACATACATACATGTCACCACGCGTCTTTTCCTCCCCACCTATATCCATCTCTGCCGTCTTGCTTTCGTACGGATTGCAAACAGGGCGATAGCTGTTCAACATCTGAGGCTGCAGCCCCTGCTGTTGCTGGGGGAAGTCTGCAAAGAACGGCACCAGCTACACCTATACATCTCTGCCTTTCCCCCCGCCAGGCCAGGAAGAGTCACAGACCATTTAACTTGGGTATTAATGACCAACAAGAGCACCACAGCCTCTAAAACTACAGTATATGAACCTATGAAAGTATATACAGACAGAGGTGGTGGTGACGGGGGAGGAGGAGGAGGGGGAGAATAGTGCAGAGGGCAAGATGCCAAGGCAAAGAGAAATGAGGTGTGGGAAGGCGAGGTCGAGGAAAAAAACAAAGAGTTGAAAACAGAAAGGGCAGATAGAGACTGAATGATTTGAAAGGGCATGTACTGTACAGTGTCATGAACAGAGAAATAAACAAATGTCAGGAAAACTATGCTCAGTGGTGCAAATGGCCACATGGAGGCAGGAGGGAAAATAAAGATGGTACAATGTCATTTATGCAAAGGGTTGTAGTTAACCGGCTGCTGGCAAACACATGAAACAGAAGTCATGTGGTAAAAAGGGTTATCGCTAGCCAAACTACATCTGCAATGATTCTTATAAATAATCAGATTAAAGAGAATCAGAGAAAACTGCCAAATGTCTCCTGTTCCAGTTTCTCAAAAAATGTTCATGCTTTCTGGTTTTTGAATGATAATAATGGAATGTGTTTCAGGCTGATCAGACAAAACAACATTTTCTAGACATTTTGGAAATGTTACAACTGTAATTTATCATCATTTTCTGTCATGTTACAAACCAAATGATTAATTCATTAAATGAGAAAATAAGCCAAGGACAAATCTTTTTTTTACTTCCATCTATTTCCAAGTCGCAGAGTTAAAAGTTAAAGCACAGAAACAGCTCATGTCTGGGAGTCCAGTCCAGATGTTTATTCTCAGTTATTTGCAGATACGACAGGATAAAGTTCATATTAAAGGGAAGATCAACAGGGAAACGTGTTGCATGTTGGTAAAGTGTGATTTAAAAACTGCAAAGATTAGTGATCACCAACTTCTTTGTGCTAAATTATCCATAAGTGGATCAGTCAGTACGAGCACGTGCGAGTGTCGAGCTCTCATCTCGTCTTTCAGACCGCTTCTCTTGATGTCCGACTGAGAGGTCAGGATCAGAGAGAGATGAAGGCACCGTATAATCAGCACCTCGCTGCTGGAGCCCCTGACTTTTGACATCTGACCTCAACCACATGAACCCCGCTGCCCTCCAGCAATTCTGTTGCTCAAGGCAGACTGAAAGAAAAGGGCTGCTGGCTGGACGTCGGGGGGCCATTGAGAAGACCTGAGGGTCGACGAGAGCTGCAGGACACATCAGAGACGTGACGGCTTCCTGCCGGGCTGAGCTCATCGCCTCAGGTGCATCACAGACGACTCTGCCCCCGTATCAACATCTTTACAATGAACACCAGATTGGATTTTGGTGATTTTTTTTTTTTTAAAACTACAGATCTATGTTACCATCCATGATTCAAATCCATGATCCAGTTATATAATAATTAAACTGAGGACAACTCAGTGTGTGCTTTTGAGTTGTAGATCAGTCAAATTTGTATTCCAAATTACTGATGAAAAGGCTATGTGCCCCAGAATTGTATATGTACTTGGGTCCAGCTTCCTCCATTGTTTTAGATCCATATTATATGCAGTTGAGAATATTTTTATGTTGTTTATGTTGTTGTAGCTTTTCAATATAGTTGGTGTATGATCATACTCCTAAAACATTTGCAATTAATCTGCAACTATTTAGTCAATAACATAACTGTTTTAGTCCATTTTTAGCCAAATTTAAGTTTAAATTTGGCAGTCTGAAGCTTTACACATTATAGTAAACTGAACATCCGTGGGTAGGTGGGAAGTCATCAAGCCAGCTTTTCCTATCCGTTTTTCCTTTGTTGCTGTCAAAATAAAAGCACCCCCCAAAAAAACTGGATATACATCACAAAATGCTCTTAGCAAATAATTTCTGATGCAATTAAATAAAAAAGAGAATACAAACACAGCCAACCTCAACTGCTGAGCAAAGCACTGGCAAAGATGGAGCTGCCCAGTGGTGGTTCTGGATGGTTTGATGCCACAGGAGGTCACTACCTTAAAAATATGTCCTGCTGTGATGTACTTTTTACAATATATGACAATGAAAACACACAGTGATGCAAGCCAAAAGGAGACTGTCAGGTGGGAAATGACATCTATTCTGTTCATGTCTAAGAAAACATTATTTCCCTTCATGTGAAGGGAAATAAAAACACAACTGGGATCTGCAGTGTGAATGCAGCCTGAGGGAAGAACGTTTACGCTCAAAGATGCACACATGGACTTTAAATATGCACACACACTCATATGAATAGAGTAAGTAAGCCCACACACACAGAAGCCATGAACACACACATACACGTGCTCCCGCATGTACTCAATCATAGCTTCCTGTTTTGCCTCTGCGCTGAAGCGGAGCCCCCATCAGCTGTGATGTCACTGATGAGGTCACTGCTTAGGTCACCAGCAGCCACTCCGATGCTCCCCAGAGAGCGGCTGGTAATTATGAAGTCATGGATCAACACACACTCACACCCACACACACACCTCATCTATTCGCGACTCCAGCTGGTTCCTGGGTCATCTTACAGGGCTCTCCATCAGCAGGAGCAGCGGCAGCCTGAGAAAACTTCACACCACGTTGCTGTAGCAAGATGAATTGAAAGTGTTTGGATGAAGTGTCAGATGGAAAAAGCACCGCAGACCCAAACCGGGACAGTTTTGTACACCATCTTCAAAAAGACAATGACCTCCAGATACAGACATGTGCCACCTTCATACAATACAAAATTTAAATTCAATCCTGATATACTTTGATTCAGTATTCAGTTCAGTCTTGGTACTTTTTGCAGTGTTTTCCATCTCTTCAAGCAATTACAGTATTCACCACAATGGATATTCAATAACCTAATCCAGTAATCCATTTTTTGGAATGATACAAATTCCTTACTCTTGCAGGGTTCTCTTAGGGTTCATGGGAGTTTGTCTATCAAATCTACATGTGCTTTGTTGACTTGTGGAAAAGGCTTGTGTCAGAGTCCATTGAGGGATGGACAGCAGGAAGAACCACTGGTACAAGTCATTCGGTCCTTGTTTATCCAAATTGAGTGCACAAAACCAAGCACGCTGGGACCAGGGTTGCCCTTTGTCACCAATTGTGTTTTCATGGACCGAATGTGGAGGTACAGATGGTGGTGGGGAGTGCCTTCGATTTGGTGGCTTCAGATTTGCCTCTCGGCTATATGCAGATGATGTGGTTCAGTTGGCTCCATTGGACCACAACCTCCGATGTGCAATGGAACAGTTTGCGGCCAAGTGCAAAGCAGCTGGGATGAGAGTCAGCACCTCCAATCCAGGCGGCCAAGGTTCTCTGCCAAAAATCGGTGGATTGCTCCCTTCAGGTTGAGAATGAGTTGCTGCTCCAGGTGAAGGAGTTCAAGTATCTGAAGGTCTTGTTCTATGTGAAGGTATGGTGGAGGTTGATTGGTGGATTGGTGTAGCATCAGCAGTAAAGTAAGTGTTGTACCGGATGGTCATGGTGAAGAGGTGCTTGAACTTTGGGTAGTCAGTGAAAGAATGAGATCATGGATACAAGCGTCCCAGAATGAGTTTCCCTTACAAGGTGCCTGGATTCAGTCTTAGAGGTACGGTGAGGAGCTTGGAATGGAGATGTTGCCAGTTGAGGTGGATTAGGCATCCGATCTGAATGTTTCCTGGAAACATCTTGGTGGAGGTTTTTCAGGCACATCCAATTACAAGAATACCTTGGGGTAGATGCAAAGAAAACTCGAGAGACCTTATATCTCATCTAGCCAGGGAACACCTTGGTGTTCACCTTGGAAAGTGTCACTGTGGGGAGTGGACACCTGGACTACTTTATCTGACCTACTGCCAACATCACCCAACCTTGGATGAGCAGCTGAAAATGCATGAATGATGACTGTTAATAGGTTTGTTGAAAAGATTCAACATGTAACTGTATCACGGTGACTCACATACAACGAGCAAGTCCGAATAAGCAAAGTGTTTCGCTCTGCTCACAGGATTTTGTGTCATCTGAACTAGTTTGGAAGTCAGTCATGGAAACCTGAATCCTCCAGTGCATGTTCACTGGAGCAGGAAACATCTTGTATCCAGTTGTTCAACTTTTGTAATGAAACACTTCATTATCATCCATACTAATAATTTCTGGATTTTTCAAAGGAGGAGTAATGGACATAATTTTTTATAACAGAAGTCAACTTTTTTTGTGGAAAGCACCAATTATTATTCCAAAATGAGAACCTTTAATATATTTTAAAATATGGAGGAAACCTTTAAATGGTAATATCTGCTTCTTTTTGGTGACAGTCAACAGGGATTCAGTTATTTCAAAACTGAGCCACCAAATCACAAAAGCAATATAATACAATAATTATAATAATAGCTCAAGCTGTCTGTTGCACTGACATGAAATCAGTGACCATACTAGTGCAGCACCACCGTAACAGCAAACTCTGGACATTTACTTTAAACCAGCTGGTCAACATGGGACCCCCAGTGTACTTGCATCTGGCCTACATACCACACTGTCAACCCCCTCTGTCTGTGGCAGCAGCAGGGCAGCGTGTCCTCTGTGTGGCCGAGCGCGACCTGAGGGAGCCATGTATGAAAATGACCTCTGAATGCAATCAGCTCGCCCAATCTCAAGTAATGGACTTTACATTAAGTTAACCCCCACACAGCATCCTAATTGCACACAGGAGGCTATGCACTGTGTGCGTCTGTGTATGCGTGTGTGTGGCGACTTACTGTATATACTGTGCTGTGTGCGTTTTGCATTGCGTGCATGACATCATGGTTAATCACAGATTAGACTTCTCAATGAGCGTAAAGCACCGCGGAAGCATAACATGTTCACATGAGCACAAAGGAGGGATTGTGATGAGGAAACACACATTTGTTTGCCCTCTTTTTTTGTGTATGTGTGTATCCCTCACGAACACACACACACACACCTACATATACACAAGGTTTTCCACAATCTTTACACACTTAACTTATCTGATCATCTTTATGCCCTTCAATAACTTATAGAGGGTCTGCAAACATGTAAATATTTTAACATTACATGAACCATAAATCTGACACACACACACACCTTTTTCCACCAATTAATTTACAGTGCTGTATCTTCAACTGATTTAGTACTTTCCAAATTACAGCTATATGTATGTATGTGTGTGACCCTGCTGTATGTTCAATGTCCCTCCACCTGTGTGTGTGTGTGTGTGTGTGTATAACTGTGTGTGTTCTACATATAACTGTGTGTGCAAAGTGGTTATGGAGCAGATCTGGCAGCCATCTCACTCAGGACATTTGACCTTGGAGAGATTTTTTTTTTCTCCACAAGTTTTTTTTTTTCAGCCCCTCTCTCTCCTTTTCCCCTAGCAGAGGCTAAAAGGCTCAAAAGGGTGGAAAGCAAAATATTTTCTTTAGTCTTCTGGACGCCAGGTTGCATAAAAGATTCCAAAGCCGTTTGCATCAAACCTCGACCGTAGAAACCACAAATTCTGTTTTTCTAGCCATAAAACTCCCCCCGCCAAAAAAGAGGAGGGAGAAAAAAAAAAAGAAAAAAGATTTCCATTCAGTTGATTCTTATAAATTTAAATGAAGTGAAAAAAAAAAACAAAAAAAAAAAAAAAAAAAAGGTTTACTCCCCAAAGGAAAACACAGAGTTAAATATATGATATATATCTGTGCTTGTGAAACGGGAGCAGATAAAGACAAACTACGCTTGATCAATATGATTGATTTACAGCTGACGGGGGAAACGAATGTCAAACTTATCAACCATCAGAAAATCAGCCGTCATTCTAATCAACTGAACCGTGCAACACAGCTGTTTTGAAATAAAAGCTTGAAACCATTCACAGAAACACGCCATCACAGAACTCTCTCTGTCTCTGGACAGAGACGGAGAATAGCAGCTAAATGAAATTACATTAGTGAAATATTAAATTCGCTATGTAGCAGCTTCAAATTTAAATATGAAATAGGATACTTTTTAAACAATGTTCCAACATTTATGCAACAAAAGTGGATTAAACATAAAGATTATATCCAATATGTTTTGTGGAAAGTTAAGAAGGAGGGTTTAAAATGAGTCAATATCAATATTTACATATACTATATATCTATAGAGGACACATTTGTGGTGGTACCCTACCTGAACATTTCATCATCATGGTAACACTAATAAATACATGGTTAATATGGAGCAGTAGGTTAAGGTTAAAATGTTTTTGGTTAGCTTTAGGAAAAGATCACAGTTTGGGTCAGTTGTTAAGATTGGAGGATCTTTGTTGCCAAGACAACATCACTAAACACACAGTTAAGGTTGTGGAATGATCATGACTAAGAAATAATGCAGATGGTTTCCACACCATGACTGACCTCTCTTCCAAACATAGACTTCATTCCCATCGTGATCACTACAGATAATAAAGGTCGCCTCACAATCAAATGTAAATAAAATGACAGATGGCTAATTAAAATTGGACTCTGACAACTTGATAAAATCAACTTTCAACTCTACTGCTGGTTTTACATAACTTGACTTCCTCACTGAGCCCAAAACATTAAAAACTATGTTGGAAAATCTCTTTACTGGACAGCACATGTAGTTGACATTGAACTTAAAACAATCAATCTTGGCTCAACACACATACACAATACATAATACAAATTTGAGTATCAACAATCACTTTGGTTAAAATGACAAATTCCTATCAGATGCAGACAATTAAAGCTAATATCTTTAAGCAATTAAAGGTGCTATATGTCAGTTTTGTCATTGCTACTTAAACAGTGTTAGCATTAGCAACTGTTTAATTACTAATATAGGATTACTAATATAGGAAGTAGGATTTTCCTATCACTTTTGCCTCTACTTAAGTTAGCATGCTAACCTTTTCCCAGCTGGCCTGGCCAGAGCTAACTGGTATTAGCTATTAGTGAGTCACTGTAGCTTCCAGTCTGTTATGGAGAGTTAGCTTTCCTCTGAGGGCATATTATTTACTTTTTTCCTTATGGATTATCTTTAAAAAAAAAAAAAAAACAAAAGCTTAGCTTAAAAAACTAAACAAAACAATAAAAATCATACATATAATAAATATAATTTAAGGTATTTAGTATCTCCACAAGCTGTGTTGAAATGTAGCCAATTTGGCGTTAGCATGCTAACCAGCTAGTCTGGCTGGAGTAGCATGCTATCTTACATCAGCATGTTGTCGCTAGCTTATAGCAAGTCACTGTAGGCTCCAGTCTGCCTTGAAAAATTAGCACTGTGATGCACTGCACTCTAATTTCTCACAATTACTGTATATATTTCCAGTCATAGACTTTTTGATTAGGTAAATAAAGAAATATATACATTTTTGGATGTTTAGAATGCCTAATCAACATTTTTTGAGCTGGTTTCAGGTCAGTAAGTATCCCCGATTTCATGTTGCCGACACACTGTCGGCAACATGTTCACTGTTTGTGAACCATGTACGTTCTATACACGGATGCTGTTAATATGTGTATGTGTGTATCATGCATGCATGCCGAGTACTTTCCAACACTGACATGTTTACAGAAGGACCACACATAAGTAAAGACTTATGCCAAGCCTGTGAAATATCCAGCTACAAGTGTGTCAACATGCATGCATACACACGCATATATACACTACATACACAGAGTTCAGAAAGCCACAGAAATGTACCTGGCAACAAGCTATATTTTGCATTAAGTGCCTCTCCCACCCATATAGTTTATGTTTGTCAATATAAACTATTTCAGCAAATATTCCCTGACGTTGGTTTCACTGTGATCGCCCTTGGATTTGTGGCCTCCGGGTATGTCGAGTGTTTCCAATTGGTGCAGCTGGAAAATGTCCACCATCTTCAAACAAAAATAAATCATACAACATAAACACTTTCTAATATTTTAATAAGGAGGAGATTTTTATTTAGCAAAGATGGGGTTATATTGTTGATTATGAAAATAAATGGTCACTTCTACTTTTGCATAGGGGTTAAGGAATATTGCTCGTTTGCTCTGGTTGGTTAATTTATAAGGTAAGTAATTTAAGTGCAAAATAACTGTGTAAGTGGTAAACTTACAGTTCTATTGCAGAGCATGTACTCTGAAATGTACTGAAAATGCTGTGGTTTAGCAGCAAAACTCCATAGGTGAGTAATGACACCATAAGTTATATTATATAGATACACGCACGCGCACACACACACACACACACACACACACACACACATATATATATATATATATATCAAGTGGCCACAGCTTTATGTTTGGGTTCACTCTCACTGCTCTTAACTCAAAAAAAAAAAAAAGGAAAAAAGAGCATTGGCTATAAAATCATTATTTTAAATTGGTTTAAACCTCACTTACCTACTTGCTCAATTAATCCAAAGATGACAGTAGGCTGACAACAGTATGGAAAACATAACTGCAGGTTTACAAGTCTATGGACTAGTAAGAATTATGGTCTTTTTTTCATATTGTAACAGCAAAGTGAATATAATTTGAATCTTGATTGGGATGAATGTAGAAGAATGCATAACTTGTTTTATGTCCTTGTAAAGTTATTAATTCCCTTGTTACTGGTGAATGTAGAGCTGAGTGACAAGATATGTGTTCTAATAAATGTTTTTTTTTTTTTTTACCTGTGAAATACAGTTTCAGGTGTGCAGAACCACGATACTTAACACAATAATATCCACTCTGTCACATCCCCTGAGTCAGTGACGAGAGCAGGTTTACGTCTCAGAACACGTCGAGTCCTTCACCTACGCTCTGACCTCTGACAGTTTAATGGCGGTCAAGTTTTGACCTCTCGCTGTCGTCGCCCACTGCTGCCCTGACCTCTGAAATACAAAGACACGATGAAGGATGGAGGGAGGCGGGGAGAACCGGAGGGGCTGTTATGCCGACGTGTTGACACCGAGGGATTGCGAATCTGGCAGCTGCTGTTGTAATACGTTCACCTGTGTGTTATCCTCCAGTGGATGGATGATATCACACAGCAGAAACATATTTTTATATCATCAGTCTTCTCTGATTGGAAGAATCACAGCAGTTATAGTAACTCTGTGTTCCAGACAATGACTGACCTCCCCTCTCTTGCCTTCGTCTCCTGCCTGAATTGTTTTAATTTAAAGCAGCTTTACTTTCTGCTTTCCTCTGCGGAAATAATCTCATTGGTTATGTTGAGTCTCAATAGGAGCAGCAAATGGACAGCTTGTTGGAACGCTACCTGCTAACTGTGGAGGAACTATGGTCAAAATACTCTTTAAATGAACAATATAAATAGTAATGACACTTTTTCATAAGCTTGGCACTTATAACCCTTAAAGATCAGCAGAGCCAAATATGCATGTTTTCTATTACTTGTAAATACATACATGAGGATACATTATGAGAACTTCCTTTTTCCTTGACCTTTGTTTTTTTGTTTCGACTGGGCTTCAAGTTAATTGGCTGGGGGAAAAAATGGCATTTAAAGCTCCGTCTATTGAGATTTAATTCATCAAGTTAGATTTTCTTATTTTTCAGCCTCAAACAAATGACCGTCTCTCAGAAACGCCACCCTCTGAGTGACATGTTTAATATCACATTGTAAGCTCATGCCATGGCCCGTTTTCAAGCTGTATATTAAATCATACGTTGGATATTCAGCTTTGATTGGGGCCAGTGTTACTGCTGACCTAAAGTCGGCGGTCTGGGCCAGATGGAAAAACACCAACCATGACACCAACCAAACAAACATCAACAGAGGCAGTTATCAAAGCATGGAGCTTCATTATAAATCCATGAAAATCTCCAAAGAGTTTCCTGTTTTTAAGCATCACATTTTCCCTGTGTTAAATTTAGTTTTGCTTCTATTCCTATCAATCCTTGCTTGCATGCTAAAGAGCTAGCTACCAACTGGCTAGGTAGCATGTTGTCAATAGCTGATAGCGAGTCACTGTAGCCTTTTAGTTTTGTGAACGCAATGGTTGAAGCTTAACTTTTCAGAAAAAGAAACTATATAATATATATATATATATATATATATATATATATATATATATAGTACTTTTAAGGTCTCATCTCGCTTTATCCAGTGGGTCCGGGTTCACGAGGGCAACAGCCCAGAACCTCTTTTCTCTGGCTATGTCAATAGCCAATAGCAACTTATTTATTACGTATTTGTTATTATTATAATTGGCCAGAAAAAAAGGCATTCTGGCCCGCCCACTGGGGTTTAATTCATCCAGTGAGATTTCTTTTTTCAGTCTCAAACAAATAACTGTCTCTCAGAAACCACAGTGTGAGTGACATGTTTAATTTCGTATTGTAAGCCCACTCCATGGACCGTTTTCAAGCTGTATATTAAATTATACACAAGATATTCAGCTTTCTTGAGGCCAGCGCTGGTGCTGATCTAAAGTAAGCGATATGTGCCAGATGGAAAAGAAAAAAAAAAAAAAAACCTAAAACACACCAAGCTCTTCGTTCAAGCACAATGACACCAACCACACAAACCTCAACAGAGACAGTTATCAATCAAAGCATGGAGCTTCAGTATAAATCCATAAAAACTCCACTGGTAGAGGGAGATAATGACTGGAAAAGGATTCTGCTCAGACTGGCTGTCCTCCAGCACCAAGCGCTTCCTCCCTGTAGAGCTCTGAATTCCAGCCACTAATCATCCATTAGAGAACTCAAAGTACTTGGATGAGAACACGACCACAAATATTCTCCCTGTTTTATGTAGTCAACGTTTGGTCTGTGTGTCTCTACCTGGCTGTGGAGGAAAACTCACAATGATCAAATAGATTAGATCAGACGTGACTGTGCTTTGTCTGATTTGCCCTGACGTTTGCAAGCGAACTGCGACCAAAAAAAGAAAAAAAGTACAAAACACACAGCATTACGGTCACGTATGCACACTCCAAACTGGATCATTAGTGGACATTAAACGCATCGATTCGAAAGAGGACATAAAAGACACGTCTTCCTCTCTTTTCAAAATCCTATTTCCTCTTTAAACTCAAAACTGAACTGCCAAAAAATCCAGATGAGAAGAGGAAGACATTGATCCTGTGGTTGGCCGGACTGTGCTGCTGCTTCACAAATGGCCCTGCAGGCAGCAGAAAGGTCAAATGGCTTGACCTCCCCTGAGAAAAATCTATATTTTGATTCACTATCAATCGCTACACTATTAAAGTGATATTAAATAATGATGGAAAAACTACACAAGACAATATCATGGTATTATCAGGTATTATTTACTAAAAAAGCAATGTTGCCACTATAATACACATACAAACCAATTGTATTCAAACGCTCACATTCTGTTTTACCTTGTTCTGCTGAGAACTCATTTTCTGATTCAACTACTTGACCGAGTGATGGGCGAAAAAGTTGCACAATCTGCTGCATCTAACCAGTGGGATTAAACTGAGTTTGAATGTTTGGGCCAAAAGTTTTGAACATGTTTGTAAGAATTTACACAATTTAACTTGAAGAAAAACAGCTGAGAAAGCTGCTCTTATAGATTATAAGTTTAATACCAAACACTGGCCATGTTCTTACAAAAAAAACCCAAAAAACTCACGTGTACCATGCATTATTCTTAGTTTCAATACATGTATTATACATAACAACAGTCTTATACTTTCTTTATGCATAATATACATACAGGCATATAATTGTGTGTGTGGGTCCATTTACATTTTAGTACTTTGTTGCCCACACATACATTTATCTGGGAGTGTATGAATCTATAACAGCACAAGTAAATGACACATCTGTGTCTTGATTACACGTCTGTGTGTGTGTACGTGTGTGTGTGTGTGTTTGTGTGTGTGGACTCAGCTGGAGGTGACTACATGGCCTTTCACTGGCCTGTTTCCTGCTGTAACTATAGCTCTACATGAACCTGGTCCACTCCTTCTCCTCACCTCCTCCCCCAGCCCCCCGCCCTCCCATTACCATAAAGCAACACAGCGAGCACAATTAAAGATAATTTAAGACTTAAGCAATTAAGGTCACATCTCCTCTGGAAACACACACACACCCGCGGAGGTCCTGGTAACTGTCTCGCACAGGATGAATTTGGACAGGTTTGGCAGTGCGCGATTGTGTGCGTGTGTCATACGGCTTTTGTAAATTGCAGCCGAGACGCAGGGGTCAAGCAGGGTCTGCAGGGGGAGGGCGGTTTGGTTGAATTGCTCAGGAGGAGATTAGGACAAAATGACACACTCTGTGCCTACCTGCGCTCCAATTACAACTAGGTAAACACGCACACATGGCTGAGTATGCACAGAAAGTAGTGAAGAATTATAAAAGAAATTATGCCGTTTGCATGCAGACACAGTGAGAATAATCCCGTCTTCGTGCAGACCTCCAGCACTACAGATTAATGACTACATGCCATTGAGGAGGTCTGCCTTAAAAACTTGAATGTGGAGTGAAAACAGAGTTGACTCTCGCTCACTGATGTTATATCAACAGTATTTTATTGAGGGGAAATCAAGTGGGATTTAGTAAAGGATAAGAAGTGTTAAAAACAGCTTTGGTCCAGAGGTTGCACACAAGCCTGCACTCTGTGGCTTTAAATTATGCTCTATATGCTGTTATGGCTTTACAAGTCCCACCGAGCACTGGCTGCTGATCTTCGAACCATCACTGTAAACCTACAAAACACACACTGAGTATATTCTCCCCCGAACCACACGCTGCTGACTCGTCAAATCCTACAGCAAGGGAGCACAGAGTCATCCCAGCTCTGGTGTTTTCCCCTATCGCTCCTGTCTGAGTCGCTTCATGTGTGGTCCCCTCAGTACTGCATCCACTGTGACTGCCACCTCAGGTGATATGGCAGTGGGAACAAAGTGTGTGTGTGTGTGTGTGTGTTTGAGAGATAATCAGGAAGACAGTGTTACCCACCTAGAATTTAGATGAAACCGGATGAGACTATACAGCTGCTATGCTTTTTTTGGCTAGTGTGCATAGTTTTAAGATGTAAGATATTTATCATATTAATATTAAGGAGTAGGTAAGTATTAATCTAAGTGTGAGCTAATAAATGGAGTGAACATTTTTGCAATAGTAAGCTGACTCTTCTTTTCACATTTCTAGTGATATTACATGAGTAAGTGTAACCTTGTTGTTTAGCACAGCAGCAAAAATGTTGCACCTTTCCTCATGTTATTACTCTCTTGTTATTGATGTTTAAAGCATATATCTTGCGTTGAAAAAAAACAATAGCTTTAGCAACCATTTTTTTCTACTTCATTCACAAGGAAGTTGGTCAAAATACTATCGCAAGCTCACAAGGTCGTGAGAGTCACAAGCTAGTTCTATGGAGCTTCATTGCTAGCAGCTAAGACACGTTGTTTATACATTATTATTTGATACATTATAAATGTAAATAGAGGCCACAGACATTTTAAGTAAATTCACAACATGTTCAGCTCAGTCACTCAAATTCAGTTTTATGCAGAAAGCACTGACACTGACACTGAGTGTTTTAGTCATCTTGAAGCTAATGTGGATGCGGGTTCTACTTCCTGTTTATCTGGTGATTATTTTGAAATAGAAAGACTGCATGTCCTTGATTCACAATGGAAATTGTTATGTGTGTTCACACCGCAGCATTACTGCATTACTCATGCAAATGTGACCATTGGACTGTTTTAGGACATTTTGCAATCTGCAAATATTTGCCTTTTACAGCCAATATGAGTACTCGCTTCTCATTTGGTCTGAACACAACTTTGAGGTGACTACTATAAAATATGTTTGTTAAATATGTTATAAATATGTTATTGTTGTAGAAATGTTAAGTTGTATAAATATCCTATGTACTGTATATAAAATATTGAGGAAAAATTCAAGATTAATGAACAGAAGACAATTTTATTGCAAATATTCCAACTGCAGCTATTCTATTAAAACTAAAACTCACCACACAATGTTAATGAAATGATCTGCTACAAGTGAAAAATAATGAAATTTCAGATGACATCATTTCCAGTTCATTTTTTAAGCAATGGATATCAAGCAACGTTTTCTCTCTAGACTGGTGGTGCAGTGTTTTGGAATGAAATCTCTAAATGTGCAGAGAGAGTGCTGCAGGTCACACTGGGTAAAGAATTTGAAACATAATGCTGCATAATAACAACCGGTTAAAACCTGTTATCCGACAGGAATGTGCATTGTCAGAGACAAAGAAAAAAACACGTCCAAAGAAAGCATCAAGATTATTTTGTTTTCAGCGAGCTCAGAGATTGCTAAACATAGCCATCCCCGGACGTCCATGGTTTTGACCCCTCCGGATAAGACGATTAAAACTTTGTTGCTTTCTTTACTAAATTGGGTGTTACTGCTTTAAAGCTATACACAACATGGTCGACCTGTATGGACTGCATAAACACACACATTCATCTGTATTTTGCAGGTTGTATGTAGCTTGATGTGCGGTGAGGATCGCCAGCGCAGAAACCACAGTGATTAAACACCAGCCACAATGCCACAGTAGCAGACTAAGTATAAGTCTGCCACCCAGCAGTCACGTGCAACAGCCCCTTTAACCTGTAAACCCCAAAATATTCTCTGTCTCTCTGTCTCTGTCTCTTGGGCATCTGCAAATTGTGTCAAGCTTTTTCTCTGCTGGATTGTCAAAACCACTTCCCTGACACTGAAATGACCTTGTTTGTAACATGAAATCATTGTGTTTTATGATAGGCACTGCACAAACCAGATTTCAGTTTCATGGCACTTGACTGCTAAGGCAATCCATATTTTCCCATAGAGAGTCATTATATAATGTATATACTAAAAGTGATACTACTCTGAACTGTCACAATCACCGATTGTAATTACACATTTTTTATATCAATGTGTAGATTTACATAATGGCTTTTATTGACATCTGTATTTAATGTAGTGTCATTGGTGACATTAATTCTGTTATTCTCCAATCCGAGTTTGTAGAAATGCTATTATCATTGTCTGCATATGATGACTACATGGTAGGAAATAAGTTTCCTGGTGCCAGTTTCATTAGTTCTGCATTTCTCTTTACACGGCTGCTACACAAAGGGACGATGTTGTAATTTTGCTGCATTTTGTCCTGATTTTATGTACCATTCCTCTTTTCAATTAAAAACTGGTATTAAATTTAGGGTCAGTCTTTGTTCATCTCCATATCTAACATGTGCTTGTGGTCATTAATTCACTCTCATACACATAGATTTTTATCATGCTGTCTGTACTGACCCGGTCAAGTTCAACAGCAGCAAAAGAGACATTTTAATTAAGGAGCCATCATCTGGGTCGACCGTGGCAGCAGGTGGTTGGGGCTCGGAGAGGTAGAGTTACTCCATGATGGACTGAACAGCAGTATTAAAAGCTCAGAAAGGTTATTTTCATTGTAGAACTTCTTCTTGAGATGACATTTGCCTTTATGAGATTACCATATATTGTGTAATCTCGCTCTACAAACATAAGTATTCTACTTTTTTGAAAGGTCATTTTACACCTGCTAACATGGAACTACAAGATGAATTCATTTTTACGTTCAGCAAAACAATTTCCAAGAAGGAACAAAAACAAAAACAAAAAACAAGTAAAACTAAAGTTTTGCTCAATATTCAGGCAATACACTCTCTGTTGACATCCAAAGCATCTCCCTGAAGTCCATATGGTGATCCCACAACAGGTGACACACCATATGATGTTGTCAACCTCACAAATGTGACGCAGTTGCACCTCAGGTCTTCTGTAGGTGGTGCAGAGTCTGTTGTAACGAAACTCTGTACAATAGTTTACTCAACAAATTTCAAGTCAGCGGCAGAAGCAAAAAGCAGCATTCTGTCGAACTAAGCTTCGTACAAACTCCTTTATAAAATGTGCAGAAGTGTGTATGTTACACATAACCTCAGTTATTCACCTTAAAACATGATGGAATATGAGTTCTGTGAGAATATGATTATGAAATATGTATGAGAAACAGTGCCAGAAGTTGTTGAAACGTGTATGTGTGTGTAGAAAAACAATAAATTGTATTCGTAAGACTTTAAAAGCTGCTGAAGATGGAGAAGTGTGAAGAAGTGTGAAAGCTTAAGGTTTGCCAACAATTAAAAACTATTCAGTTTGCTTTAGATATAATCGCGAGCGGAAAGGGAAGATGAGAAAGGACAAAATGGTGGTTTCTGGAAAAACTTCACAGGAGATGTTCATCGAAGCTGCGTTAATGTGTTTGTTCTGGATCACGGTCTCTCCATCGGGTGTCCTGGCGAGCTGTGTCACTTGGCAGCTACAAGGACTATGTGAGATGAGGGCGAGGGCTGTCAAGTGACTGACAGTTACGTTAGTAACCTACACATGTTCTGTTAAGCACTGTCGGAGGTCTAACAGATATATTTCTCGCCTGTTTCCTGTTAACATTTTACATCGGTAGCCACGGAGGACATCGCTCTACATGTAATTCTGTCTTACTTACGCTGCAGTGCAATGGAATAGAAAAGTAATCAGTATATTATGATAGGAAAGTGTAAGTAACCAGCACATTCCTCTTGTTTTATCGCCACAAAGTTATCTTTAGCATAACAAAAACTTTTAGGGAATTTACGCGTAATACATTATTTTGAGACCATGTGAACTTGCACAGGTTTTAAAAAAAGAAATGTGTCTACAACCAGCAGCTGCTTAGCTTAGCTTAGCACAAAGAATGGAAACTGTAATGCTAATCAATAACCATGTTACAGAATATCTTGTTGGAGTTATATTTGACAAAAAGTCTTTTGACCACAGATGGTTCAGTACTTTATTTTATTTTCTTTCATAATCAATTCAACATTGTCAAAGAATGCCATAGGAATCCAGGTTCTCTATCTTGAGTCAGTCTTTACTTTTTACAAATTTAGCAGGTTTAAATGCAGCAGCCAAGTTGTTGACGAACACTAAATGAAGACTGTGTATCTGTCCAATTCTGACTTGTTCTACATTCCAGAACACAATTTAAGACCCTACTGATCACAATTGAAAACACTTCCTGGCCTTGTTATATTTCTGATCTAAAACATCAGACTCTACACCAATATTACTCAAACTTTCTGGACAGTTTGTCCTAAATGTCCTTTGGTCAAGACTCAAAACGAGATATTTAATTGGGTTTGGATCTAGGGAGACTAGTTCAACACCTTGGCAGGATTGGTGTAACAGCCCATTGTCCTGTTGGGGTGTGACCACTGACATTGATGAGTGTTGTTGCCATGGGGAAATATGTTTGGTCTGCAACAATGATGGGTGGTACATGATCGCCAACATCATCATTATAATTCAGATCTATCACACCCCTGCTAAAGATCACTTGTACGTCGTCAGTCCACTGAAAGAATTTCCACATATTCTTGGCACAAAGACAGAACATCTGTAAGACTTTGTTTTCCACCATCTTGACTCCTTTAGCCTCTTCATCACTTTCTAAGTCTTTTTCTCCATCTAGCTGCTGACTCACGCCTTCTACCCATTTCCCCCTCACCATCCTATCCATCATCCATCCAGCTCTCAGTTTCTTGCTGATTCATGTCCACATAATTTGTCTTCCACTTTTCTCTCCACGGCCCTCTCAAGGTTCCTCATGCAGAACTGCTGACATATCTCCATTCTTTTTTTTTTCTACTTCTTCGTCTTTTTCTCTCGCTCTCCTTTCACTTATCTCACTATCCCAAGCTGAATGTGTGGAATTACCGACAGAGTATTTAAGGCAGAGTTTGAACATCCCCCCGGCAGAATCTCCTCCCAGAGCGCAACCCGCAACCGCGACCCCAGAGCGAGTCCCAGAATTTAATCCAGCACACGGTCCGGGAATTTAATCCAGAACCGAGCTCAATCAACCAGAAAATGTGACATGTGTGAAAGACCCAAAAAGCCATGAAACCAGAGCCCAGACACCTGCTTTGGCACAAGAATCTCTCAGAGGGAGGAGGGGAGTAATTTCAGTCATTCTTCCACCACATGGTTTTGTGGGACACTCCAGATGACGACCCGCAAACCAGAGCTTTACTTTTGCAGCTGAGTCCAGAACCCAAAAAAAAAAAAAAGCAATAACCAAGCACTTGCTGGACTGGAACTCATTTGAATTTTTCTTCCATCACCTGTTATTTTTTGCTATTTTATTTCTTTACAGCCACAAAAAAATGAACAACCAAAAAGACCCAGACATCTGGTACCAGAGCCGAGTCCGTTTTGGTCTGCGTTTCCCATTTTATTTATGGGACAGAAACAGAACCACACGAATGGGCCGGGGGGAGCTGCTCTATAGCATATGCTCCTCACCACAGGAGAGGAAAAATAAACGTACGCCAAACCCTAAAAACCTAAACTAATGTAGGAGCACTCTGAATGCGAAATTGCCCATTCAGTATATCCATGCTGAATGTTTGAATTTTCTTAAATGTGCCTTATTGTATGGTAAAACAGTCATTTTTGACCGTGGCAGTGAGACAATCATAGGGCTTTGACCTGCAGACAAGTGAGACATGTCTGGAGATCACATATTTATTATACTGATGTAGATAATATTATCTCAATTATAAATTAAGTGTAGGGTGCAACAGAGAAGGAGGCGATAATGAGAGAGAGAGGCAGCCAATGAAAGTGACAGTGACAGAAATCACTGTGTAATTTATTGCAGAATAAGGAAACAATTACCCCTTGGCAAGGATGGTTTGGCAGCTCTTCGGTGTCCAGGATCGTTTCTGCCTGACTGTGCTGGACTTATGTACTCGTGTGTTACAGAACTCATGTTCGCGCACTCACAGGACAGCAGATGATCAGGAAAAAGAGGGTCCAACTGGACAAAGGACAATTAGACGAACAAAGGTGGAGAAGACGTAATGGGAGGTTTTAGTCACTGCTTGGACTCCTGGAAGGAAGTGGATGTGATTCTCTCTTTAAAAGAGCTTTTCTGGCCACT
Source organism: Polydactylus sextarius (assembly GCA_016801845.1). Lineage (NCBI taxonomy): Eukaryota > Metazoa > Chordata > Actinopteri > Polynemidae > Polydactylus > Polydactylus sextarius. The sequence continues at coordinate 6,768,780 of CM028920.1, read as the reverse complement.
TGGAGAGCAACAGAACAAGCTGTAAACACAACATCAACATATCACCACTGCATACGGTTGAAAGAAACACTTCCCCATTCACTCATCCAGCAGATACAAGACAATATTCAATTCTCTACCAATTCATGCTGGAAGTGTTGCAGTTTTTTGCTGTTAATGCTCTATTTTGTCTGACAATCTCTTACTGACTTTGTAGGACTTTGTGTTAGGTGTTGTGCAAAAAGGTTACTGTGGATAATGGCATTGATGAGAACCAAACTTAATCATGTTGCACAACTGGAAACAAACATGCATGACACATCCAAGAGCTGAAAGACACTGCAGGCATGGGTGATAATACTCTGTGGTTTTGTCTTTACAAGTGACCACATTTTATACATACATATAAAATATCTCTATTGGTTAGGTCTTCTTCTCGTAGTTTCAACCATAGTTATGCATTAGTTATTACAACATTGTAATACTTGGGAACTCACCAAGTTGGCAATAATGTGTAACAAGTAACACAAGGCAAGAAAAGACTGATTAGACATCTTGTAAACAAGAAACAAGTTCATATTTTGCGTCACAGAAAGACAGTTCCAGGTTCAACTCTAAAATCCAGCGGAGGCCTTTCTGGGTAATTCAGCTTCCCCCCACAAGGCATGCAAATGAAGTTAACAAGCGACTATAAATTACTGTATGTATTTTTTTTTTTTTTTTTTTTTGTCAGCCTAATGATGATCACTGGCAACCCATTCAGGTTGTACTGAGCTTCTTACCCAATCAGTCTGCTAGGTTTGGCTCCAGGTACAGATAATGGATGAATTGATTAAACTTTATTTTTCTGGAACACAGCATTATTACCATTAGGAATGACATGAAACAATGTGTAATTTGAAAAACAGTAGGCGCTTGAGACTATAGTGTATGTGTGAATTCTTCCTGGTCATATTTGGGTGTGGGGGTGGGCTCTTCAGATCACATTAAATCAGTCTGTGGGATTATCATTTATCATGGAGTATGTTTTATGGCTGAAATGTGCAGTTCTAGGCACAGGCATACAGTGCACAGCAGTGAGGCTGTGCATCATCCTGTATTAAACTACTCTGCCTGATGTTTTCACCATGAAGCAACTATCCCAACTTGCTGGTCTGGTCATTAATCAAGAACTGTGCTGATCCTCCAAACCATCAGCACTGTGCAATTTGCACTGTATCGCTATATTTGTAGTTACTCAAGTATAAATTCACTATGGTGTAATATATACTCTATTTAGTGGGGAAAATATAAAATAAAAACTGTTTTAAGGGCTATGTATTTTTACTGCTACATGATTCAGGAGTTCTTGGCCATTTCAGAGTAATGGTTACTTGAAATTAATCAGTTCACTATAGCCTCTCACCCCACCCTACCATAGCTGCCAGTAGATACCCACAACTGAACCATTACTACGACTATTTCGTCTCAGGAAATGAATTTGGACTCTGATTGGCTCAAGTCTCCATTTGGCCTGAGATGAGAGAAATCTGATTGGCAGGGAGGCAAAGGGTCTCAGCCAGAATGCTCCACAGGGGGTGGTGCTGAGAACACAGATCCTGTAGGCACCCACACACACCTACACACACATTCATTCATCAGTACAGCACATCCTGTCCTTCCAGATTCTGATAAAGTCTCCAGGGTTTGTGGCTTAGAGGAGCTCGGCAGCATTTATTTTATTTTTTCAAAGGAAAGACTTTGGCTGGTTGACGTGCACAAACACTCACAGGGAGTGGGTAAACTGCAGCATGACTTGTATGCAGAATGCTAAGTCAGTTTCCTGTAATAGGAACACAATCCTCCAAAGTAAAAGCCCTGGAATTTAAGGCTTTTTTTTAAAAGTACATCAAGTTTCATGAGGAGGTAACACCTACAATATAGATCAGTCTTACAGATAGTTAGCATGACAGAACAGTTGCATGTTTGTAAAGGTAAAGCTTATAAGTAAAATTAATGCTGTGAAAACCAGTGACAAAATGATTAATGAGTAAAAAGAAGAGAAGAGGAAAGAGCTACAAAATAGCTAATGTTCTATGAAAAAAACATGTAGCTCTAAAATTATTATTGATGTATTAATGTTTTTGTTGATGAAAACTATGCCTATCTACAATTATTGCTTTGTAGTTGTATTCCAACCAATCCAATTGCAGCTAATCAGTGCTTTAATGCACAAGTTATGACCAAAAATATGCTGTTGCAATTACTATTAATAAGTCCATCTGAATAATGGAAAACATTTCCAAAATTTGTAGTCATTCTCCAAGTAAGGAGGTCACAGTGATCATCCTTGAGTCCAAGTGGACATTTGTAAGAAATTTGAAAGGATTCCTTGTACAAATGTACAGTTTCAGGTTGTATTGCATGTACCCTATAGATAAATGTATCTATGCATAGATAACGTTCCATCTGATGACTGAAAAATAATTTATGATTGCAGTTAATGAAAAATGAATAAATAAATGTTAATGAACAACAAAGCATTTGAAAAGTAGTCCATTGTACTATCTGATTAATGAAATGGAAAGAAATGGAAAAAATGAAAGGCTGCTGCTTGACTTGTGTTAATGAACGACACCATCATTAATGCTATCATCTCTGCTGTGTTGTTAGCCCAAAGTTAGCTAAGAGTTCTCAGGTGGACAAAATTGGCTAAAAACACCCAGGTGGGACAAACCATGAAAAAAACTGCGTTGAATTGCCGGCTGCACCTACAACAACAGTTTTGCATTAATGATATTTGACATTTTAGCTCGTTGGCTAAATCTAAACCCAGACAAGTGAGGGAATTCAGCCCATGAGTGATCACACTGCTCTGCAGGAGAGTGCAGCTAGCAAAGTTAGACTAAACCTCATGATTAAATTTTGACTAAAATTAATACGCATTCTCTACAAAAGACTAAAACAAAAACGAAATCAGAGGCCAAAATATACATTGTATCTTTAGTGATATGTGTACGCAGAGTAGTGGTTCTCTTCTTGCTATTCAAGCTTTTGCTGTGGAGATCATTTGCTTTGTGAAAAACTCAGCACAGCAGCTCTAAAAATGTTTCTCTAACTAAAACTACAGACTGCTGACTCCTCCAGGTCAGAGGTGTAGCATTACACTTTGGCTGTCAGACAAACTGCTCAGACTCGTACAATAACGACATGACGCACTATGTGGACGGATGGAGAGACAGACAGAAGAAGGGGAGGTTTTTTTTTAAAAAAAAAAAAAGAGTTTTAAACCATACAGAATGGAATGGGAGGGTTGGGGGTTAAAGTTGGGAATATCAGAATGGGATGGAGAAATGACGGATGGAGCTAGGAATGGAGATGCGAGACAACAATGGCTGCACTGGGTTGATTTATCTGCACAGCCAAAGGAAAACACCATTCATAGCAGCTCGTGTGGGCACAGCTGAGGGTGGAAGTCATGTTTTACACCATCCTCTCGCCCTCTCACTTGTTTTCCCACATATGGATGTGATTTCTAGTAATCTTTCAGGCTTTGTGCGATGACAGAGAGTCTGAGGAATTAGGTTTTGTTGCCAGAACATGACACTCAGATACAAGATGTTGTGGCTGACGATAGTATGCACTGACAAACAAAATGACAGCTCAGACACAATCACGTTACATGTTTTGAGCTTAGCTTTGGTTTTGCTGTCACTGGTCTGCCTTGTCTCTGTTGTGTATTATTACCCTTAAAAGACCAAGTGTCAATCAAGCAGCAATAACCTTAAGAGGCGAGCTGGAATTGAGATTGTGGAAATTCGAGGATTGACGTTGGCTTCGCCGACATGCCATCCAACTACAGTAAAGTGCCCCAAAGAAGGGGTGTGAAACTGGATTTGAGATGGAGAAAGGGCAGGCTGGAGAGCTAAAGGCCCATACTGATCGTTTAAGGAAAAGAAAGAAGTAAATGTTCCGAAAATAAACCACAGAAATTATTGCAACCCCTGGGAAACTTGTTAAAAGCTCATAAAACTAAAGTCTGCTATAATACATGAAGCTATAATGGGGATCCATTTCACAGATTTTTTTTTTTTTTTTTTTTTGCAAAACATTTTTTCTTTTTTTTTCAACAGGACATAGCAAGTTAGGGAGGGATTGGCAGTCTCGTGAGTTATAATGAACAAGTCATGAAAGCCACCCTAAAGCTAGATTGTATAGTATAGTCTTAACTATAGATCTGACCTTTTGTATAACTCCCATTGGTTGGATCAATAGATTTACATTACAGTTGTTTCAGAAATCTCATCTGAATATATGTTCTTAGCATATTGACCCAACAGTGACAACATGTATTATTTATATGCAGCAAATGTTGATGTCTAATGAAAAAAAGCAATCCAGTATAGCGATCCATCCAAGATTTTGTGAGATCTTGACTAAGGTGATTGTCACAATAACCAACCATTTATCATTTATATCTTTATTGCTATGCAGCTGGGGTCGGTAACTGTCATATCAGCAATTTAGCTAAACGAGTGATGCTAAAATTGTTAAAATTTGCAACATCAGTGCCGCAAAACTTGTGTCTACACTTAGAAGCAGAGTTCAATTATTGCTTTTCTATATTCTAGAATATAGAATATACTTGCTTTTCATTTCACTTCACTCCCCTCTCTCAACGTACTATATGCTAGTTTTTGCTATTGCTACACAGGCAATGTTACAACGTTAGCATCACTAGCAGAAATGTTGCAAGTTCAGCAATGCACTTTACTATTAACTTTAGTCATTGTCTCTAGCAGCAGAAAGCAGCAGCAGAAATTTGCTTTTGTGTTTCTATTTCTACCACTTATGTGCTTCTGCTACCATTAGCATGCTAACTAGCTACTTCAGGCCCGTCTCACCTTGTGATGGTGAGTGACTGTATTGTTCAATCTGCTTTGACAAAGTAGCATTGTTCAGAAGGCATGTCTACTGTAACTGTACTTGTCTTTAAATACAACAATGACTGAAGCTTTTGGGAAAACGGCAAAACATAGAAAGTAGCAAATATATTATCTTAATATATCACCTTTTAATCTAATACTACCATATGTAATGCATACTATGTGCCTAATATTACCCTATGTTCCAAGCTTTGCTTTTTGATGTTATAATAGCTGAGCACCAAGGAAGAATTGTTTTATTAACTGTTTAAATCTTTGAGTAATCATTCATAGCATTAGCCAAAATACCACCCATCAGTGACATCAGCCTGGTAGCTTGGCTCTATTTCACTGGACTTCATTAAACTTTTGTTGCAAGGCAGCTTTTGTTGTATTGTGTTGTATGGTGCAACAATTTGGCATGAAAATGTACAACAAAGTGTCTCTACAGTGCTTCATTTAAAAACTCAAATATCAGAGCACACCCACACACACTGGCCCATGTCTGGACAAATTGGAGCTGAGTATGGTCTGAGTCAGAAGGCAGGGGCAAGTTGGCTACCGGGGTCTGCTCTGCATTCAGCCTAAATGCTTCTGATAGGCCTCGCTTGAAAAACGACATGGTGTTGAAGCAGTGGAAATCAAGACCCGCTGGCACAATGTGTTGTTTTAACTGTCGGGCAGGGGGAAGGAGTGGAAGGGAGGTCCACTAAGAGCAGAGCATTCCTCCTCCGCATTGATAGATGGTTTGTGCCTCTCGCAATTCATCTAGCTCTTGTAAAACACTCACAGAGACAAATTGAGGAGGAAGGGAAGGAGTGCCCTTGTTTTAGAGCCAATGTCAAATCTGTTCCAATCCTGTCTTCTTCCTTACCTCTTCCTCTTTTCCTTCCCTTTGCTTTCATCCTACTGTAATACTATGTATTTGACCTATAGAGGGAATACATGTGGGTCTGTAACTTAAAATGTCTGTCTAACTTAATAAATCACACACTGAACATTGCAAGGTTTTTTTTTATCTACACTAACAACATGCCACTCTCAAAAGTTCTTGCCATTGCTTGAATATGGATTTGCACCTTCACAATTTTAAACTTAAGCTCTCATTTTCTCTATTTTTTGATGTTTCAAACACTCAACCATCTAATAAAGTGCAAAGACCATTAAAGAAAGTCATCAGAATCCTGTCATTTCTTCACTCATCTCACCTTTCACTTTCTGTCCTGAACCAGTCCACCCACATCTCTATTTCTCCCACAGAATTTAAGGTGATGAGAGCTGTGATTGATCAGCTTTTCCAGCAGGAAATGAGAGGGCATCTCTCAGAGGCCTGTTTAAACAGCGGGTTATATGGTTACAGCGTTGTTCCAGGACAGCCTTTTCACGTGACGGCTCGACCTGCGTTGCTCACCCGGGCCGACGTGAGTCATAGTTCCCTACCAGGTCCTCATCTCTGAGGTGTTCCTCGTGTGCCAAGCATGTGTGTGTGCAAAGAGACATCGGTGTTATTTGTGTATGCTTGCATGTATTGCTATGTCATTAATGTTTGCATGGAAGCCAGTTTTTAATGGTGTGCTACTTGTATGACACTGACAGGTATGACACATCTCATTAGCAAGTATGACAATTTAATCTTGCTCTTAAATTATGCAACTTTATAGATCATTTTTACCGTAGTTAAAAAAAAAAAAAAAAGAAAGAAAAATGTTATGTTTCTTTTAATCATTTGAATTCCTGAAGTGGCAAAAAAACTTTTCATGATCTTATGGAATCGATATAAAAGGGATATATTTCAACCTAAAATAACAATGTTTCATTTTTTTTTTCATTTTTTATGTTGTCTTATGTTGAATCTTTTCCTGTTTAGAAAAAATAAATGTGTCAGACATTACAGTATTTCACTTCGGTTTGAACTCCACCAGTGAAAAAAAATGTCCTTGTTTGCTAATCTTCTTGAGATATTATTTGCTAATTAGTCCTCCCCGTGCTACTTGCTCCTAAATCTTCCCACTTTTCCCACAAACACGATTAACATTTTCACTGAATGTTTCAGAGGAAAGTGACCATGGAGACTCAACTAAATCAAATTTTTGTTTGATTTCTTTGTGCAGTGAATACAAGCCAAGTCAAGTTCAAAAGTGGAAAATATTACAACTTACCTACACTACAAGCCTATCAGCATAAGGCTTCTGTTGATGCCACCAAGAATCAAGAAACATGGAGGGTGGAGAAGTATTGAGCTTAGCATGACAATCCATGGGTACCCAGAGTTGTACAATACAATTCCTTTGGTGTGTGTCAATTCTGACACTTCCATACTTACACTTATTATTTTGAGTCCATAAGTGTGAACATAAGTGTAATCTGCTCACTTGACAAATATGTCAAAATGCACTCTACTGTTAATACCTGGATGGTGCACTCACAACAGTCAAAAGTTGAAAGTTGAGCTTGGAACGATAGACACTCCTCACCCTCATTGATCAACATCTTGGCTATGTAGGGGATAAGTTATGAAAATGGGGATTTATTACCTGATTCTAGCTATTGGTGAGTATGGTAGCTCAGACGACTAATTCCATTGGCTGTTTTGTCTGAATAAACCATAAAGCAATGAGTTACAAGATGTTAAAACTATTGATCTGCGCAAAGTCTGCAATGATACTAGAAGCAGCCACTTTCACATTACACGTCGTTATTTCTAGCGGCTTTAAATTTTTCTGACTTTTTTATGGGACACCAATGACACCATTTGTGATGTGAAGCCGTACGGTTGCTTTCATTCCAGCTTTCAACATCTTTACATTTTCCTACTTCACCTACTTCAGTTTCACTCCCACGTGGGTGGAAATCTGAAAACAACATCATCTGAAACAACAGTCACTTCACAGGACAGTAAAAAGTCTCCGTTCAGCATCAGACTTCAGAAAATTACTGGCTGAGCAGTTTTCTTTGCAGGTATTTCAGATTTAATGGCGATAGCCTGATCTTCGTCACGCAACAAACGGATGTAAATGACAGGGCCGAGATCAGATTTTTACAACAAAGTCAACATCAGCCAATATATTGGCAAAGTAATATATATTATTATATTAGTCTAACCTGAGCGTCTGGTTTTACTCTTTATGATATATGAGTTTTACGTGATAAATAACCAATATTTGAAGCCAGTTGGCTTCACCAAATAATTAATCACATGAAGTCTCCTGGAAAGAAAAATTAGAAATAGTCATTTGTGTCCAAGTTTGCTATTGCGCCCATTTACACTTGAACAGGGAGTAGCGAGCTGAAAGTTTTCAAGAGCATTGATTCTCGATGAATGCAGTTTTCTGTTTTCTGGCATCTTAAAGATTGTGATACATGCAGCAAAACACAAAAGACAAAAAAAAAGTTGCTGCTGTTCCATATGTGAAGAATGCAGTTGGAGATCCTGGTGCTGCTGCTGAAGCAGCATTGTTACTCATCTGGCTTAACTTCCTCATCTGCCACGATGATACATTCTCACTGTTAATTAAAAGGAATCCATGCTCACACGCACACACAGACACACACATATCCGAATCGAGGAGAAAAAAAAATGTAACCAGAGCAATTAGGGTCTGGACATTCCCGGCATCCACATTAACATCAGCCCCCAAAATACACCTCCATCTTACAATTACGAGCTTGAGGAAAAAAAAAAAACTGACAGAAGAGGAGACAGGAAAAGAGCAACAGTGAAAAGGAGTTTCTAAATTCAAACCAGACTTCCATATCTTCAGTTCGCTTGTGGCAACTTTTACCTCTGAGGCAGCGTCGACGCAGCACAGGATACTGGGGAAATGAAACCTGCAGTATTAGTCTCCCCAACACTGCATATTAATCAGCATTTAATAAAAGGAAAATAAATTGCTCTCCACTCCAAATATTATGAATGTGACGCTACCTTTATTTTCATTTGACTGCAGGTTTTTCCTCAAAAAATCTAAAATAAACAGGCTCGGTGAAAGAAGGAGGGAAGGATGGAGCAAAAGGAGAGATGGAGACGTATGACGGGGATTTATGTACTGTACCTATGTGTGTTTAAAAAAAAAAAGAAAGAAAATCTGAAATTAAATAAACAGAAGTTGATGAGGAGTGAGCTTTTGACACGCCTCGCTTTGCTTTGCTGCAGGTTAGAAACTATGGTGATTATGGCTCCAGATCGATGTTTCGGGACACAAAGTTTCCATGTTAGTGGGGGTGGCTAGCTTCCAAAAGGTCTCCTTTTCCACATATGTGATTAAAACCAACATGGAAATTGCCCCAAAAATGATTACATTGGCCTCTATAACATATGAGAGTGAGAAAAACTTCTGAAGTTGTTAAGACCTATGGATTGATAATGCCACTGTTTGTTCAGGCCACTCAGCAGAATAATACAGAGTTACAACCGAAGACTGTTTCGACAAACATATGTATTCACATCTGTATTTGGATCAATACGAATCAGGTGTTAATACTCTTTCATTTTCTGTTTCTCTTTTCAAATTGTTTCCTGCTGTCTTTTATATAACTTATAAATGTTCCTAACCACATCTACATGCAAGTTTATTATAATGTTTTATATAACATCAGATTAGCAATGCCATCAATTAGAAAGGAATTTGAATCTGGTTCTTAACTTCAGCTCATCTACATTTCAAATATCAGACCAATAAAAACTAGAACAACAACCTTACAGTTGTGTGTCTCCACCAACCACTCCAGTTGCAGGTAATTAGCGCTTAAATTTATGTGTTATGGCTGAGAACATGTTTTGTGAGGTCACAGTGGCCTTGATCATTGACTTTTGACCTTCATCAACCAAAATCTAATCCATTCATTCTCAAGATATCACATTCAACAAGTGAAAAAAAAAAGTGTTTTGTGAGGTCAGATTGACCTTGACCTTTTGCCTTTGAGGACCAAAATCTAATCAGTTAACTCTTGGACTTCAGTGAAGTTTTCTGCCAAATCTGCAGTAATTTGTTCAAGGGGATTTTGGGATATCACATTTAAGAGACTCATAAATGTGTTTCATAAGGTCACTGTGACATCTGACCGCCACAATGTAATCACTTCTTCCTTGGGTCCATGTTAAGCCTATATAAATATTTGTGCAAAATTCAAAGACAGATTCAAGACAGTCTAATGATATAAGATTCAAAAAGCCAAAACATGTTCTGCAAGGTCACAGTGGCTTTTCACCTTTGCTGACCAAAGCATAAACAGTTCACATTGAGAGCAAATTTTTTACTGAATTCCCTAATGGCTCTCTCTATGTGGTTTTGAGATATCACATTCAAGTGGCCAAAAAGTGTTTTTCATGAGATCAAAATGATGCCAGACCACCAGTCAGACTGAGTCAATTCAACTGAAATGCAACTGTGACTTTGACCTTTGGCCATCATAATGTAACAAAATATTCTTTGACAATTGCTCAAAGTAGCCTTGAGATATCACATTAAAACGGTCAATAACATGTTCTTCGAGGTCATAGTGAACTTTGACCTATTGCCACCAAATACTCAAATACATAGAGGTCTAGAACCTCATTAATAAAAACATCTATGCACAACTACATTACACTGTATGACAACACATTTATAAACCATCAGCTAATGTCAAATATCAGATGAAAGATGAAAAACATTTTTTTTGGGATAGTTTGTTGCAAATCACCATCACAACAGATCACCTGTGGAGGGGTGACCATTAATCCAAATTCATTTACAGTGGTAAAAATCAGGATAGTCTCACTACAAGTAAGCCCAGATAGAAAAAAAATAACTCCATTCCTTCCTTCCTTCAACAGCTCCTGACTGCTGAGGTTCTGGTTGTACTGAGCAGCTCCCACGTGTCAAAGTGTGAATGTGACACCGAACGCCACTGGACAAGGTCAAACTGGCTGAGTTGACACACGGTGGATAAATAAAAGATTAAAATAAAGCTTCACGTCAAGCTCTGGTTGTGGGGCCATGAAAATGAAGCGATTCACCAATTTTGCCAAAAAATGCAGGGGAGACTCGTATGTGAAGCATTAACATTGAAGTATATATACACTCTGCAGACACACCACTGTTCATAAAAGGCATCCATGAGTGCGAACAAGTCCAACACACACTCACTCAGATGCCACACTGCACACACGCTGACACACTGTAGCCCTTTTTTACCTGCGGGCTCAGCTCTTGCCCCAAGCCTAGTCTCAAGTTACCTGTTTTCCTTCGTGTGAGTGTAAAGTGTATTCATATGCTCCTAAGAGGGCTGAGATTGGAAGGAGACTGTTTTCGCAGTGATAAAAATCACTTGGCACCTAGCGAGGAGCCCGGCATCGCAGCTCAGGATGGGGACGACACAGCATAGAATAGAACAGCACATCGCAGCAGAGGGCGGCGCGGCACAGCACGGCTCTGGCACCGCCTCAGTGTACACAGGCCGGAGAGGAGGAGGAGGAGGATGTGTGCCGCACATCGGTCTGAGGCAATATCAAACCCTGCCACTAAACCGCCGGGTTAATAGGTTTCATACTTTATTTTCAGAAGGAAAAGGGGTAAACACTGAAAATAAATAGAAAAATACCTTTATTTAAGAAAATCTTGCCACCACTGCAAATTCAGAACAGCACAGTAGCAGCCACTGTAAACGCTTCACTCATTTCATCCTTTATCTGTGTGACGCCAGTGAACCAAATCAGCAAACAGGATGTTAAATAGCTCCTATTTTATGCCATTTTATCTCTATCTTTTACTCTTTACTTGCTTAATACAAAATATAATGCTTTTTAATATAATTCCACTACATTTATTTTGATGTTGATGTGATCATTTAAATTGAATACTTTGTGTTTCTATTCCACTATAGAATAAAATAAGAATAAAATGTTTTTTTCTGAATTTAGCTTACAGTTACTGCCACTATAATGCTTAACACTGAAAATTAATATATACTTTTTTGAATAAAAATATAATATTCGCAAAAATATGACACATTTCAAAATAAAGCACCCCACTAGCTCAACTAGCTCATTAAGCCAAAACCTTAAATGCTACATGTTAAAATGTAAATACATTTGTTGTAATAATATAAACTAGTAAAAAAAAGAGAATTTTTTTTTTACTGTAACTGTAACACCATGTGATGCCATAGCATCAAAATTAGTGTTGCCTTTAGTTATGAATTCAGTTAAGAATTCAAGTCATTTTTTTTTTTTTTTAATTTCTTTGCTGATACTTCTGTACCTTTTGCCTGAAGACTTGCCTGAAAAAAAAAAAAAAAAAAGTATTTTTACATGGTGCCACTGCTCATTTGACTTATTCCACCGCTGGCAGGCGTACAGTAGAAATCAGAACTCCCACAATGGCTACAACTTGACCCCCTTTTTCTGGGATCACTTTCTCTCCTTCAAGACTTCAAGAGAAGCCCGCTCTGTGTGTCCCACAAAGGGCATTTGTGCTACAAAACCCTGCATGGCTCTATGTTGTCTTACGGGAAGTTGTCTAAGCTTCCTATAAGCCTGTATTACCCAGACAGACGTCAAAAGGTTTTAGCTGGTGTTTTTCCTGTGCATTAACACTATGTACAGAACCAAATGAGTTTATTAAAAAGTGCTAATTCCAAGCAAACACCGGCGATTGCCAAAATAAAGGTCTTTGATATGAAACAGTGCTGATATATGTTTGGCCAACACTTGGGAATACCTGTGTGTAGGTATAAAATGTGAGCGGCGCGGCTGTTGTCGGAGTGGTAGTGGATGTTCCTGCTCGCTGCTCGGCCGGTCAGCTGATAGCAGCCGATTTTCCACGCTGTTTGCAGAAGCTTAGGTTGAGACTTCCTTATTAGACTCCTAAACTTGAGTTGCATGACGAATATAAGGCGCCGCACAATGCCAAGTGCAGGCTTAAGGTGAGGGATTAGCTTTAATAAGCCAACACTTTTGCCCTCTCCTCATAGACTCAATGTGTAATGTGTCCTTCTGGCAGAGGTAAATTGAATACTTAAGCTCGGCACACGTGGGTCTCCATATCTTCACTCGAAGCCACCTACATCGCTGCTCGACCTGCCAAACCACACGGCTGAATGAGCCTATGAGATAGACAGAGCGCTCACTGTATGTATGGCCCTGAGCTACTCCACCACTCACTCACCGCAGTGGGCTCGTAATCATGGAGGAGGACCCAGCGACAGGGGGGCCAGTGTTACCTTTAGCCTTGGGTCATTCGCTGTGAAGAGTTTTATCCATGATTCAATCACGGTTTAATTTGAACGGGAGGATTCTCGTCTTCTGACTGTTGTTCTCTTTCATTCTTGAGGGAAAGCAATCCCTCGTGTCTTCCCGTCTCTCCTCAGAGTGGCAATATTTGAATCCTCAGATGGCCTCTGCAGTATCAGTTCCTTCCTGAGACGCTTTCTCCACCCCATCTCATTCCCTCTACCTGATGAGAAAGACGTCAGCGACATTCCTGCATTCCTGGGTGTTAGATGCCGCTTTAATAACAACCCCAGAGACAGAAACATGATCGAGTTCAGCGAGTTCCTGTCTCTGTTCCTGTCTTCTTTTCATTCTCATTATTTTTTTTCCATCATTAAAAACCGAACCTTGCGCTGTTTTTGCGCTGAGACGGAACGTCATATAAATCAGCATCGCAGCCTAAACACCGGCATCATAAGCAAGGATAATGTGGCATCTCTGTGTTTACCTGGCACGCTCGTCTTCAGCGGTCACGCCCACCCACCCTCGTCACCCTTGAGTCAACATCCCCATTACTTCCCAACGTCGTCCAGTCTCCATCCAGCATCTGAGGCCAAGTTCCTCCTGTGCTCCCGAGAGACGGCTCACTGGCCCTGGGTACAGTTGAGCCGCGCAGCTGGGGTCAGCAGAGGTAAGGAGGAAGTAACTGGAGATTTTTAATTACGAGCCTCAGTGGTGCGATGAGCAGCTCAGCTCACGGCTCCGAGGACCGAACAGACCAGGGCTTAGTATGGTTCCTGAGTTTTACAGACTGGGCCTTAAAAGCAGCACTTGGCGAGATTTTCATGTAAAAATACATCCATCTTTTCCGCCTAAATCACAAATTGAGGCAGCTTAAGAAAAGGCCATGCCATCCTCTGTAATTAAGACCCTGTGGATTCACCCTATTTGCCTAAATTATGGGTATGGTCACTGGCTCGAAATCTAATTGGCACATGGGAAATGTCGAACTGCAACAGTGAAATGTAAAACTGTCGCTTGAGCAGCAGCGAGCCATGTGCTCGGTCCAGAGAAAGCTGCGTATAACGGACCTTTTTATCATCTCCACCTTTTTTAAAGTCTGACAAATGTGTGGAAATCTGAATATCTACCAGCACACAGTTACAGACCATACAAAAACGATTTTACAATCAGCATCCAAAAAAATCCAAAGGGTATTAAATCAATTAAAATCAATTTGCCCATGGTTATCTCTTGTCTTGTCGTGGTAGCACTTCTTTTGTGGTGTTGGTGTCAAAATGAACCACCATGAGGACTTGTTTTTGTGGTTTAGTAATATCCGGATGGTCTTGGCAACCGGAACTGTTTAAGGAGATACTATGACTATTGACTCAAGTAATCCTAGACCTAATTTCATGTTGTATTTTACCCAATATGTCATGTTACAGACTTTGAATGCCACAAATTAATAGTACAGATACAGACTAAAACCAAAGACTAATCAAACTGGTAATCCCCATCTGTCTGGTTGTCATCAGCAAAGTACAACCAACAGTAGAAAATACATATCGTCAGCACTGTCTTGTCGAAAAATGTAGTAAAAGTATGTTAACTTTCTAAATGCTCAGAGCCCAATACACAGGTGTCATTGTTTTCCTGCATCCTGTGTGGAAAATCCTTTATAATAACATTTTTAACAAGTTTAACAAGTTTTAACAGATTATCTGAGCTGTTTTTAGCATAAAAGCTGCAACATAAACAAAGTTAACTGGCTGAGATTTAGATTGAGATTGTCACTGTATACACATATTCAATATAATGCTAACATTACCCTGTTTTTGATGGATACATAAATGGTAAACCTTTTGCTAGCATTTAGCCAATCTACTTTATAATGTAATAATACAGTACGTTATAACCTTCAGTATAAAACAGTAGGCCAATGTGTGTTTTATGTTCAGCTTTAAGAGTTCTGCTTTCAAGTAAAAAGTAAGGGAATCAGTTTTCTTTCTATAGTCATAACTTATTATTATTATATTCAGGTTTGCTGGAAGCTAAAGCAAATCCCAGCATGCATGAGGTTCATGTCAGGAAAATACTTACAGGTCAAATCTGTTAAAGTTCATAAAAAAAAAAAAAAAAAAAAAATCTTGACGTTTGATTCCACTTCTGGTGTTTTATTTCATTTAATGTATTTTATCTTGTTTTATTCTTTCCTCTGATTTTATTGTTTATTTTTTGTTGAATGTAATTCCAGTACTTTTCTTTGCCTGGATAAAGCACTTTGAATTGAGCCTGTGTTTGAAATATTATATATATATATATATATATATATATATATATATAATTTCCTAAATGCATTATCTCCCATTGTAACCTTGGATTCAGCATATTTTCAGTAACTAGTCTGGCTAGACTTGTTTTGGCTACTGGAGAGTATAAATGGAGGATTCAGTGCCACTCCTCCAACTCAAAGTCCCCTTAGATAAAACTGTATAGCTGATAAAAGGACGACCTCTTGCACACACCTTCCTCCCACATCCTGTTCCATTTCAAACTCTCCACAAGGCCATGTGGAGATATTTTGATGGAAGGAAGTCACCACATGTATGCAGACAAGACTGATACACTGTAGAGAAAAAGATATGACCTGTATGGGCATAGAGCACTGGCACTAAGCAAACAGTGGGAAGAAATACAACATAAAAAATTACCATTGAGTCTAACTGAACCAGACTAGGCTGTCGTTTTGGCTTAAAATTTTAGAGAGGACATTTTGACTCAGGATCGCAGTCACTGCCGATCTCATTTCCTGCATGTTCTCGAGCTGCATAACGTAAACCATTTGTTGGATTATTTTATTCAAAGCTAATTCAAGTGCAAACATTTTTAGTTGGTAGAGCAGTCCATTAAGCTAAATAAGAGAGCAGTAATTGAAGTGGCAACATTTGTATTGCAAAAACATCAGGAAGCTGATTTTTTTAAAGGGGAAATAAGAAAAGTCTCACTGCTGGTTTCAATGACTGAAGCAGATGTAAGGGTTTGCAAGTTCTTACGGTGATGATCACGTCATTTACTACGTAATACCCCTTTAAACCCCACCAGCCATGACCTCACAAACAATTTTGAGCAAATTCAAATCAAACCTCACAAGTCAGTTGATGGTTTAAAAGGTAAAATAGAGGTAACAAGTAACTCCTGACGATGAATTTGTTGGCTCGACATCTGAATCTTATTTGGAGCCGGCCGGTACCTCATGGAGACAATCACACAGAGCTTTGTGAGATAAACTCTTCTCAAGGAAGCTTAGCTAGGAATTAAATGATCAGGATACTGGAGGAAAGACTCTGACGACGTGAAAGCTCATGAGGTGATGAGTCCAGATGTGGCGAATCAGGTCTGAACATGGTGCCACAGCTGGCTTGTTTTACATCACAAAACATAACCATGCTGTTTCAGTGGACGCCGGTACCACAGAACTCACAATGCACATGGAGTGAATGTGATTCTGCTTTGTGCCCATTTGAACACACACACACACACACACACTTACAAACACACAATGTAATCCTGCATTCACATTGTTTAAGTGTGCGGTCGCCAGCGCACCACATGTTTATTGGTTTAAATGGGAAAGTATGTTAAAGGGGCCTGGAAAAAAGCTTGGTGGTAAAATTTCCCAACTTTTGTCTTTAAAACAAACAAATATTAACAACAGCAGTTAAATGAAAGATGTTCATAGATTTGTGCACCTGGAGCTGGAGTCATGGCTGCCAAACATTTATCTGAACTGCAACTGAAACTGTTTTTAAGTATTATGAAGTAGAAATATGAAACGAAACATAATAATATTTGGGATTTTTAACAAAGATGCTGTGGCAACGAGTGTTCAACAGCTGCACGATACAATTAGTCGTTTGGGATTTTGCTTTAAGTCTGTAGTTTCTACATGGAATCGAAGCAGTCAGCTCTTTGGGAAACTGGCTTTCAACATGCTTCAGGATGCACACTATTAGATACTCAGTACTGCCTGTTTAAATCTGGAACTGCTGAGTGATAGGCTGATCAGCCATCACATTAGGTTAGTACCTTCCGAAAATTGGCTTGGGTTAGGTCCAAAGACGCAAAACTAGTGAACTGGTGACAGGGTCATGGATCAGGGATGGTTTCAGGAATAAAACGAGTCAAGGTGTTGACTTCCCTTTGAGCATCTGTGGGATGTGTTTGACAAACAAGTCTGATCCATTGAGGTCCAACTTCCCAACTGCAGCTACAATCAACCAACCAACAAAAAATTGCAGCCACTAATAGCTCACATCGGAAATAATTATGGATGTTTCTTGTATGCCAGAATTCAGACGTTCTCATGTCAACCGCAAACCTTATTTCCTTCACATGCACTTCTACATCACACCACAATGATTCCACAAAAGTTACATGAAAGGGGTACATGGTTCAAGCACATAGATCCAGGCTACAAGACAGTGAACGGATGCCGGCCTGCTCTATGTGGACTTGACAAAGTTTCACCAAACAACAGCAGCTAGAATCAACCGTACTTCCACCGCTTTGCTCACTTCACACTATCTCTGCTACTTTGCACTTAAAACAGGAAAGTCAAAGAACTGTGCTGTAAACTATACTTTGTGCCTTTCTATGTCCCTGCTGCCTTCACCCTCGAGGTGCACACTGAAGAAATACTATGCGCTGACATATGTTCCATTGGGAATTTGTTTACAGACAATTTGAATTAATCTGGGTATGTATTATGTATACGAGCTGAATCTATCGAAGGGTACATTAAGTTACGCAAAGTTTCACAGTCTCGGCAGATGTTTGCTAAAGAGATGTTATGAGTTTGTCCACCACTTTGATCCAAAGACAAATACTGACAAACATTAGATTAATTCCCATGGAATTTGGGGGTTTTAACTTCCCAATGATTTTATGGATCTCCTTACTTTTCATCTTGCACTCACATTTTTAGGCACAGGGGTTTATGATAAAATGCCTGAAAAAAAATAGGGATACAACTGCATCCTTTACAGTTGTACTTTGTGTTAAGAACTGGTTGACATATGATAACATAGTGCTAAAGAGCCAATCAGTGTTGAGCTGCTGCTGACAGCACCAAGTATCAGGAAATGGATGATGAGCTAATTTTCAGTGTCTGTGGGTAAGTTTTTAAAACATTGATGTATTTTTTTTTTTTTTAAATCCAGCTATCAGTTGTTGTTACAGCAATTCAGATGAGTGCCATTGGACACCATTGGACTCCATAAACAGTCAAATGGCACTACTCCCAGTAATATCAGTGTTATTTGTAGGCCGAGCTCCATAACCATATAAAATGACCAGAACAGCTGACAACTTATTCAGTCCACACACAGTGTCTGTCAGGTTAAATGATCCCTGTAGAACTGAACACACCAGACACAGTGAAGTTGTAGTTGAGATACAAAAGTCACTATGCAGAAAATAACTACTTTAGAAAGTCAGTAAAGATGTTTTTTATTAGGTCATACTTATAAATATCCCCATATTATATCTATTAGAACAATAAGTGATAAGATCTAGATGCACATGTAGCACAATGCATTCGTCTCACATGAAAACCAGAAGATCTTCTGCAGCACCAGTAGGCCAATAGATGCCTGCACAAAGACCATACAATGTTATTCCTTCTAGTGTTTGCCAACTGGCTTTTTCTGTGTAGCAACTCTGGCTTTAACTATTTATGTCATTAAAACTAGGACTAAAGTCTTCCTCTCTTTTAAAGTGGTCTTTTAATCCGGATGGCTGCGGTTAGAGCAGGATGGAGGTTTGAGTGGAGGGACGCAGCTGAAACGAGCCAGCCAAAGCACTGAGATATCATCACCGTTTCATTAAGTGGATCTCTGTGTTTCTGAGCAGTGAGGAGAGGGTGAAGGTTTTCCGCGGGGAAGAACAAAACCGGAGGAACCACAGCACAGATGATGCTTTCGTTCAAATGCAAGGAAGCAGCTTTGGATCCTGTTCACTTGCACTTATCCTGATTTCAGCCAACTTCTACTACGTGCACCCTTGAATCTTAAAGCAAGGTAGCTTTTTGCCGTTATCCACCATTAGCTGTGAAAGAGAAAAAAAAACTTATAGTTGAAAACCGCTGTCAGATCCATCCAGCCTGGATCTGACACTAGATGAGATGTGGTTGAAAGTTGGAGCTCAACTTGATTTGCATCGTACGTGGGTCTGGGTCTAACTTTGTGTGCTGTGCTCTGTGAATAAGATTAAATCTGAATGGAATTTAATGAGATGTTTTTTTTTTCACCACTGGAATTTGGCTCAGATTTGCATTTACGAAAATATCCTTCACCTGACACATCAGAAAACTGCATATTAATACATTTATGAAGCGTTTTTTTTTCCCTGTTTTTTTGTGATTGGAAAGACATGCACATGCAGCTAAGATGAGAGAAACCGTCAAAAACATCACATCGTTACACACTGCAAGGCACCAATTACCATCAACCGCAACTGTTAAGACAGAAAGGGACCCAGAGAGGAAACCCAGCATCTGGCCAAAATGCAAGCTGTTAGTGTTACACAAGAGGGAGAACCAAAAAACGCACTGAGGAATAATTTTAGATGCCTCCCCCTCTCACAACCCCATTCCGCCTCCTGCACAATTCAATAAGCCGTAAAAATGTGCTGCGTTATAGTTGGACGTGCTGCTCTGCTCAGAGTAACTTTTCGCTGCGTCAGAGCTTTTCTCCCCCTGTTCGATCTCTGCCCGAGTCATGGGTGCTGCTCTCCGTCCAGGAGGGAGGTTTCCAGTGGCATGAGCCACCCGCTGACAACTGCCATTCTCTTCGCCCCCTCAAAAAAAACACTTTCTTTTTCACTCACTCACACACACACACACACACACACACGCACACACACGCACACACACACACTCTGTCGCCTCAACCCAGACAACTGCTCAGCATTAAGGTGTGGATCTGTCATTAGTTAGCTTGGCCTGGCTGGGTGAGACCATTGTTATTGTTAAAGCTAAGGCTGTTTGCACAAGCCATATCTTCGGAGGGAAATGGTACTCCTCTGCGGCTTTTTCGACTCTGCCCGAGTGGATTGGGTTTCCTCTCGCTTTTCCAAACCCTCGTATGGCTCAGTACGATCGCCTAATGCACATATTTTAATCAGCAGCAACTCAGATTGCTGGGAAATGTGTCCAGGGGCAAGAAGTGCTCAGATCTGCTTTCTACGGGATTTAGTCTGAAGGAGAGTGTCAACTCTCAAGCATTTGGATGAGGGAATCTAGAATGTTTGGGTTTTTGTTTTTGAAGGCAAAAAAAGGGACAACTGAAATACTGAAAAGAAAAAAAAGTGAAGTATGAGTATTAAGAGACAGGCAGCAGGGTTCAGCTCAATGATGGATGGTAGATAGAGCGATCCTCCTCTGGAGATTCCTGGGTCTTTCCTAAGTGTTGGTTAAACAGCATGAGGAGCAGAATGACGTTAGGTCAACAGACACCCGGTGCCCAGACGCTTGGATCAAAGCAGAACAGACGCGCACAGGCTCAAGGCGACTATTAATCACTCTGAATCAGCTCAGAATGGCACGTCGCACCTACGTGAAGGCTGCAGGCACCATGACATG
Organism: Polydactylus sextarius; assembly: GCA_016801845.1. Taxonomy (NCBI): domain Eukaryota; kingdom Metazoa; phylum Chordata; class Actinopteri; family Polynemidae; genus Polydactylus; species Polydactylus sextarius. The sequence goes on along the minus strand of CM028920.1, from coordinate 6,748,064 downwards.
AGATGCTTCCCTCAGATTCTCGCCATCGCTTTGGTATTCGAGTACCTCTGCTGTCATTACACATCTGCTAAAGAAAATGAAACGGTCGACATTTTATCAAGGAAAGGCCTGTGAGGCGCATGAAATAGCAGCGAGAATATTGCAGTGGGGGGGTGTAACAACCTCCATACTTCTGTCCCTCTAACAATTTATGAGGCTGTGGTCGTCCCAGTTGTTCAATGACCACAACAAACTATTTCATGAAAAAAAACTACTTAAAAAAAACTCTTTTTTAATGAATTAGAATATATACAACAGATAAACAGACAAAAACACTGCCTACAAATAAATAATTAAGCCTTATATGGGGCACTTTCTAGTTTTTGTGACCACCTTACACCGCACTTCTATTTGCAGAATTCCTTCACACAAACTCAGCCACAAAAGGGGTACTTTGGAGTATCTTGACTGAGTACCCACTGACGTCCAGACCAGAAGAACCGGAAATTGAACTCTACCTCCTGAGTTAAGTCTGCTACTACAACTAGTCTGTTTTTTTAAGATAGATTGTTGCATTGGAGGATTATTGCCATGGCTGCAGTTACACAATGTGATCATCGTGAAAAGGACGTATCCCATGAATGTAAATGTTCTGGGGCAATTGTTGAGGACATGTGGTGTCTTCCACATCCATCCATACATCCATCTATCTATCTATCTACAAAACAAGCAGGTAAACAAGTAAATTATTAATATACTGTTGCTTAAAATGTCTTTTTATTCAAACCGTACAGGTTATGATGCTCAGAAATGTAAAGTGGAGCTGATGGAACTCCCGAAAAAGGAAAGCAGACAAGAGTTTAGCAGTTGACTTCCACTGTTTGCTCAGAATTTTTACGCTGTAGCTCCAAGTCAAGATGAGAAGTTTCCCAAGGCCTCGCCCTCCTTTCTACGCTCTAGCACAACACATCCATAAGAAACTCTGCCATTACAAAACATTAAAAAAAAAAACTTGTTTGGCCGAAATGTGTCAAATCAATGCGATACAGTCTGTGAAGAAGTTAAATGAAATTAAATATTCACTTTAGAGAGTTGGACCAAACTGAATTTATTATCTATAACAGTTGTCACAGGAATAATTTCTTAGAGTCTTAACTTGGCTGTGTGACATGTGGAGGAGGTGGAGTGAATTCAACCATATGTTGGTGTTTAGACTTGTTTTTCTTTTTTTTTCCCGCAGTGTTTTTACAGTTTTGACAAGATGTCAGGTGGGCGTGACGGTCACATCTACTGTCACCACCGGTGTGTTTGAGGTATGCAGACCTGCCGGGTGACAACTCAACAGCTGCTCTTCACTCACTCTTTTGTTTCCTACAAATATGTAGTTGTCCTTCCTACTAATTGTCTTGTTTATCTTATTACCGCCATTATACTCTCCTTTACTCCTCTGATTTCCCTCCACCTCATGCGTCATCCTTCTCCTTTGCACAACTGCATTTACTCAGTTTCAACCCTACAATGTTTTCCGACCCTGTGGGGTGAGTCAGTGGGGTTCACTCCTGTTTTTTTTTTTTTTTTTTTCTTTTTTTACTTGTCAGGCAAACGCCATTGAGTTTTGGTAGGCTTGCATAACGGCGCGCAAGCAGCACACGCGACTCCTGCAATGTCCCACGAGCCATTAACGCAGAGCCCAAACTGCTCCCTTCTATTTGTGTTCAAAGTGAGTATCTTAAATAAGCATGTTCCATGTAAATAAACTCACAAGGGGGAGGGGGAGGAGTGGGAGCAAGGGTGTGCGGATGAGGGACTCCGTGATGTTAGACTTTAGTGTTTTGGAACCGCAGGCCTAATTGGTTGGGGAGAGAAAGAATTACAGAGTGATTCAGAGTTTGAGCAGTTGGACTTAATGCAAACAAGGAACATGGCGACAGTACAGCACCTAGAGACAGTCATATTCTTTTTTAAACACACAGAGAGGGGGGAAAAAGCATTAAAAAAAGATTTGTATTTGTGGTTTTTGGTGCGTATGCATGTGTGTGCGCGTGTGTGCATATGTGTAGATACACAAGCGACTAGAGCAGCAGTGAAATTAGCTCTACCTGACATCTGTGAGCTATTAAAAGCGACTTCAGGTAGCACATGTTGTCCACATTAGCCTGAACTGAGATTTACATTTCCACATCTCCACAAAGCATAATAAACAATCAAAGGGGGCGTGTGCAGGCAGGTTACCGTCGGTGACCACAGCGGAGCACAGAGCACTTACCCCAGAGTCACACTGTTTTGGCTGAAGGGAAAGAACAAAGAGTGTGTGTGTGTGTGTGTGTGTGTGTGTAAACTCAAACTTTAATACAATTACCAGCAGCAGAAGGTAACTAAGTACATCTACTCAACATTTACTCAAGTACAACTGCTACTTTTCTATTTTCTACTCTTTCCTATTTTCTGTAACTTTCTACTTCAATTTAAGTACTTTTGAGTACTTTTTACTCCGTTACATCAACGTGCAGGTCCACTAGTTACAGCACCAGGATAATTAAACCATAAAAATGCTTAAGAAAGACAATTAATATTGTAATATGCGATGATATAACTGTGAAGATGTGTAATAGGTAGTTTATTTATGTGCCCTTAGCTGATAATACTTAATGAATGGGGTTTATCATGACACATTTTTACTGTTTCTAGAGTTTCTTCCTCTTTCATCAGACAGACAAAAAAATAAATAAATAAATAAAAATACGATGAGTAGAAAAGTAGAAAATCACAAACTCATGTTGTCTTGGTAACGCCTGTGTTGATAAATTAAAAGCGTATAATGTTATGATATCACAGACATGTTGGAAGTAAAGTTTCAAATATCTGTATCATTCCAAAACTGGATATAAAGTTATAAAACAGTCAGAGACAAGTCTGAAAATTGAGAACATTTTATGAGGAACATTTTTAGAGGAAAAGAAAAAAAAAGGTGAAGCCAGAAGTTGAGCAGTCAGCAAAGTGAACAGAATCGGCCATTCACCGGATTATTGCTCTGTTGTTGGAAATGAGATGAGCGATACAAATCAGAAGCTGATGTCTGACAGCAACTGTTGCACTGCAGCAGTCTGCCTCAGCTCCCTGTTCCCTCCTCCTCCTCCTCCTCCTCCTCCTCCTCCTCCTCCTCCTCCTCCTCATCCCTGAAGGAGCTGAGATTTGCTGGGTTTCCAGACTGCTGTCTCCCCCTAACGACCACATTATGCAACTGCTGGTAAGAGACCGGTGTGGAGAGAAAGACAACAAAAATATTTTCAAGTAGAAATAGAAACCGCCTGTGGCTGTAGAGCTGAGCTGATGTCAAATGCAATAAATTCCATAGTTTTAATAAAATATAATCTAATATAATCTTTGTTATTGTCTGATGTTTTATTTCACGCAGTCTTGTAAAGAATGTATTCCTGCTTTATTTTTTGTACATAATAATAATAATAATAATAATAATAATAATTACTTTTTGGTCGTTAAAGTTAAAGAATCAAATCTGAAATCCCAACATCTGAAAAAAAAAAAAATAAATAAAGTTTTTCAAAAAAGTTGAAAATCACTGTCTCCATACAGTCTTGATCATATCTATAGGAAAATCCTGCAGAATTAAACAGCACACTGTACTGGCTGGAAGGCTGTGTGTGTGTGTGTGTGTGTGTGTGTGTCGAAAATGCCTGTTTTTTTCTGTGCTGGTTAGGAGGGGGGAGAGAAACGGTATCAAATTCCTTCAGTTTGGCGTCACACGTTGCCAGCCAATCAGGTTCCAGGTTCGTTTCAGCACGATAACCTGGTTAAATACACGCGTGCACAACGTTTGCAGTTCAAAGCAACTCGCGCGTTCTGAGGATTGTACTTGGAAACCAAGAGAGGAGCAATTTTCATTTTTTTAAAAAAAAGATCTTTACCGTTTTATTCTGCAGAGTTGAAAACAAACTCTCACCAGCTGGCTTGTTTTTTTTTTCTTTTTCGTTCTTATTTTTTTGCCATTTTAAGTGCGGATCCCTTTTGCAGAAATATACACTCGTCCGGGGAGTTTGTCAGAAGCTCGTGCGTAAAGACACTCTCCAAATCGGTTTTTACGCACCGGAGCGAGCAACAGAGAGAGAGAGAGAGAGAGAGAGAGAGAGAGAGAGCGAGAGAGCGAAAGGGAGAATCAGCTGCCCCTTTTTGCGCACTTCTCTCTCAAAAAAAAAAAAAAAAAAAAAAAGACTTGACTTAAACTGATCCTGGCAAGGTAAAAGTCACTTTCAGAGGCTTTTTCCCTCTCGCGAGAGCGCAATAATAAATTCCCCGTTTCACGCGTAATTTGGCACCAAACAGTTTTTCGTATGAATCTCCTCGACCCTTACCTGAAGATGACGGAGGAACAAGACAAGTGTCTCTCTGATGCCCCGAGCCCGAGCATGTCCGAGGACAGCGCGGGTTCACCGTGTCCATCCGGCTCGGGCTCCGACACCGAAAACACCCGACCGTCTGAGAACGGGCTCCTCAGAGCGGACGGAACCCTGGCTGACTTCAAGAAGGACGAGGACGATAAGTTTCCCGCTTGCATCCGCGAGGCTGTGTCCCAGGTGCTCAAGGGCTACGATTGGACCTTGGTGCCAATGCCGGTGCGCGTTAACGGATCTACTAAGAACAAGCCTCACGTTAAGAGACCGATGAACGCCTTCATGGTTTGGGCTCAGGCTGCGCGGAGGAAGCTGGCGGATCAGTATCCACACCTGCATAACGCGGAGCTCAGCAAAACTCTGGGGAAACTCTGGAGGTAAGAGAGATTAGAGTCTCGATTTCAGCCGTGACGCATCGATTTAGGGAAGAAATGTGTGAATTAGTCAACGAATAAACCTGTATATGTGTGTCTGTTATACTCTAATTTTAACGTTTTATTTCATTTCTAAACATTTAATATAGATACTTTTTGTGGTATGATTTGGTTAAAAATAAGCTTTAAGTACATTAATGGATGTCTTTACGCACAGACTTCTTAACGAAGTGGAGAAGAGGCCATTTGTGGAGGAGGCTGAGCGTCTTCGGGTGCAGCACAAGAAAGATCACCCGGACTACAAATATCAACCCCGACGGAGAAAGTCGGTGAAAAACGGACAGAACGAACCGGAGGACGGCAGCGAACAGACGCACATTTCTCCTAACGCCATCTTCAAAGCTCTGCAGCAGGCGGACTCTCCAGCCTCCAGCATGGGAGAGGTGCATTCACCCGGTGAGCACTCAGGTGAGCAGAGAGAAAATGGTCCTCAGAGTTTGTGTGAAATGCACGTTTCTTCATTTTTATATCAAAATCAATTAAAAGTCTTGAGAAGTTTGATACTTTTCACGCTCTGATTGTAACTGTGGTCTGGTGGTTTAAAAGTACAACAACATTGACAGTCATCACTAATTTGTGTCGTGTTTAATGTTCAGGCTCCCAGGGTCCCCCTACCCCTCCCACCACCCCAAAGACTGATGTCAGCTCAGGCAAGATGGACCTAAAGCGTGAAGGCGGCCTCCGCTCTCTTCCCGACGGCCCCAGCGGACGCCAGCTCAACATCGACTTCCGCGATGTTGACATCGGCGAACTCAGCAGCGACGTCATCTCCCACATCGAGACCTTTGACGTCAACGAGTTCGACCAGTACCTCCCGCCCAACGGGCACCCGGGTGTCCCTGGCAACGCCACGCCAGTCAGCTACACAGGCAGCTACAGCATCAGCAGCGGTGGTGTTGGTGGCGCCCCGGTGAGTCCGCAGACGGGTGGCGCCGCCGCCTGGTTGGCGAAAAGCCAGAACCAACAGGGACAACAACAACAGCAGCAGCAGCAACAACAACAGCAGCAACACACCCTGACCACCCTGGGGAGCAGCGGCGGCAGCTCAGAGGCTGCTCAGGCTCAACACAGGACCCAGATCAAGACAGAGCAGCTGAGTCCGAGTCACTACAGTGAGCAGCAGGGTTCCCCGCAGCACATCAGCGGCTACAGCCCCTTCAACCTGCAACACTACAGCCCCCCTCCTTCCTCCTACCCGGCCATCTCCAGGGCGCAGCAGTATGACTACTCCGACCACCAGGGGGGCAACACCGCTGCCTCCTACTACAGCCACGCGGGGGCGGGGCAGGGCTCGGGGCTCTACTCGACTTTCAGCTACATGAGCAGTCCCAGCCAGAGGCCGATGTACACCCCAATAGCCGACAACACGGGGGTTCCCTCCATCCCCCAGAGCAGCCCGCAGCACTGGGAGCAGGCTCCGGTTTACACCCAGCTCACCAGACCCTGAGCTGCCCAGCAGACTGAGAAAACACACACACGTGCAGCCACACACACACTCACATACACCAAAACACTTTACTCCAGGGAGAATTCCTCCCTCGATTCAGACACTTGAATTCAAAGAAGAGGAGAGCTGGACTTGTGATTGGCTCACATCGTGCCTTGCTATTGTATCATGATAGAAACTATATATATATTTTTAGAGAGATGAAAAGACTTCAGAACAAAAAAATCCTCTGTGAGGACTTAATGATTGTTGATATTTCAGTAGGTACTGTGTATGTTTTCCTTTTTTGTTGTTTTGTTTTTTGTTTTCCTTCATACGCTGGCAGTTTGTAACCCGTGGGAGGGTGGGGGTGGAAGGGGGGTAATTAAAGGGTAGGGAGGGGGCGGCGTGGTTGGGGTAATTATTTGTACCTGTAGATATAAAACCTGAAAGCTTTATATTTTAACCAGCTCAGCTACTAACCCAACCACACACAGACACACACACACCACATGGTTTAATGTGGCACCTGGTTGGAGGGTCAGTGTTTTCTGTGCCGTTCAGCGAGTATGGTTTGTATTTAAGCGGTTATGCTGTTGATTTTTTTTTTTCCCCCCTTCTCAAGTTATGTGTCATGATGATCGTTGGAAAAGCTATTAGGCAATACAGACACACAGAGACAGAAACAGAGAGAGAGAGAGAGACTTGGTTTCACAATGTTGCGTTTGCTGTCCTGACAGGGGGAGACTGCAAACCCCTTTTTTTCTAACCCTCCGTGCCTTGGATTTGACATTTTTCTCAAACTTTTTTCTACAATGAGTATCTGTGTGCGTGTGTATGTGTGTGTGCCACAGCTGAGATTACACTTAACCGTCTTAACAGCGTGTGTTTGACAGCCACAGGAAGTCACCTTTGACCTGCCCCCTTCGGGTTTGCCACCCCCCCCCCTCCTCCCATGCCCACCCCCCACACCTACCCACCCCCTCCAACCCCTCCTCCTGCAGTCTCCCATCATGCTCGGTGTCCTCAGCCTTAGTCCCCACCCCTCCCTGTCCCCCTGCACCTCCTCCGCCAGGTCCAAAAAAAAAAAAAAAAGAGAAAAAAAAAATCCAGTTTTAAAACTTTATTTATTTATTTAGCTTTAATTTTATTTCAAAGTAATTATTTTGCATACTATTCTTATAACTAATGAATTGTTCTCTTTGCAATGTAGACAGCATATAATGACATTTTTTTTTTTTTTTACCCCGGGGGTACTTAGACTAAATGGTACACGCTGTAATCGTCTTTTTATTGTTTGTTTGTTTTATTTATCTTATCTAAATGTCTATTTTAAGTATGTATTTGCCTTTTTTTGAGGGGGTAGGAGGGGAATATCTAACAAATCGTGTACGGATTTTTTTTTTTTTTTTTTTGTGAATTTCCTCTCGAGTTTTACTGGAAAATTGCTCTCAGTTCCGAGATTTTTTATTTTTTTTTTTTACATCTTTTCTGCTCCGCGAGCTCCGTTTCCTTTTTTTTTCGTCTTCTTTTTCTCTTTTCATATCAAAGAACTGATGATCCCAATACTCTTTGTTTTTTTTCCTCTTCTGCGATCTCGCCATGTATTTGTACTGTCTTTAAAGAACCTTTTGTATATGTATTTGCAATAAAAAAAAAAATTTAAGAAAACGCTATTAAAAAAATAAATAAATAAACCAAGAAAGAACGTTTGTCGTTTATCTTTCAGTGGAAATCTCAGTTACGCAACAACAACACGACTCAACTCGATTTTGATCCGAAAGTTTTTTTTTTTTTTTTGCACAAGCCGGAGTCAGTGAAAGGGTTAAAAGCGAGAGTGCCAAAAAGTAGGACTAGTGTTTGTTTTCCCAGAAGCCTTGTTTTTTTTTTCCCCCCGCTTTTATTTTCTTCCTCTCTTGTCAGCTGGTAGCAGCAGGAGACAAGGGGGTGGTGGTGGTGGGGGGGCTTGTGGGGCTCTGGGGGAGTTGGATGGGGGCATTCAATATAGCAAGTGCTGTAAAACTATGGAAATCAGAATTTATTTGTAATCAGAATTTATTTCAATAAGGGCCAAAAAAACAAAACAAAAAGTAGGGTGGACATACGCTGCTTAGACATAATCCCACTAGTGGGAGTATAGAGTCATACAAACAAATATAAACTACAAAATAAAAGCCTTCAATTCCAGTTTGGGAGCTAAAAGTGACATGATAGTGACTCAAAATGCACAACTGTCAAAGTGAAATCTCAGGTCAGGCTGTTTTTATTAGTTTCTGGAAGCTGATATTTGGAATATATACACAGCGTGGGTGGATATGGATGCAATTACGCACACACAAACATGCACATACACACGCACACAATCTAATGCAATCCAGCACAAAAGGAAATCAATAAATATCAGCTTCAGGATGCTTTTACAGTTGACTGAGTCAGAGGTCTGTCTCCCAGTCCTTATCCAATAAAAATGTAAGAATTATAGCTTGTTAAAAATTTAGACTTTAATTTGATAGAGTTATAAAAAATTTGTTCGGGCTTAAATAATTAGCTGATCAGTCAATATTTCATAACTGGAATGAAGAGGTCTTGGTACTATTTTGTAGAGGATTTTTATCTGTCTCATCTTGAGAAATTGACATTGTTGTGATCAATTGATAATGGCAATATTTTTTAGTCAATAACTACATATTAAGATGCCTTAGATGCCCAGAGAAAAAGGTGGAACCCCTCAGGGTTCAGTGGCCCTGTAGGATGCAGGAGGATTAGGATTGTGGATGGGACTGTTTAAAGTTGAAACTGAAACCATTTTTTTTCAGTGATGTGGTGATTGTCATAAGGGATTTTATAGCGTTTTTATTGTACTGTATGCTGTTTGTGTTTTCTGTCGTTCTGTGGTTTCCTTGTGTGGTAGCGTTTGTTCCTATAAAGACCCATTGGGCACAGTGTAAAACTCTCTTAGGCTGTATACAGATCAGCCTCTACATTAAAACCACCTGTCTAATATCGTAGAGGTCCCCCTTGTGCCGCCAAAGGAGCACCACATGTTCTGTCTCGACACTGCAGGATACCCGTCAAGGCTCGGACACAGGACCTCCAGGGTTGGACTGTAGTATCATTGGCAGCAGATCCTTTGGGTCCTATGTGCTGCAGAGTGGGGGCCTCTGTGGATCTGGCTTGGCATATGCAACAGATGCTTGAGCGGATTGGGATCTGGGGAGTTTGGAGGCCAAGTAAACACTTTGGACTCTTTTGTCATGTTCCTGGAGCGATTTCTGAGCTGTTTCTTCTTTTTTTTTTGGTGTACTGTCCTGCTGGGGGATCCTGCTGCTGTCGGGGAGCGAAGAGGATTTGGTTTGCAACAATGTTTAGGTAGGTCTGTGTGTGTCAAAGTAACTTCCAGATGAATGCCAGGACCTGAGGTTTCCCAGCAGAACATTGCATTGTAATGAGATGACGAATGTTATTCACTTCACCTGTCAACTTGTCAAGGGTTTTTACACGGGGAGCATTTCACAGCCTCCACATTGGATTTTACATGAGTTACCCAAAACAAGATATCACATATTAACATGCTACTTGGTAGGTTTTATTTTGTTTAGACAGAATAAGATGAGCTGTTTCCTCATCTTATTCTGTCTAAACAAAATAAAACCTACCAAGTAGCATGTTAATATGAGATATCTTGTTTTATTAATACTAAGCTAAGTTAAGCTAATGAGCTGTTGATTCTAGTTCCACGTTTAGATGTTTAGGGTAGAAAACTTTGAGTCTGTCTCTGACAAAGAAAGAGACTTATAGCACGTTTCAAAAAAAATCTGCAACTGTCCCTTTAAATGCACTTTTAGATCGTTTTGTATATAGGATCTACAGCACAGACTTTTTATATGAATACTGGAAATGACAGCAGAAAATATTCATGAATGAAAATCCTGCAAATGAACAGAAAACCTGTTTGAGTGTCAGTTAATGATCTGCGATCAGCACATGGCACCGGAGACGGTGTTGTTTCTGCTGCCATGGAATGTGAAGACATTTTTGAACCCTGCGACTTCCTCGTTACGGAACTGTGCATTTGTTCTTGGTGTCCCTTCAAGTGGAGCATCTGTTACACAACTACGACCATCAAAACTAATTAACAAGTCTGAAAAAAAGAAAAAAAACAAACAAACAAACAAAAAAAACTATAACAACAGCACGTGAGGAAGATATCCTCGTCCTTCTTTACAGTTGTTTCTCTCTCTTTTTTTTTTTTTTTTTTAACTGAAATATTAGATATTGAATATCTGACTGGGCACGAGTCGCTCCGACAGCAAAAACCCCTCCCGTCAAGTCTGCGGAGCTGGCATCCGACAAAAGGTCAAGGAAGGGAAACACAGTGATGTCACGCTGCCCGGGGAGCAAACACCATTTTCCTATGATGTGGATTATGTGTTAGGCGACACAATGTTTTCATACTCATTGGAGGCAGCTCTTGAACACGCCATTTATGGAGGGTTGAGGAGCCCAACGGGTGAGACAGGGATGAAGCCAAGACTCACTTTGTACTTGCATGACTGCTGATGGACTGTGGTCCTGCAGTTTCATCCTTGTGAAGAATGATTTTTAAAGAGAGAGAGAGGGAAAAAAAGAGGGGGAGGTTTTCTGTTATTGCAGACTTTGGATAATGAAAACAGATTTTCAGTAACTAGTCAGTTGAGAGCTATAGACTTTTCTGTTACTAATCAAATTTTACATTTTGAGCTCCCGCATGCCAACGGATCGACACAGTTGGACGTGTCTGCAAGCTCCTGACACGCATGCAAAAAAAAAAAAAAAATGCCACTGTTGTAACAAGATACAGCGCAATGACTGCAAGAACACGGAAAAAGTATCAATCATGTTGTTGAGAACAACAACATGTACAAGCGAGAGGGAGATGACTGAGGTCATATGACATGATGGCGTACAGATGGTGACCTTTAGGAAACAGAAAGAGCTGTCATGGATTATAAAAGAAAAGGCCCGCAGACGTCTCTGCTCCATATCAAGCCGTATGTGTAGGTTTGTTTCTAAGACAGTGGTTAAGATGACAGGATAATGCTGTACATATTAATTTTACGATGCGTAATGCCTAATGATACAGCCAAGTCACACAAAAGCTGACGATACTGAAACATCATAAGGTCAAATGTCACTGCATGTTGGCGAAGTTGCACTAAGAGAAACCACTGCCATCGGCTGAGCGAAAAAAAAAAGAAGAAAAAAAAGAAGAACTATTTCAAAGTGTCTTTGCCATCACTGTGAGTGTCTATACTGCCACCGCTGCCGAGTGCTGGGAATGGGATCACCAGCTGATCACTGATCCCTGCAGATAAATCCAAGGCTGCATTTCTCTCCCTGTCCAGCACTTTGTGTTTGCCAGCAGTGTGTCCTAGTTTATCTTAGTAAGGAAAAACAGAACAAAGTCTATAAAATCAAGTTTGTTTTTGAAGTAATGTCTTCTAACAGTCTTCAACAACACATGTTTAGTTGGTTATAAATCATTTTAAAACTGCAGCCAATATTTGACATGGTTGTTGTTCCATTAGCAGCGAACAGTTTCTGTCTTTTGAAGACCTCAGTGTCCATATAAATACAGTATGAGGTCAATACTCCCTCAACTATATCCCAACTGAACCAGGTCTCTCTCATGTTTGTTTTTGATATGTGTCATTTCACTACTTTTTCTTAAAATTAGGTAGCACTGCGCTGGCATGTTTTTATGGTTTCTGTGATGTTTTAAAGGTCATGTCTCAGTTTATCCCCCTGTTTGTCTAAATGACCTGATCAGCCACTATGTTCCCCTCCTTCGTGTCTCAGAGTCTTACGAGCCCAGATTTATTGTCATAAATGTCTCTTTGCCAGTGACAGCAGCGGGCACACGTATTGTTGTCACATTGCCTGCTCATCTATCTCACCATGAATACAATATCTAAAGAATGCCTCGAGGAAATACTTTAACATTTCATACGTTCATTCAAATCAAGAACAAAGCGGTTACAGTTTGTTGGCCAAAGGGTCAAAAGGTCAACATCATAGTCAACTGGCACAAGCACTCAGTTTCAATTTAATTCAGTTTGGTAGATGAGGGTCAAAACTGACGTGACTAAAGTTAACAAACACATGTTTTTGGTCTCTTAAAATTAATATCTCAAGACCACCATGAGGGAATCCTTTCAAATTTGGCAGAAACATTCACTTACATCCAATATTTGAACAGGTTACATTTTAGGTGGTCAAGGGTCAAAGGCCAATGTGATTGCATACAACATATTTTTGGCAATACCTCTTGCCTCCAATTCTTTTGAGCACCAATTAGCTTCAGTTGGACTGGTTGAATGAATGAAAACACACCTGTGTCTCTGGTTTACCAGCTTAACTCTCTGACACAACTTTAATGACAATCTCTGTGTAATTTAGCAAAGGAAATATGTCAAGCTGGAAAAGTGCATAATGGAAAACAGAGTCTAAAATATCTGACATATTTCCATCTGATGTGAAGGCGTAACGATAACAATGTAGGTGTTTCAATAATTAAGAAAGGGAAAGGTTTGCAGCCAAACTTGAAGTACTCACAGTGCTCAGTTCTAGAATATTAAGTATATTAAATGAGAGAAAGAAATATGAAGGCAGAGAACTAGAGAGACGGTCAACAAGAAGCACAGACAGATGGTCAGACATCAAATGGTTGAGAAGAGGCTGACTGCGGTCAAGAGCAAGTAGCACATGGTCCCATCTGAGAAAGCCATCAGTCTGTGCAGCACTCACATGACAGGGGAAATGGTAGTAACAAGCACAGGACAGATGACATGTTTCATATGGATGTTTTCCACAGCACGGAGCCAAGCAGACAAGTCACGTCACATCGCAGGCATGAGCAGCGTCTCTGCCAAATAAATTGTGATGACAGAGTGCTCCATGTAAATCTCATGCTCAACAATATCAACAAAGCCAAAGTGGTACATGTGCTCCAATATGTGCCATCATCTCTTTCTCTTAAATGATTAATAATCATGTCTGCACTTAGTGAGAAGAAAACAGACAAAACCAAACGGGGAACAAGCAAAGTTTTGAAAAATAGGCCACATTTGATGAATTAATTTCTCCTTTGAGAATGAGTGGGCTCTAACAATTATAATAATAAGATTTTAAAAACCCTGTGCACCCACTCTAGTGTTTCCATGTTGTCTGCTTCAGAAATGCTGTGACATTTCACAGCTAGAACACAAGTAATGGAACAGTAAGGCAGATGACATCAAACCAAATAAGTGAAGACACTTGCGTAGATGCACCACAGTGGTGTTGGACATTTAAATGGTTGGGTCACCACAATTACATCATGTACGGCACTTTGCGAGGCCATTTGTTGGGTCTGTTGGGTTCAACATTAGGTCTTTGAATCATTTTTCAGTGCTGTGAGCATGACTTCTAAAATTCTAGTCCCCTCAAATATGACTCTTTATGCCCAGATATTCAGTTTGTTCTAGATTTTTAGGAACCTGTGTTGGCATGGCTTGAAGTATGTGCGGAAAATAACTGGCCGATACATAACAGGAAGTTAGTTGGAATTTATTTCCCCCCTTAGAAAAGAAGTATGTAGGTATATATATATATATATATATATATATATATATATATATATATAAAAAACACTTCTATCTCATTCATAATCTTCAGGACGACATAATCATGGTCAAATAATCCAAGATTCTAGGCTCCAGACAGGATGGCAGCTCCGACATTCTCCAGCGTCACAACACATAGTTCCAATTTACAGCCCCTTCAAACTCTTAATGAACAGTGTTTGTCCCATTACAGGCATTTGTAGGACACTGATCATGGGCGACAATGCAGGTCAGCTGGATCTGAACCAGAACTAATCACAGAGGCATGTGGCCGTGACGTCAGAGGCTTTGAGCGACAGCACTAACTGCAGCCTGCCGTACTGATTATCATCCGATACCCCGCCAGACGGGCAGCCTGGTTATAGGCTTGATACGGCTGACAATTACAGACCACACCATTGTTGAGGTAGTGTGAGGTCTGAAAGACAGAGCATGACAGACATTGACTGAAAAAAACTCTAAGGTTTTGGTATAAGCAGGACAGGGAGGGTCGGGAAAGAAATGTTTATCTCATCAGTCTCTGAGGTCACTGTAGATACAGTAAGATGGTGTGATGTAGGGCGTAGTGCTGGCTGCGAATAAAGCAAAGAATGTAATTCAGCTTCAAAAGACTCATTAATTCCCAAAATTCCAATCTATTTGGAAAGATACCCTGAGTTCATCATTACATGTTCTTTGAAAATGCCAATAGAAACACATGTATTTGGGTGAAAATGTACTATTGCCTGCTATTACTATCGTGATGCCGACATTTCTGTGTTTTGCCAGGTGCTTTTCTGTGAATTAGGTGAAAGAAGAAAAAAAAACTGTTACTATGACTGAGCTTGATTAATTACATATAATCAAACTGCAACTGCAAATTATACACATCAAACGGCAGACTCCTGGCAACAAAGTATATATACACAACACTCTCATGCACTCAACGCCACTGTTTGAAATCTAAACATTAAAGCTGCAATAGTCAATATTTTTTTATGGATCAAATGACTATGTCTGTGTGGAAGATGTCACTTCCAGAAAGGGAAAAAAAAAATTGCATTTCTGCAGATTTCTTAAGCAGGCTAAGAAAGTACTAACCAGATTTAGCTAATGCTAACAAAATAAAGTTAGCTATACAAATGTATATGGTTACATTTTATATAGTTACCTAAAGTAAAGACTAAGGTTAGCTAATGACTAAAATTAGTCATTAGCTAACTTGTTAGCTAGCTTGTTACTCTTGGTCTGCTTTTTGTGTAAGTTTTGCTAACAGATTATCTGTAGCAACTTACATAAGGAATCTGCAGTAACAGCACCTTAGCTAAAGCCATGCCTGGTGCGAAATACTTTCTACTATATTTGTTGAAATTGTGTCAGGACAATAGGCCTCAATTCAAATTGGGACTAAATTGAATTAAATTTCAAAATAAACAGACACATTGATGTTTATTGTTCATATTTATTTTTATTACAAAACTTCAGGCATTTTTAGCTTAGTTTTTTAAGTCCCAGTTGTTTTTTTTGTTTTTTTTTTCCTGGTGCTTTAATAGTCTGTACCACAAAATATTTTCTGTTTGATCCTCACAATTTTGGAATCTAGTTGCGGGCTGAATTGGATGGTTCGGTGGGCCGGATTTGGCCTGCGGGCCGCCAGTTGATGGTCACTGTTGTATTGCTTGGTTGGTGTTTGTGGGTCTGTGCAAACAGCAGCCAAAAAAATCCCAACACTCCCCTGAATACACTACAGTTTGTCTATGCAGAACAGGGTTTTACATGAAAGTGACCAGCAGCGTTAATCAGTTTTCCCAGAGAGAGAGGAGAAAAAAAACCAAAAACAATTAATATTCTAAACCAATTCCCCTCTCAGACTTTGCCCCCTCATGAACCCATGGGTGGTCTTTTCAAATGCAAAATACTGCACAAAGACTAAAGGAGGTTTAGAGACCAAGAGCCTGTGATAGAGACACAGAGAACGCAAAAACAGACAGACGGAGAAAGACAGAGAGAGAGAGAGAGAGAGAATATACCGACTAACAACCCTGGAAAAATGGAGCACGGTCAAAGCATAGAAGCATGAACAGATAAATGAGTGAAAAAAAGTGGGAAAGACTGTTGACAAGCAAGGAAAAACTGATTGGGTAATAATTGCTGGGGATTTAAGTTCTAATTATGTGTGTGTAAGTGTGTGTGTGTGTGTGTGTGAAGAAACAACAACAAAAAAAAGACAACCAAAAAAAAAATATATATGTAAAAAAAAAAAAAGCTGTGAGTGTCCAACAAAGCTCCTATAGCTGTGTAGTGGTGGTTATTATCGCTGCTCACTGGCAACATGCTTTAATGAAACAATGACTTTAATTGCATTTCTGTTACCATCCAACAACATGGGAAAATAAGAAACACGATGTGAGCTCCGGTCTGAAAATCAGCTCATTATTAAAAAACAATGGAGAGCTGCATTGTTATTGTTTAATTTAGCTGAGGGGCAAAAATATGTACTGTAAGGGTCGGCTTTATGGCGCTCCGGGGCCTCTTTTACTGCATGACTCCGTATCAGACCTGTTGTAGTCAAAACATAACTACATGGGTAACACACAAAATACCTCACACGCATACAAATAAATACCTACACCTCTTTATCTGAAGGAGTTTTCCCCCCTCGGGTGCATATATTTATGTGAGTGCCCCCCATGTGCTCTCTCAGTTTCCTTCCTCTTTGGAGCCGGTCCTGGCCTTTGTGTGTTTGTGGCGAGTGACCTCTCTTTACAAACCTCTTGGCCCTCCCAAAAAGCTACTTCTGATCACAGCGGAAACTGTACATCAACGTGGAAAAGGCGGTTTGGAAGTTTTTACTGCACTTTTACACAGTCGGAGGCCTCAGCAGTGGGTCCCAGGTCTCCCATGGAAACAGGCATCTGTGAATCATGAGCGACTACAAGTGGAAAACTACAATTGTTTGGCGCAATCAGCCTGGCTAATGTGGTCAGGGATTTTTCTTAATATACAGATTTTTTTGTTCTATATTGCTGACAGGACTGGCTACATGTATGAGTGTGCACTTAACTCACCACCTGCATCCAAATATTCAGATTATACATTTAAATAAATTGGCATACACAGGCAAGGACACTTAGAAATATGAGAGTAGAAACCCCTAAGGACAGTCTAAAGCCTGAGAAAATACGTATCTTCAGTTTAGTCTTCAAAGTGTCCACAGAAGGGGGGAACACTCGATGTTACAAGCTAAACTGTTCCAGAGTTTTGGGGTGAGGTTTGATTTTGGGGATATTCCTAAGCTTCACAACACTATTAATACCTCTGTCAATTTTTAAGATTGGATCAAAGAGGATTCCATGATTGTTGGATTCTGCATTGAGATGAAGTGCCAAGGACTCTAAGTGAGTAGCAAAACCCGATAGAGAAGAAAAGACAAAACAAGAGCACTTTTGTCTGACTAATATTAAATTGTCATCAGTGTTTCACATCCTGGAGGCAGTGAAGGAAAGATCGGATAGAGGGATTGGAGTTTTTAAGTAGATGACCTGCTCTACCTCTTGGGCCACAGCCACTTTAGTTTTGTCCCTCATTTGTTGGATGCTTTGAGAAATTAATAAATGTAACATATTATAGTGTAAAAATGGGTACAGGACTGTTCTTCAGCTGCAGTGGATCTAGGGATCTAAAATTCAGAACGTAATCCAAAATGCACCTGTGGAAAACCAAGCAAACCTGAGGACAGGCAGCAGACCAGTCCCAAATAAACCTGAGGATCACTCCACCTGATCAAAAACTCAGAGAACTCGATAAAACCCCCCAAAAGAGAGAACTCTAACAACATGATCACCTGATAACTCGCATTGTCTCTGTAGTCAGTCACACCTCACCTGATAAGATTAAAAACTAACCCAACCTCCTTGAACCTGGTCTAACCCAATGACTTTTTGAATGAACTGAAACATGAAGACTGTAGTGATGGCAAATAGATGTAGAATTAAAATCTGTTGAATTGAACAACTTAACATTAGCAGCACAGAGCACCAACTAAGGTACAGCAATTTAAAGACATAGTAAAATAAATGAATAGTTCATGTTATCTCTGGGTGTACGTCAAATACACATATCAAAAAATGATTTCAGTGTTTCAGATCTTTAATGTCTCCCATAAAATGACAATTGAAATTAAGGATCTGATCAAATGGAGTTTTGATTGTGACTTAAACAAAACTCAGGTGAACTTCTTCAACTTTTGTTGAAAACACCAGACCCCAGGTCCAGTATTGTTCCTGACCTGGACACAGAGTGAAATCACTCTATTGCAAATATCTGAACATGCCATTTGATTCTTTTACTCTTCTAGCATATGTACATCAAAAGGCTTCCAAAAGAGAGCAGCTATTCAGTCTGTCAAACAGCATTTCCAGAATTTTCCATCTCAGGCTCTTTAACAGAGTAGAATAAGTCCACCTTTACATTTGAGAGCTTTTAGTCAAGATGAAAGCTTCAAATTGTGGATCAGTGACACTGACAACCAGAACAATATGAGGCACATTACAAGATATCATCCCTGTAATTTTCATATATATACAAATTAAATATATCACAGGATATTTCTACTTCCACTACTGCAAGATTTGTGCACAGAATAAACATGTTTACGCTGGAAAAAACTGAATTTACAGCTTTATTGGAAGGAGTAAGCTTTCCTATCTTCAACTTTTTGTTACTGTGGAATGCAAGGTTAACCGAGTACTTTGCTCTTCACCAGGTAAAAACATCGACAGACTCTTCTGGAGCTGGCGTGGGATTAAACCCTTTCCTCTCTGGCTGATGAGGCAGCACATTTTCCATTTATTCTCCTTACTTAGATTTTCGATCTGTCTTGGATTCCAACCTGCCTCCCTATGACAAAAAACTGCTGTGCTAACTGCTATGTAGGCTTTATAGGGGTACTTGAGCGTCCCATCAGGGGTCTTAAATGTTTCTAGTGACTGGTGGATTGAGGAAGGAGAGTTTACTGTTATGCCAAGGTTTACAAGCTCCTATGAGCCTTGATAACTTGGCTGCGGATGATAAATCCCAAGGACTTACTTCTAAGGAACAGCAGAACATCTAACTGATGGACAAATTAAAGTTACCAGCATAGCTCAGGAAAGAGGCAGCAACAGATTCTTTACTTTGGTATTTGCCAAAGGCAATGCACATAGGAAACAGGGGGAGCGAATAAGGACAGCAAAAAGAACCCAACAGGAAATAAATCAGACGCAAACATGTGTTATCTAGTTGCAGAGGATCAGTCTCCACCCCCAAATACAGTAGACCCTGTGTTAAAGTGTGCCAAGCTAAATTCTGACAATAGTGGAGCATTGTTAAAAGCTAAAACTGGGGGAAAAGACAGCTGGCGTTGGTTACAACAACACTCTGGTCTAACTAGACCAAATAAGGATGCAGTGACAGCATCTCTACAAGGATTTAACTATTGGTTAAAATGAGACGCCGAGCTTAATTTCTTCACTGATGCCATTTTTCTTTGGTAAGAGGAGAATTGGTGTGATTTCCTTTTATTGAAAAAGTTACATGCAGATGGTTGAATATCACTTACTGATGTGAAACCTCAAATGTAACAAAGATTTGAACTCAGACAGATAACACATGAAGGGTATTGTGCAGATAGAAATTACTGGAAGGATCCAGCTACACCATAGAATTGGATTTATTTCTTATAGAATGAATTTGATGCTTTTATTAATTATTTCTAATGTTACAAATTAAAACTAGCACTCAAACAGTCGTTACTGTCTAAGCAGGACTTTCATCTTTGCCGCTACATCTGTCTCTCTCTCATCTGGTCTGTTTTCTACTCTTTTTCCTGTAGCTCTTCGAAAAGAAAAAAAAAAAAAAAAACACCCCCTCACCTCATACACCCACCAACCCAATGTGTGAACCATCTTCCTTGCCAAGGAACACACACACACACACACACACATATATAAACCCCCAGCTCACACACATACACAGAACCACCACATGAAACGGCCGCTACGCCGTAATAGATAGGCAGGGCTTTGGATGGTGACACCGCGTATCCATCACCGAGGCTTATCTGTCGGCCGAGCTGGGAGGTTCAACACGACGTGGCCAGATGTAGAGTAGAGGAGGCAGCGAGGGAGACCATCCCTCCCTCTCCTGGAAAAAAAAAAGGAGTGTAGTGCACTGTGAGGAGAGGAAGGGGGACATGGAGGGTGTGGAGAGTGGGACACGGGGAGAGTACCAGCTGTTCTGTATTAACAAACACGTTTGCGGGGGGAAACTAAACGTTGCAAATGAACAGGTTTTGCCAGCTGATTTAAACAAGGTCATTTCATCTTCTTTATAAACATCTGGACAAATTAAAAGAAATAAATACTTTGGGGGAAATTTTGGAAATATGGCTCAAGACCGACTGAGAGGACTGATATCAATCATCTCTATGCACAAAATTCAGATCCAAAGCCATTTAGCTCAGTTGAGTATAAATAAAGACTGGACAGGACACGCAATAGGTGGAATTGCATGCAGGAGGTGATGAACAACACAATAGTGTGGTATACAGTGCCAGATTGGAAGCTTAAAGAATGGGTTTGGTCATGACAACACCAAAACTGGCAACCTCAGATGCGTAAGGCTTCAACGTACCTGTTGTTATTAGCTAGATACTTCAACTTTCATTTTCATTGTTCAAGATAAATGAGATAGCACATTCGTTTATCAATTTTACCAGAGATGTGAAGCACCTTCCAGAGTTATGCTAATTGTTCTCCTTCATTGTCTTCTGTATGCTAAGCTAGCCTAACCATAAATTAACTCAAGCCTTGTATCTGATGTACAATGAGAGAAAGAAAAATAAGCAATCCTTTAACCTGCAATCACATAAAGCTAAGATTAATTTTCAAGACATTTGTTTTGCTTTTTTTAGCTGCTAACTGTTTCACTACGTTCATGTCAGATAATAATTCTGTGCGAGTTAATCACTATGAGCATCCTTTCTCATATTGTCATTTAAACTCATTATTAATATAAAAATGATATAGTTTTAAGAAATCACAGATGGTAATCAGGAAGCACGAGAGGCAGGAGGGAGAGCATGTGTGTCATATGTCATATTCTTTTTTTTAGAAAATGTTTTCATGCACTCAGGACATGTGCAGATCTGTTGGATGGAGAGATAACCTCTATGATGTCATTACCAGTATCTGGCAGCACTCAGTGGTCTTACACTTACACACACACACACAGTCAGCAATCAAACCGCACATCTTTATCTCACCCAAGTCCTTCAAACAGCAGCTTATCGCTAATCACAAAGTCATAATTTACAGCAGCAAATCACCCTGCAGAACACACACACACACACACACACACACACACACACACACACGCACACACACACACACACGCACACGCACACGCACACACACACACACACACACAGGTTCTCTGAGTGGCTAAACACATGTTAGAGAGACTTGTAATACTGGGAGCATAGCCAGGTCATCTGCAGAAAACATTCTTGGATGCTGATAATATAAATAAAACTTGTTGCCAAGTTGACATCAAGGCTTGCTTTTGCAGACAATTGATTTCGTAGATAGCTTTCCCTCAGCTGGCTCAGTTCGGAGAAAGACAGGAACGGTGAGAAAAGCAATCAATTCAGCATCAATAAATCATGGCATTGTCCCCCGCTTTCGTTTTCAGTTTAAAGGCGTACCGTGCGGAGGTTGCTGCTCTTTTCATTTTGTGGCTTTTACAACATGTGTGGTTGCTTCAAGGAGTAAACGAGAATAAGAGAACTCAAAAACAGGTAAGATGTGTTTCAGTAACTAAGATGTGATGTTTAAACTTTGCACTTGGGACCACCAGTAGTGGAAGAAGCACTCAGATCCGTTAACTTTCTTACCATGTAAAAATACTCAAGCACATGTTAAACTATTTGTTAAAAGTAGCAGCGTTACCTGTAAATTAAAGTCAATTGCCATTTAATAGTGTTACATTATGAACTCTCTGTAGCCCTGAATTAATATGCAAGTTATTATCTTCTTGGATTTCAGAGTTTACAACTTTAACACCCCTATTGGGACCTTGTGTGAACCCCAGTGAAGCTTCGTAAATCTCCAGATTCAGGTCTAATCAGCCACATAACTAAAAACACTTGTGTGTCTTTGCATGGCCTCTAATATCATAATGGATCACATTTTATGAGATGATCATTCGTTTGTGTGTCAAGTTAAAGTATTGGTGTCTATAGATCAGGCAGATAACTCATAATTTAAATGTTTATTGCTGCAGCAATACACATTTGGAGTTTGGTATCTTGGCTTTGACCTTTGTCACTTTCTGCTTACAAGATTTCTTAGAAATATTGGGGAGTGATGATAAATATCTCAGCCCCCTGGAGCTTGCAGATGGATGCTGGGGTAGTAGTGGTTGGAGCTGGAACAATTGAAGGCAGAGTCAAAGTAGTGCTGATGGACAACAGGGGAGTGTGTAGAGTGGTGAAACTCAAGATGACTGTCTAAACTAGTGTTGCTCCATTTTTCAGATTAAGGTATGGCATTTCCTTTTGAAATATAATTAATATGTATAAAAGTATCAGAACTTGAAGTACCAGTACCAAAATTACACTGCCTTGAAAAAGAAAAAAAGAACCTATTTTCCACCACATGGTCCACAAAGGAGTAGATCCTAATTTGTCCTAAAAGAGAGGTCCTGCAGATGCGCTGCCTGATGGCTAAAAAAGTTCCAGTTCTCCAGTGGTACCTGTTGAACTAGGTTTGGGCAACACTGGAAACACAAGCTCTACAGATGGTAGAAAACTATCTTAGTGATGTATAAGCTGGGAAAACATGACATCAGACCAGTGAAAAGAAACAAAAAAATACCAATTACTATAACAAAGTGCTCACACTGCTGCTGAGCAGGACACCAGCCGGTGAGCAAGGAAGCAGTACTGAGCCATCTTGACAGATTGGGTTAGAGAAAACCATCCTTTGTAGGAATCGATCACAACTTTTACTACTTTATAGACAATATAATGTAATTTATTCTATTTTACTATATAATTTTCTGCTCATCTGTGGTCAGGTTGCAATAGCAGGAATCCAAGCAAAGTGATCCAAGTGTCCCTTTCTCCAGCAATACTTTCTAGCTTTTTGTGGTGGATCTCAAAGTGTTCCCAGGCTAAATGAGTTACACAACCTCTCCAACATGTTCTAGGTCAACCCCAAGGTCTACTAGCAGCTGGATGTGGCCAGAAAAACTCCAAATCAAGGTGTGTATACCAAGATCAAACTAAACTAAACTAAAATTCAGGGACAAGATGATCTAAGAAAAAGAGGCATTGTATAGATTTTCCACTGCTGTTTTCAACAAATTTGTGAGAAATTTAAAATACATGAATCCAGCATCTGATTTACTAAAACATCTTACAGTCTGTCCTGCAGTTTGTTATCCAACCGATAGGGTGTTCCTAGTACAAAACATCCACGAACCTAAAGGCCACTTTGGAGGTGGGATTTCTATATGATCTGATTTCTATGTCCTTTAAACTCTGATGTCTTTAGCATACACTCTTCCCTGATGCCATCACCGGAGTTAAAGACTTAAGAAAGCTCCCACCAGAGCTAAAACAGACATAATACAACTGTTTTCACAGGTTGATCCATTCTCGGAAGGATGACTAAACTAAGTTTGATGTGTAAAAACTCCCTTCAGACTCAAGAACATGAAAGAAATCCAAGCCAACTAACCTCAGCTAACCTTCCTCAGATTAAACTGAGGTTATGTTTTATTAATTTATCCCCCAACAGCATGTGTCACAATGCTAGATGCTATTCTATTCACAATCCAAAAGACTGATCGTATTTTTATATGGACAAAGGACCAGAACAAGTACAGTGTGTGATTTCTAAAGTTAGTTCAGAGATTCTACAGATGCAGTAAAACGTATCATCATAACTTTCCATCATGGTAATTGATAGGCTGTCTGGGGGAAAAAAAAGGAGCATTCCTGTAGCCTGACTCCCACGTCTCATTTTCACTAATAGGACATTGAAATGGGGCGATTCTGGCCCAGAGACAACAAGAAGCATGTATCGGACAACGTCCAGGGAATGCAGTTCGGCAGACACAACAACTCAAGAGTGAAAGTAAAGAGAGGGAGAAGGATGGAGGAAGAGTGGGATGTTAGAGAGGGATGGAGGATTAAAGAGAAAGTGGACATTAAAGAGGAAGAGGTGGAATGGAATGAAAGATGGATGTTTCTCCAAAAGTAGTAGTGTCTGTTTTTGTGTTTTACACACAGGTCCTCAAGCTGTGAAATTCAAGTCACAGAGTGGGAGAGGTGGGACCAACACACACTTATTCAAACAGAAGTGTTTATGCAAGCAGATGCTACAGACATACCTGATTGAAAGACCATTCTGCTGTGGTCTTTCATCATATTGCATCATCGCATAATATTACAAAGCTTGGTAACGTGAGGCCCTACAATGAAAATAATTGTAATAGCAGTCTGGTCTGAGGGAGCTGTGTTTGCAGTAGAAGCAAAATATGACTTGTAGGGGGGATTAATCATGATGTTACTGAAACATGTTGCAATCTTTCCAAAGAAGATGCGGTGTATTGCTGCTACAGCTGCTACTCGCACTTGAAAAACACCCAAACTGGCCAATGTAAACATGACTTCAAAGATATGATTTGCAGAATATATTTCTCGGTCAAATAATATGATGATACAAGAGAGAAGGAAAAAAAAACAAAACACCAGTCTTACCTGATTAGTTGATGTTGACTGGTTATTGTTTCCACAGAAAACCACAGACTAACTAAATCAATGAACATGAGCTCATTCTACTGCTAAACTAGGCCTCAGCCTGCACAGCCTGACTCCCTAAAATCAGGTGTGGTGAATCAGCACCTTCTTCTTCTGAGATTTTACAGCAGCTTGTCTCCCTAGTGTAGCATTACTGCCTCCTTCTGGAACCTCCGTCTGTAATCCCAAGGAATAACCAACACGGTATTTTCAAGAAATAATGATAAATATATCTATTTTCCTTCAGACAAAGCCAGGTTAGCTGTTCCTCCTTCTTTCTGGTCTTTATGCTGAGCTAAGTGGATGCTTACTATAGCATCATGTTTACCATACAGTTTATTATCAATGCATCAAATTTTCACTTTGGCTTTTATTGCTGCTCTTTTCTCATTTGTTCCCTTAATTCTTATAAAACTACTTCTGTGTTTGAATAAGTGTGCATGTTTTAAAGGTCCAGTGTGTAGGCTTTAGTGGTATCATTTTCCAGCATGTATGAGAAGGTACAGGTAAAGCCCCTCTCTGATTTGTCCAATGTGAGTTACAGCAGACAGTAAATAGGAGGACCCAGTACAGATGTCAATATGAAGGGCTCAGTCAAGGAAAACACAGCAATTCTTAGAAAAGAAACTCCTTCAGCTACACAACAGACTCCAGTGTTTCTGACCACTCTCATCTTTGAGACAGGAAAGTGGGTATTTTTGAAACTAACACATATCAGCCACTTTTTTAAAGGTATCTTCAGTGAGTACCAAACACTAACTCAACATGTTAGGCTCCCCTCACATTAACACCACCAATCAGGTCATTCTGATTGGTGGTTTACTTTTAATAACTGTTTGCCCTCACATTTTATCAAAGTAATGACCTTGTAGTATGTGTTAGTAGATTTTCCTGTGATTAAATTGCACTGACAATAGCAATGGACTGATTCTGCAAACAGGAGATGATATACACTGTTGGCGTCTTATTACTAGCACTGACAGGAAATGAAGTGAATGTCAAAGGTTATCACTCAACAACAACTTGGAAACCTGGCCAGTCAAATTTTCCCTCACTTCCCGACTTCATCATCTAATTCTGGTTCACATGGCAATCACAGGAATGAGCCTTACTTCAGGAAATTCATTTTTCCACTCAACCATATCTGAAAGCACGTGAGTGCACAGATACATTAGGTTCTAATGCTCCTGAACAATCCCTCCTGCTGATGCCCCTGCTCCCCTGCTCAATCATCCATCTTTCCATTGTTGATTTCAGTTTGTCTTACATCTTCCTGTATTTTGTTAGCAATGATTGTGTATTGTATTTTAGCCATGCTGCCAGATGCTAAGTGCACAAGAGAGATGATGAAGTATTAAAGTCCAGCCTAAGCCTTTAAAGAGAGTGTTCTTTACTATGATTATGGGCACACATGAAATAAAAAAAAACACAAAAACATGGAATGAATGCTAAGTGAGGTGGAATTAGGAAGAAAAAGCCATTTTACGACTGTTATGGCCAAATGTATTTGTAACAAACAACACTAATTATTATTATTCTTCATGATGTCTGTGAAAATAAAGACATTTTCTGAAACTAATAAAGCTTCACAAGCACAACTCTGTATGACTAAGGCTGAGCCAAATTTCTGTTCTCACTGTGCCCAACTACTGATACATGTGACTTTAGGATTATACTTTGTATAAAATACAGCCTCAAGAATATTGTGCAGTGTAGGTAGGAGTGTGTGTCTGTATCTAAGAAATGACCTAATAGCAGAAATCATTATATTTGGCCTTGCACACTTCCAGCTTATTATGTGCCCTCTACTTTCACTGATTTATGAATATGAATTTGTGGCCTTCAGCCTGAAAATCAGCAATAGCACATGTTTTTTTTTTGAGTTGTTGCAGGTACACGTAAGACAAGAAATATAGTCCAGGAAATCCACCAAGAACTTTATCAGCTGTAGAAATACAGCTTTCGCTGTTCAATGTAATCTACCAAGAATGTGTGCCCCCTCGCCAAATACTGCTACACTGCATTTTGAGAACAGCTGATGCAAACTGGACTTTTTTCTGTATAGCCCTGCTTTTTTTTCTTCTTTCTTTTCTTGGCTGGATCTCCTCTGCATCACAGCTGTGGCTCCAGGTGCTGAACTACAAGGGGTGTCTCATTTGACCTACTGGCTCGACTTACCCTTCCTTCCACTATTGAACTGAACTGAACCTTGTAGGCCTCTCAGGTCATCATGTGGAGAGCCTGCTGGCTGTTTTCACACTCCAAACTAAACATAGACGAGGAGTATTTAGTTGAACTTGGTCTTGTTAGATCCAGGTTCAAACATTTATGTTCTTCACTGCTCTATTTATGTCTCTTTCCATCCATCCGTCTGTTTTCAGCCACTTATCTGGGGTCAGATTTCAGTGGCAGGAGGTCAAGAGGTAGTCCAGGTTTCTCCTCTCCTGCAGTGGGGAGAGAAGAAACTTGGACTACCACTTTCCAGCTCCTCCTGGGAGATCCTGGACTGTTCTCAGGCTATAGAGGAGATATCTAATCCCTGGAACTACCCAAAGGTCTCCTACCGGTTGGATGTGCCCGGAAAAACCTCCAGCGTGAGGCACCCAGGAGGCATCTTGATCAGTTGCCTGAGGCACCTCAAGCAGCTCCTTTCGACGCGAAGGGGAAGCAGCTTGCCACCTGCAGGGTCAGGCATCAGGTTGCAGTGTATGATATGCTGGGCAGCAGGCCAGACTGAGTCCCAGGCCTGGGTGGACAGATCCCTGGCGTAACAGACTGGTAATAGAGACATACATGTCTCTTTTAATTTCCTTTAAAATTATTACTCAGTTTTCTTCAATTTTTAATGGTTTGAACACTTATGTAAAGCACTCCGACTCACCGCTGTCTATGAAATGTGCATTAGAAAATATGTTACCTCATACTGCTGTAATCAACACAAAAGTGTGAACTCTACCAGCATTGTTGGTTTGTTTTAGTCTAGAATAATACATGTATGTACAGTATCAGATCAACTGATCTATAAAAAATGTCTATTGTTTTTTTATCATTTGTCACCTCTGCTGCTGATCAATTCCTCTGGAGTTAACCTTTGACAGAGCAGGTCAGAGTTTCACCATAAGTTACAATGGTGATTTACCAAGAAGTGAACCAGTATTGTAAGATCCCGAAAACCACTATCTTTGCTTCATAGTACAAACCTCTGGTATGACACATCATAAGAAGGATGCAGTGATCTGATTACTATAAATTCACATAGAATAAAACAGTCTGGTGTTGACATTTCTGCCATCTCATTGGTCTTATATAACTTTTTAGAGAATGTCATATTAATTTTGATAGTTGAGATAATGTGGATTATTTTCATTTCAAACCATTGTTGTGAGGACAAACAGGTGTCATGAGGACGCCACAACTCCAGTTTGAGTGTTATATATATAAAACAACCTCATCTTTCCTCATTCCTCATCTTTTCTCTATTCCTGAGTTGCAACGTCCTTACACAACAAAATAATTATGAACTGTTGAACTGTTGCGCTTGTGGTGGAAGTCTAATGTATCTGTATTTAATTAAGTACACACAATTATCAAGGATTAGCATTATCAAAGAATGAGCACTAGCAAGTGTGAATATTTTGAAAGTTTATTTTTTTTTTTTTTTACAGCCCTTTGAGACACTATCATCTGTGAATCAGGTGCCCTGTATTATAAAAGCAGAGTGGTCCTGTCCAGTCTGACCTCGGTAACTAACAGCAGCAGTACACAGTTGCCCTGGGATGCTCCCAGGTGTAAATGTGTGAAAGTGTGTGTGAGTGTGAAGCGGGGACGTTCGGTGAAAAAGAACATACCAACTGAGCGAGCCTTTGCTGGATAAATAAGGTTTAATGAAGTCAAATAAAGCTCAGTAGGAAGACCAGCGTGGCCAAACAGATCACTTAGCTGGAGCTTGGTATTGCATAAGAAAATTTAGCAACAGCCTGAAACTTAACCGTTTCTCTGCTTGTGTCATTACTGATGCTCTCTTCTTCTTCTTCTTCTTCTCCTTCTTTTTCTTCTTCTTCTTTTTCTTTTTCTTCTTCCTGCGGCTGTTTGGTATCGTTTAACTGATTGCTCTTCAGATTCCAGCTTGGTTGGACAGTCTCATGAGGAGCGTAGCTGTTGATGCCTCGTTATCACATTCATATTTTTTTTTCCCCTCTCTCTCACTAATGCACCGACTAGAGAAATAAGAACATTTGGTCCACAGATTTTCTTTCTGTCCCTCATTACCATTAGTAGTTCTTTTATTTTTTTCCTTTCAGAAAAAAAAAAAAAACATTATTAGCCAGTGGCCATGGACCTGACAGGAAGAGAAAGTGAGAGAAGCTGGTATAATGAAAGCAGGACCGAGCAAATGACGCTGCCCTTGAGGATCACCGAACCCCTGCGTGGGAGTAGGGTGGAGGAAGCCTCATTGCTCATACAGGAGCAATCTTATCTCAATGTCATTAATAGCATCCTGCTGTTCACGTCCTCTGTTGCAGCCTACAGTTTTTCTTTCCTCCTTATCCCAGTACACATAGCATTCTGGTATCAATCAAACATTTTGAAAAAAGGTGAACACTTCATAAAAACACTTATTTGTTTGGACTCCGTGCTGTGTGTTTTCGCTGCTCAGCTGTTGCAATCCTGTTTGCTCAGCGGAGACATTTAACCGTGGGATCAGGACATCCCTCTTGCATGTTTTTTATCCTCGCTTGTTAATGCACTTTGTTCTGGTCTCAACAGGCAAAATAAAAAAAACATCCAAAGATTACTCATATCAAAACGCCGCTGCCAGGCTTCAGAGCACGTTCTGAGAGCGGTGACTACATCACACTAGTCCTCACTGCCCTTTAGATTTAATTTTAAGGTTTTTACTGCTTGCGTGGTGAGGCGCCTTCTTAGTCATGTGATATGCTTAAGTCCCTATGAGGCTGATCACTGCATGAGTTTCCTCTGGCAGAGCTTTTCTCCTGCTTTAAAAATCTCACCTTGTTACTAAAGGCGACAGGGTGTTTGCTGTCTGTGCCCTTTAGCTATAGACTCCCGAAACCCCATCACATTTGAAAATGGGTGAAAAGCAGAGTAGACCTGGGAATTTTGATAGTTCTTCCACTTACAACTACTAGCAATAAACAGTTTCCCATGAACGTACGTGAACAGCTTTGGGTTGTGGGAGAAATCAAGAGCACCCTGAGGAAAAAGGAGTGTAAGAAAAGTCTGGTCTCTTCATCTATCCTATTCATAACAAGCATTATGGGAAATGTTGTCTGATTCTACTAGAGATCATGTTTATTCATTACCTGTGGATTTTCATGAATATGACTGAGTATAGTTTAGTTAGCAGAAACAGGTCAGCTGTCAAAACAACTGAGCCACTCAGCCAGAGAGTGTTCAGGACATGCAGAGAGAAGATGAAGATGAGAGAATACAAAAGAATTCTGGGATGCACAGACCTTCCAACCCTCCTCTGGCCTCCTCCCAACCCCTCTCCTCCTCTTCCTCCTCCCTTTCTCTCCCTTCCTCAGTCAGGAAACCCCCAGCGGTTTCTGAATGGAAACCAGATCTCTCATCTCTCGTCTGCATGTTGTGCTGGGATGTCCCGGCCTCATTATCTTGCTCATTATACTTCCCTTTTATTCCCAAACATAAATACTATCTCCCCCATGTCTTTGTCTGTCTCTCCCTTCTCCTAGTTCTTGCTGTCTTTCGCTCACACTCTCTGTTTCTACATCTCTCTGTCACCATTTTTGTCTCTCAAATTCCCCCCTACTACCACCGCCTGAGATCCCCTGTTGACCATTAGAGGTCCAATGATGTAATCAACTACTCATTAGTCATTGTGAATGACAGCTGACATTGTGTGTGTGTGTGTGTGTGTGTGTGTGTGTGTGAGGATGAGGGGGGCGGGTCACGTTGGTGGGTCAGCCCCGTCACTTCTGGGCAACTTCATGATTTAATTTCAAGACAGAGTGAGAAAGGGGAGGATGTAAGAGAAACAGATGCACACACACACACACACACACACACAAAATGGTGTGTGTGGTTGTATGTTCTGTTATGCAGGTCTGTAGTTATAGCTGATCGGTGGAGACCTGTCAAAGCATAAAAAACGGGTATATACAAGGTCAGAGGTCAAGGTCAAACCCTCTGTTTTTCCCTCTGGGATAGTAGTAAATATATGCAAATCATATGTACATGATATAACATGCACTCAGAGACCATGAAAGTTGTACTTACAAACTACACTCAAAGCAGCAATAGTTGTCCACAATTGTTAAAAGCATCTTTTAACAACTGTTAAAAGCAGAACACTTAGACAGCATCGACCGTGGCGGTCACTCTCCTCAGAACGACTTGTCCTGTCAGCAGCAAAGTTCCTGAGGTTTGAAAAACTCAGTGTCTGGCCAGACTTTTGTTTTTTCTCTATTGACAGACTTATACTAGAAATTCACCAGCTCCGTGAGGAATACAGGAAGGAAAAGGCAATTTTTTAAAAATATCTTTTTTCGCATTATTCATTTGTTTTCTCTCTCCCCCACCGCCATTCTGTATGCTCACAGTGAAGACGGAAATCCCATAATGAAACTTGGGGCCTTCATCGACCAAAAAAAGTAGAAGTGAGTGATTTAAATGGAAACCTATAGTATCACTTAGCTTTCAACAAAAAGACAAGACTGTGAGGCCACAAAACTGAGAGGGCTGCATGTTTGGTAGAATATAATTAATGTGACTAACATCTTGCAACAGTGGATCTGGATATTACTGGCTGGTGTTCAGTGTATACTTTGTTTTTTCTGTTTATCATTTCCTACCTGACTGAACTACCTACCTGAATTTTTATGAGAAAACTGAGAGTTTAATTTTATTTCAAGACTTCTCCTCCTTCCTGTCAGTTGCTCAATACCCCTATCTACCAAGGGGCATTGAATTCCTATGTCCCAAGTGAACATCTAAATTAAACCAAAAGTTATAAAAGAGTCATAAATATATAGTTTTGTTTGTATGAAAGGCTGTATAATTGTTTAGTTTATAATAAAACTTACTAACAGACACAAAAATAGTGCATTTGTTGGGGACTATTTTCAGCAGCGGATGCATCCACGTTTAGTTTTGTGTATGCTGGGCTGTTAATCAGTGTGGGTCATTGGTTTTAAATACAACTAGATTTCATTTAAGTCACACTTTACACTTACATTACACTTGTTGCTATACGGATTGAAAGCGCAGTTAACAAAGATGAACTCCACCCTGTTAATCATCCAGGCAGGGGAGACAGATGGAGAGTGTGGTCCGACGGCTGAAGTGACCTCAGGTTGGTTAAACCTGTCAGACGGAACGACGTCCTGTCTCACTCCTAAATTTTCTATTGCAACAGCAAACAACAAGCAGCTTCATAACATGTCAGAACACACAGCAGCCATTAATCACGACTGCCTTGCTACTGTCTCCTTCTCACTAAGATGGGCCCCTTATTATGTCATATGACACTGGCGGCCATTGGAGCTGTCAATCTTTGAGGTGTTTGTCCTGCACCTGCCAAACTGTTTCTGCTGGAGATGGAGTGGCAGCTGAACACCAAGACAAATTTTAACCTGTATGTACAAACATTTTTTACAATAAATTTATTACACAACTAAAAGCTTGACTTGCAGCATGCCCTTGGTTTACAATTTGGTTTGACAGATATGATAATGATACAGAGGCTGAAGGAACGAATGTGAAAGCAATGGACAGAAGAATGGCAGGGAAAGATGGATGAAGACAGAGAGGGATGGACAGATGAAGGGGAGGAGAAAAAGGAGGTGCGACGTTGATTAATGACCCTGTTAGTGAGCTTGTGTGTGTATGTGTGTGTGTGATGTGAGGTTACAGCCTCAGTGTTGTTGTGTGGTCACTACACACAGTGACAAACTTGTCAGAGTCTTTATTCAACTTAGTATTATCAATAAATGCCTGATGATACTGAAATAAACAGTGTGTTTTCATTGTGAGGACACTTAAGGGAGTGTATGAAAATGTTTAGGTATTAATGGATGTGGTGGGATAAGTTTCAAGAAAGAAACAAACTCTTTAGGGCCGTGACCTTTGGCCCCACAAACTTCCTGTCATTAGCCAGATGATAACATCCTGGTGACATCACCACTCATCTGTCATTTGACTGGTTGGAACGCCGCTGCTGTGATTGCAAAGCCACTGATAGTGATTGGTGATTATGGTATGGATGGTGATTATGGGAAAGCGCTCTCATGCAATTGCACAGAGTGAAGCTCCACTCAGTCAGCTGCGGAGATGCATTCACTTTAAAAAAAAAAACAAAAAACTGA